>CM065719.1:4207876-4385376 GCA_033310375.1 Conus canariensis
TCGAGTCTGCTATTCGTTGTCGAGTGATTGTTTCTAAATTTTGCAAGGGTGTGGTGATGTATAAATTTCAAGCGTAAATGTTTGCTGCTTGATCAAGCGTACCGTGTGTGTGTGTGGGCGCGGCGCGCGCGCGCGTGTGTATAGAAGACGGGACAGAGGTAAGTGTGAGAGGAGGAAGGGGGGGGGGGGGGGGGGGGGGGAGGGGGGGAGGGGATAGTGTAACCGCACAACCCCAATCATTCGTCTATTGAACCCCAGTGTGATCTATGTGTAATGATAATTGAATATAGATCTGATACAGCATTTTTGTGACCTTGTGGGTTTTAGTTGTTGTATATGTGTCTGTGTCTGTGTGTCTATGGAGATCTTTGGTACATGGGAAGAATAGGTCTGCTTGAAGATAACTTTGTTCATTGTACGCTATTTTGATCAGACAGAAAAAATGCAGGCAGAACAGCACCATGGTGACCCAAGTCAACCCCAAAATCCACAGAGAGCACCAATAATTGTTCCACCAGTGGGTGACCACAAAGCAACTGTGAGTAGATGTACTGTCTGTTCTTGTGTAAATTTACACCGAAGAACTGCCAGAATACCATTACTTGTAATGTTTCAGAGTTTGGGTTGCTATAAATATGACTCAACACTATGCCGTACTTAATCATATGTTATAATTCACTATCAAATCGTAGTATTATGTGTAATGTCTTCTGATTTGTATCGTTTTTGTAATCTTATGAAAATGCATAAATTCCATGATTGATGGATGGTTGAGGAGAGCTGGAGGAAGAGGTGGTTAGGGGGAGAAGAGGGAGGGGTCATGCATAAGATGAGAGAAAATGGAGGTGCCACATCTTTCACATGATGTGGAGAAGCAAACACAGGTACTTTGTTTGAGACTGATTACTTGGAATGCTTCTCAAGCTTGAATTGAAGTGGTGAAAATGTGTTTTAGTCCAGGTTTTATATGGAGAGGAAATTTTTGATATGGCCTACAAGAGTAAGGTATTAAGACAAACTGTATGTGGTCTCAGAGAACATTACTCAGAAGATCAAGTGAAAACATATAGGTTGCTGTATAATGTGGCATCTTAGCCTCCTCTGCACATGCTTTTTACAGAGACAATGCGTTATTTATCCTGATCAAAACTCACGGAGACTATGGTGCCCTAGTATTCTTTAGAGGTTATCGGTCATTTGCTCTAATCTGTTGCACATGAGTGATGAACACACTCATGTAGTGGACTTGTGTGTTGCTCTGATCTGTTGCACGTGAGTGATGAACACACTCATGTAGCGGACTTGTGTGTTGCTCTGATCTGTTGACATGAGTGATGAACACACTCATGTAGCAGACTTGTGTGTTGCTCTGATCTGTTGCACATGAGTGATGAACACACTCATGTAGCGGACTTGTGTGTTGCTTTCATCTTACTATGTCTTTCACATGTTGACTGTTCAGTGTAGATTCCTTGTGGCTGATTCAGCTCTGGCAACAGTGACTGTACTACTTCACTGGACTGATCTATTATCATTTTCAGTCAAGAATCATACTTGGCGATATTCATGCGCACACTGACGCCCCCCCCCCCCCCCTCCCAATACCCTACACACACACACACACACAAACACTCTCTTTCTCTCTGTCACTCGTACACACACATACACACACACACACACACACACACACACACACACACAACACACACACACACACACCACAAATGCACACACTCATATAGTATACCTACACAAAGACATACACACGCACGCACACACGCACGCACGCACGCACGCACGCACACACACACACACACACAATTACATACATACATACATATACATGAGGTACATGTATATATGCACACACCATCCATGTTCTCAAACAGCATCACTGTCATCTCTCTGTCTCTCTCTGTCTCTGTCTGTCTGTCTGTCTGTCTGTCTCTCCCTCCCCTGTTTGTCTGCATCTGTGTCTATGTCTCTGTCTGTCTGTTTGCCTCTCTTTTTTTACCTACCACTAACACACACACCACACACACACACACACACACACACACACACACACACACACACACACACACACACACACACACACACACACACACACACACACACACACACACACACACACACACACAAACATACACAGACACACTCACACAACACATACACATGCATGCATGCACGCACGCATGCGCGCACCCGCACGCACACACACACCACACCACACACACACACACACACACACACACACACACAACATGTCTGTATGTTTCACTAATATTCTCACATGATAAATGATTGTGTGGATGTGTGCATGTTCACATAAATGCACACAGAGGCATACATGCTTGTGGGCACAAATGCATGCACACATGATCACACACACACACACACACACACACACACACACACACACACACACACACACACTCATTCTGTCTGTTTCTGTCTCTGTCTGTCTGTCTGTCTGTCTGTCTCTCTCCTCTCTCTCTTCTCTCTCTCTCTTGTAAATATTCAGACATGCTCCTTGTTCTTTAAATATATTCAGTGTTGTTTATACCAAAAAGTAAAGTGTTCATATTCAGAAAAATAGAGAATATGTATAAAACCTGTGAATTATTTATACCCTGTGAATTCATACAAGAGATTAAGTACACACATGTATTATGTAGCTGTGATTTTGAAATTTTGTGTCAGTTTATGTCATGGCTATGTGTTATGTTAGTCATACACTGATCGTAGTGTTCTTTTCATTTTCAGCTGATTTTTCTTCATGGCTTAGGTGACACAGGGTAAGTAAAATAACATGACTATGTAAATGGTGAGTTTATGTCTTGCCTCACTGTGTAAATGGTGAGTATATGTCTTGCCTCACTGTGTAAATGAACATTATCAGAAACAGCTTGAAGATCAAGCGAGCAATATTGAAAAGCAGCTGAGTATTCCTCACAGAAATCAGGATGCGCATTGTGACGCCAATTTCCTGTAATGCAGTGAGGAACAGGATGAAGACGGCAGGTATCAAGTGGACGTAATGAAACACTGAAACTTTCAAACTTCTGCATGGGATCTTTAGTGCTCTAGGTGTGCGCAACAAGCACAGACTTGCCACTTAAGTCAACACTGCTTTCCAAAATCAGCAGGTGTGGACTGCACACTAAAAATAGCCCAGTGACAGATGTTGGCGTAGTCAACACTGTTTTCCAAAATCAGCAGGTGTGGACTGTACACTAAAAATAGCCCAGTGACAGATGTTGGCATAGTCAACACTGTTTTCCAAAATCAGCAGGTGTGGACTGTACACTAAAAATAGCCCAGAGACAGATGTTGGCGTAGTCAACACTGTTTTCCAAAATCAGCAGGTGTGGACTGTACACTAAAAATAGCCCAGCCACAGATGTTGGCATAGTCAACACTGTTTTCCAAAATCAGCAGGTGTGGACTGTACACTAAAAATAGCCCAGCCACAGATGTTGGCGTGCACCACAGGCAAAGAGAGTGAATTTCTGTTCATGTCTGTTCATGTATGTAAAGGTGTGGGGGGGAGTGTGTGTGTGTGTATGTGCAGATCTATATTTATATCTATCAATCTATCTATAGATAGATGGATAGATAAGGAGAAAATAAAACATGCTTTTATTATTGTTTCAGTTCTCCAAATTTTTCAAGAACAGAGGATGTTTTTTTACTGCTTCATCTGCCATGCCACCTCAGAGGCATTGCACCCACGAAGCACATTCTGACTCCCCATCCACAGCCTCACCCTGGCTTCTCCCATTGCAGCCTCAGCACCAGCAATCCACTGGGAGCAGTCAGTGTCAAATCATCACGAGACAACCCACCAGCAGAGACACCACACTGCTGCGGGTCACTTCAGCGGTGTTCAGTGGTACCTGTTCTGATCCAACATTCGCAGAACACCACCCACTAAGCCCCTTACTGACGACAGCAATTCCTGGGTCTTGGAGCCAGTGCAAGTGAGCTCTCACTCTGGAGGGCTCCACCATGTTCAGCCTACGACACTCCCTATGAACTTGCCGATATCGTTGACATGGACAGAACCTCACCAAGGGCGTAGACATGGAGTGGAAATTGAAACTGAGGTCATCATGACAGCAGGGCATGAAGGGCCACAAAATATTCCTTCTTTCATGCTGATTGATGAGGATGGGGATGATGGTGATGATGCTACAGATTCCCAGATTTCCGTTCTGGTATGAGGGCTGTGTTGTATGCTATTTTCATATTAGAGAAATAAAGACATCTGCTGTGTTGGTCATGAAATTTGAGCAGCTCTTGCAGAGATATGTCCATTAAGTGGATAAAATTCAATTGTGTGATCC
This sequence comes from Conus canariensis, assembly GCA_033310375.1. Lineage (NCBI taxonomy): Eukaryota > Metazoa > Mollusca > Gastropoda > Neogastropoda > Conidae > Conus > Conus canariensis. The sequence goes on from CM065719.1 coordinate 4,212,226, forward strand.
CCGTCATCTCAGTTTTGCCTATGGGAAACTCAATTCTTGTGTAGCACCTGGTTGTGGCAGAAAAATCCCACAAGCAAATGGTTCTGATGGGAATAGTACCCACGACTTCCAAGACTGGAGTCCACCATACTAACCACTTTGCCAGGGTGGCTGGTACACTCACAGAGGATTTGTCAGGGACATTCACTTTTCCAGAGTTTGTTCATAAATTGTGAAAAACCACTTCCTGCAAAGCTATAAATGTAACATAATCATTAAAAAAAATTAAGTAAAATGATAAGATTGAATTGCCATCTACAGGCACAAAGCAAATTCTACCACAGTATTTCACTTGGATGTTTCGTACAAAGTTTGTGCTGTTGTTTTTTGTACTACAAAAAGCTAAAACAGTAACCTCACACACATTTGCACACATGTTAGGAATGGAATCCACTATGAGGGAAACATTTGCTGGTTTTGAATGAATATCCTACGAGTGGACAGTGGTTGTGGTGTTTTATTTTAGCCTTGTTTCAGAGTATTTTATCATCTGCATCGATGTTCTGATGCAGTTCTAGAAGTGGCTATGATTCTGTTTGATTCAACAATATGAGAGAGGGAGAGAGAGAGAGAGAGAGGGGGGGGGGGGAGAAGATCTGGCTTTATTTTAGACCAAATTGTGTAGCAGGCAGTGCCTAGTGTTAAAACAAGCAGGGCCCTTGATAAGCTAAATTCAAAAGCTTTCTGTGCAGTGTTACTTTATAATAGTGCCTAATGTAAAACAAGCAAGGGCCCTGATAAGCTAAAATACAACGCTTTTTGTGCAGTGTTACTTATAATATGCCTAGTGTAAAAACAATGCAAGGGCCTTGGTAAGTAAAATACACAGCTTTTCTGTGCAGTGTCTACTTTATAATAGTGCTAGTGTAAAAACAAGCAGGGCCCTGGTAGGTAAAATACAAAAGCTTTTCTGTGCAGTGTTACTTTATAATAGTGCCTAGTGTAAAAACAAGCAAGGGCCCTTGGTAAGGTAAAATACAACAGCTTTTCTGTGCAGTGTCTACTTTATAATAGTGCCTAGTGTAAAAACAAGCAGGGCCCTTGATAAGCTAAAATACAAAGCTTTCTGTGCAGTGTCTACTTTATAATTGTCTCGAGATATGAGCTCCACACACACATGCACGCACGCATGCATGCATGCATGCACACTTGTGCAAACACTAACACACACTAGTACCACCACCACCGCCACCTTCACAACTTATGAACACAGGCGTCAATGTGCTAATATGCTCCGACACAAGCAACATCCACGCCTACATTGGTAGAGATATCAAAAAGTTAATACATGTATACAGATATTCTCACAAAAATGTATGCATTCACTGGCTTTACAAAACTTCACAAGACCACGTTGTGTAATACATGAAAACTTGACACATTTTTTTAGTGTTTAAACTGTGCTTAAAATCGTGTGTGTGTGTGTGTGTGTGTGTGTGTGTGTGTGTGTGTGTGTGTGTGTGTGTGTGTGTGTGTGTGCGCGGTGTGTTTTCTTTTCCCAGAGATGCTTGGGCTGAAGGGTTGGAGATGCTAAAGTTTCGGCATATAAAATGTGTTTGCCCTCATGCGTAAGTGTTCTCTGAACTTCTGTCTGAGTGTTCACATACCTTAGTCTGTATCATGTCTGCAAGCATATCTGTCTGTTGCATGCATCTCACTCACTTCCACTCTATCTGTCTGTCTCCGTCTCTATCTCTCTTTCTCTCCCTCCCTCCCTCCCTCTCTCTCTCTCTCTCTCTCTCTCTCTTTTCATTTTTTTTCAACATCTCATTAGCTGTCTCATTTTCTTTTTCTGTGTTACTTCCTATCTCTCATGTTTTGTTTTTGGGGGGGTGGGGCCAGAGCCAGAGTAAGGAAGAATCTTGCATTTTATGATGTTTGATGTCATTTTGTGTCATTACAGGCCTGTTCAACAAGTGACAGTGAACAGAGGGATGAGAATGCCTTCATGGTAAGTTTCTCTTTTGCTTTTTTGCATGTTCTCATTCATCCCCTATTCCCAAGGCTATCAGGGTGCCAAGAAAGATGCTGTGACTGTCTGGGGATCTCTTCTCTCCCTTGTTCTCAGTCATGGGCAAGATGGTAGAGGTGTTGCAGCAGGAGGAAACCTTTGCTTGGTTCATTCAGGATTTCTTTGGTCTGATTCTGGGATGCTTACCTTTCACTTTGCCCTACAGGATGGCCCTGGACAGGGGATCATAGGGCAAGCTGATACCAAACCAGCTTATGGAATCTGATGACCGCAGGAGAGTTTCATGTCAGCTAGCATGGGAATTGACATGCTGTTTGGCATTGTCATTTGTTTTATGTTCTTGCCAGAGCGCTCAAGGAGCTATATCAGGAACTAGCCATTCCTCTTACAATTTTATTCAATAAAAGCTTAGAAGCTGGGGAACTCCCATCAGATTGGAAAACAGCTGAGGTCATTGCTATCTACAAAAAGGGCACAAGAACCGACCCTGGTAATTATAGACCAGTGAGCCTGACATGTATATTATGCAAAATTTTAGAGCATGTGTGAGGGACGCTATGGTTAAACACATGACAGATTTCAATCTTTTCACAGAGTGCCAGCACGGGTTCAGGACAGGGCGTTCATGCATGGCCCAAATGTTAGATGTGATGGACAATTTTACACAACTTTTAGAAGACAAAGAGGCATTTGATATCATTTACTTAGATTTCAGAAAGGCATTTGACTCTGTGCTGTATGAAAGGCTACTTCTTAAAATGGAAGCTTATGGGATAACAGGAAATTTACTACAGTGGGTGAAAAACTTTTTGAAGGGAAGATCTCAAAGGGTGCAGGTGGGAACAAAACAGTCCTCAAACATTGATGTTTTAAGTGGTATTCCCCAGGGAAGTATCCTGGGCCCAGTACTTTACAATTTTTATAAATGATCTCCCAGATGACATACAGAGTACATGCAGGATATTTGCAGATGATACTAAAGTGTATAATCGTTGCCAGAATTCAGATATACTGCAAAATGGTATAAACAAACTCATACAATGGTCAGAGAAGTGGAATCTATACTTTAATGCAGGGAAATGCAAGGTTATGCATGCAGGGTATGATAATCCAAACAAAGGATATGAAATAACTCATGGCTCCTCTAAGCATGTTTTAGATACTTGTACAGAGGAAAAGGATTTAGGAGTGATATTTGATTCAAAACTCAAATTCGACAAGCATATTGCAACAGCAATAAATAAAGCCAATAGGATGCTGGGCTTGATTAGAAGGAGTTTTAAAGATTTAAATAAAGAGGTGTTCATAAATCTATACACTTGTTTGGTACGGCCACATCTTGAGTATGGAAACATAATTTGGAATCCTTTTCTTAAACGACAGTCTAGTGCAATCAAAAGAGTACAGAGGAGAGCAACTAAAATGTTAAAATTTCTAAAAAAAATTTAGGTTATGAGGACAGGATCGAAAATTAGACTTGTGATCCTTAAAATATAGAAGATTAAGGGGAGATTTGATAAATGTTTACAAGATTTTTCAAATACTGACAGTACTAACAAAGGTTTGTTTCACTTGTCTTACGAAATAAGAACTCGTAACAGTGATCTGAAAATTCTAACCATGTATAGCAGAAATAATATTAGGAAAAACTTTTTCTCTAACAGAGTCACCAAACATTGGAACAGTCTTCCTGCACAAACTAAATTGGCTTCAGATACAAACAAATTCAAAAACCTCCTAGACAGTGATACTAAAATTGCTCAGTTAAAGTGTCTTTATGATTAGCGCATCAAAAGGGATGCTTGCTATCATCACAGCAATTGTTACATTAACCAAAAAGAAGGACACGTTATGAGGCCGCGAGGCCTGGTCGTCCAATTGCCTGACTTGACCTGACCTTGCATAGAGATGGAGAATGATCTGAAGCTGACTGACTGCTGTTTAATCTTCTGGCTAAAAATGCCATCCCTCCATGAGAAAACACCTGTCAATCATTAGAAAAGTTTGTTCCAAAGCAGCAAATGAAAATAGTACGTTTTGAGTTGTGTTCACGTTTACATGTGCAGGTGTATTGTGTTCTCTAGTAGTACTGGTTATTACATTCTATAAACCACATAGTCTTGTTCTGCTGGAATGAAAATATGGATGACAAAAAAACAAAATATAGTAAAATGATGGGTGAAAAGAAATTCTGCTCACTGGCTGTCGGAAACCTCCAAGTTCTCAAGTGTCAGGTACAGTCAGTCAAAATGAAAATCCCAGAATTGGTAAAAAAAATGTAGCCCTCGTATGTGACAACAACCTTCATTGAAGAAACAAATCACTAAAGTCTGTAGGTGTGTATACCTGGGATTATGTAGAATCAGTTCCATGCTCTTACAGATTACACAACCGACACCCATCTTTGTCTTCATATTGTCCAGATTTGATTATTGCAGTTCATTTCAGACAGGATGTGCACAAAACAAGGTTGACAAACCTAGAATTCAAAATTCTGCTGGTAACCTTGTCTTCAAGGAGTTATGAAAAAAAAAAGACAAGAAAGAAAGAAAAGACGAAGAGAGGTGATGTGTACATGACTGACAAATGATGAATTCATGCCATGGGAGGACAAAGGGCAAAGTGCAGGCAGACAGATGAGGAAAGAGTGGGGCATATCTTTTCAGTTACACACACGCACACACACACATGCTTGCACGCACGCGCTCGCGCACGCACGCTCGCATGCACGCACGCACGCACGCACGCACACACGCACGCACACACACACACACACACACACACACACACACACACACACACACACACACACAGAGTTGATTCAGAAGAACACTGAATAGTTTGCTGAGAGCAGAGCCAGTCCAAGATCACCTGCACAGCAGTCCAGTATCACCTGCACAGCAGTCCAGTATTACCTGCACAGCAGTCCAGTATTACCTGCACAGCAGTCCAGTATTACTGCATAGCAGTCTAATATTACCTGCACAGCAGTCCAATATCACCTGCACAGCAGTCCAGTATCACCTGCACAGCAGTCCAATATCACCTGCACAGCAGTCCAGTATCACCTGCACAGCAGTCCAATATCACCTGCACAGCAGTCCAGTATCATCTGCACAGCAGTCCAATATTACCTGCACAGCAGTCCAGTATTACCTGCACAGCAGTCCAATATTACCTGCACAGCAGTCCAATATCACCTGCACAGCAGTCCAGTATTACCTGCACAGCAGTCCAGTGTCACCTGCACAGCATTCCAATATCACCAGCACAGCAGTCCAATCACAGCAGTCCAATATCACCTGCACAGCAGTCCAATGTCACCTGCACAGCAGTCCAGTATCACCTGCACAGCAGTCCAATATCACCTGTACAGCAGTCCAATATTACCTGCACAGCAGTCCAATATCACTGCACAGCAGTCCAATATCACCTGCACAGCAGTCCAATATCACCTGCACAGCAGTCCAATCACAGCAGTCCAATATCACCTGTACAGCAGTCCAATCACAGCAGTCCAATATCACCTGCACAGCAGTCCAATATCACCTGCACAGCAGTCCAATATTACCTGCACAGCAGTCCAGTATCACCTGCACAGCAGTCCAGTATTACCTGCACAGCAGTCCAGTATTACCTGCACAGCAGTCCAGTATTACCTGCATAGCAGTCTAATATTACCTGCACAGCAGTCCAATATCACCTGCACAGCAGTCCAGTATCACCTGCACAGCAGTCCAATATCACCTGCACAGCAGTCCAGTATCACCTGCACAGCAGTCCAATATTACCTGCACAGCAGTCCAGTATTACCTGCACAGCAGTCCAATATTACCTGCACAGCAGTCCAATATCACCTGCACAGCAGTCCAGTATTACCTGCACAGCAGTCCAATATCACCTGCACAGCATTCCAATATCACCAGCACAGCAGTCCAATCACAGCAGTCCAATATCATCTGCACAGCAGTCCAATGTCACCTGCACAGCAGTCCAGTATCACCTGCACAGCAGTCCAATATCACCTGTACAGCAGTCCAATATTACCTGCACAGCAGTCCAATATCACCTGCACAGCAGTCCAATATCACCTGCACAGCAGTCCAATATCACCTGCACAGCAGTCCAATCACAGCAGTCCAATATCACCTGTACAGCAGTCCAATCACAGCAGTCCAATATCACCTGCACAGCAGTCCAATATCACCTGCACAGCAGTCCAATATTACCTGCACAGCAGTCCAGTATCACATGCACAGCAGTCCAATATCACCTGCACAGCAGTCCAATATCACCTGCACAGCAGTCCAATATCACCTGCACAGCAGTCCAATATCACCTCCACAGCAGTCCAATCATCACAGTCCAATATCACCTGAATAGCAGTCCAATATCACCTGCACAGAAGTCCAATATCACCTGCACAGCAGTCCAATATCACCTGCACAGCAGTCCAATATCACCTGCACGGCAGTCCAATCACAGCAGTCCAATATCACCTGCACAGCAGTCCAGTGTCACCTGTACAGCAGTCCAGTATCACCTGCACAGCAGTCCAATCATAGCAGTCCAATATCACCTGCACAGCAGTCCAATCACAGCAGTCCAATATCACCTGCACAGCAGTCCAATATTACCTGCACAGCAGTCCAATATCACCTGCACAGCAGTCCAATCACAGCAGCCAATATCACCTGCACAGCGGTCCAATGTCACCTGCACAGCAGTCTAGTATCACCTGCACAGCAGTCCAATATCACCTGCACAACAGTCCAGTGTCACCTGCACAGCAGTCCATTATCACCTGCATAGCAGTCCAATATCACCTGCACAGCAGTCCAATCACAATCCATAAAATTTTTAAATACCATTTCGAATAACTTTCTTGTAAATGAAATATACCATCTCATTCATGTTTTGATATGTAAAGGAACTGATGTCACCTTCTGTTGGATTCCATCGCATTGTGGTATTTTGGGTAATGAGCTCGCTGATAGATGCGCAAAGAGAGGAGCCAGAAATGAAAAGTGCGCCACAGTATCGAAATATACCCTTTTCTTTATCTGAAGTCAATCAGTTATTAAAGCAAACCGTCTGGTGCCGATTCAGAAAACACTACAAAAATATGTTACTTGGTGTGGCTGATAAAAACACTCATTTAATTAATTACGAACATGTTACACTCATTTAATTAATTACAAACATGTAAACAGCATTCCTCATTTACAAGTGGAAACTATGTATCAATACAGAAATTTCATTTCAATATTTTATAAATTAAAACTTGATGCCATAAAAACTAAATATATAAGCGAAGCAAAATGTATTTGTGGAGAACGAAGGATAACCAGCAAGCATCTGCTGTTTGACTGTTTACCCCTTCAAGCACATTTGCCACCGTTATCAGGCATGTCTTTATGTGATGTCTTTTCAGATTTAAAGTTTGCCTTCAATGTTGTTTTTTCTTTAATTTGTAGTCCAGTTAAGCATTTGCTTTGAGATTATTTGCTGGTATGTTGTAGGGATGTAAAGGGGGACATTTATATGCACTTACATAACCGGATTGTGCATAAACTTGCATAGTCACAGACATTTCTCTCTCCCTCTGTCTCTTTCTCTCTCTCTCTCTCTCTCTCTCTCTCTCTCTCTCTCTCTCTCTCTTCTCTCTTCGTCTAATATCACAGATGTGAACAGACAGAAAACTAAAGTACTACTACTACAGCAGTCCAATGTCACCTGCACAGCAGTCCAAACACAGCAGTCCAATATCACCTGCACAGCAGTCCAAAAACAGCAGTCCAATATCACCTGCACAGCAGTCCAACATCACTTGCACAGCAGTCCAATATCACCTCCACAGCAGTCCAATATCACCTGCACAGCAGTCCAATATCACCTGCACAGCAGTCCAATCACAGCAGTCCAATCACAGCAGTCCAATATCACCTGCACAGCAGTCCAATATCACCTGCACAGCAGTCCAATCACAGCAGTCCAATGTTACCTGCACAGCAGTCCAATCACAGCAGTCCAATATCACCTGCACAGCAGTCCAATATCACCTGCACAGCAGTCCAATATTACCTGCACAGCAGTCTAATATCACCAGCACAGCAGTCCAGTATCACCTGCACGGCAGTCCAGTGTCACCTGCACAGCAGTCCAGTATCACCTGCACAGCAGTCCAGTGTCACCTGCACAGCAGTCCAACATCACCTGAACAGCAGTCCAGTATCGCCTGCACAGTAGTCCAACGTCACCTGCACAGCAGTCCAATATCACCTGCACAGCAGTCCAATATCACCTGCACAGCAGTCCAATGTCACCTGCACAGCAGTCCAATATCACCTGTACAGCAGTCCAATCGCAGCAGTCCAATGTCACCTGCACAGCAGTCCAGTATCATCTGCACAGCAGTCCTTTATCATCTGCACAGCAGTCCAGTATCACCTGCACAGCAGTCCAATATCACCTGCACAGCAGTCCAATGTCACCTGCACAGCAGTCCAATATCACCTGCACAGTAGTCCAATCACTGCAGTCCAATATCACCTGCACAGCAGTCCAATGTCACCTGCACAGCAGTCCAATATCACCTGCACAGCAGTCCAATATCACCTGCACAGCAGTCCAATCACAGCAGTCCAATGTCACCTGCACAGCAATCCAATCACAGCAGTCCAATATCACCTGCACAGCAGTCCAATATCACCTGCACAGCAGTCCAATCACAGCAGTCCAATATACCTGCACAGCAGTCCAATGTCGCCCGCACAGCAGTCCAATGTCACCTGCACAGCAGTCCAATATCAACAGCAGTCCAATGTCGCCTGCACAGCAGTCCAATGTCACCTGCACAGCAGTCCAATGTCACCTGCACAGCAGTCCAATGTCACCTGCACAGCAGTCCAATCACAGCAGTCCAATATCACCTGCACAGCAGTCCATATCAACAGCAGTCCAATGTCACCTGCACAGCAGTCCAATGTCCTGCACAGCAGTCCAATCACAGCAGTCCAATATCACCTGCACAGCAGTCCAATCACAGCAGTCCAATATTACCTGCACAGCAGTCCAATGTCGCCTGCACAGCAGTCCAATGTCACCTGCACAGCAGTCCAATGTCACCTGCACAGCAGTCCAATATCAACAGCAGTCCAATGTCGCCTGCACAGCAGTTCCAATGTCACCTGCACAGCAGTCCAATGTCACCTGCACAGCAGTCCAATATCACCTGCACAGCAGTCCAATCACAGCAGTCCAATATCACCTGCACAGCAGTCCAATCACAGCAGTCCAGTATCACCTGCACAGCAGTCCAATCTCAGCATATCTGTATGAATATGATTCCCAAGCTTTGCTGGTGTATGCTTATAATTTGCATGCTTCTGTATGTGTGCATGTAAGCAGATATATATTAGACTGACGTTATGTCAGCATTCTTACTTTGTTTGATTTTACTTTGAATTATGATGTCTTGTTTTATTCGTTCAGTTATGTTCAGTGCCTCTAACACTCCCTTATCACTCTCTCCTCCCCCCCCCTCCTATTTTTTAATCAGTTGTGCACTAGGAGGTTGTGTGTTTTGTAAACCCCCCCCCCCTTTCCCCCACCCCCCATCATCATCATCAATATGATTATAATGATGACACACCTTTTTTCCCTCTTTTTGTTCACCAGCTGTTTACCTGAATTTCTGTCTGTCTGTCTGACTGCCTGTCTGTATGTTGATCTGTCTGTCTGTCTGTTCGTCTCTCTCTCTCTCTCTCTTTCTATCTGTCTCATGAGTAAACTGACAGTGTTATAATTTCTTCGGTCAATTGAATGCTTCTGTAAGCTATAGAGGAGAAGGGGTTGAATTTTTTTAAACAAGGAAATAAAGATTTTTGTGTTGTTGCAATCAGTGTGTTTTCTGGTCAGTATTTTTTGTTTCCAGAGTTTATTTGTGTCAGAGTTTTTAACCTGAAATTAAATTTCTGCGTTACTTTGCATCTAACAGACGGATTTGGGAAATGACAAGAGTGAACTCAGTTCATTCAAGCACATCTACAATGCCACCTGTTTCAGGTTTGACGTCTTTACTTTTCACCCGGATATCACAGAGGATGAAGCCAGTGTCAAAGAGGCATCACAGACCTGTGAGGAGATCATTCTCTTTACCCTTTTTTTTTCTTTTTCTTTTTTCCTTCTGTCTTTCTGATTACCCTTTTTAAAAAGATGTTTTAGTGTCTGAGACTTCTTTGTTAAAAATCCAGTAAGCAGTTTATATTCATGGGTGAATCGTATTTTACAAACTGTGATAAACTGAAGAAATCAATTAAGGAGAGAGCTTATTCATGAATGAAAGTAATTAAAGTTGAAACATCAAATACGTTGAAATTTAACCATTTTCCTTTTCCTTTTCATCAAGTTTTGGTCTAATGTATGATTTCAGGGGTGACACAATTGAACTGTAGTAAATAAATCAACAAATTCTTGAACTGACAGGTGTAAACTGAGAACATAAGGGAAATACACCCAATAAAAGATACGAAAATTGCTTTTGAGTTGAGTCATCAGTGGATGTCAAACTGCTGTCAACACTACCCTTTGATGCGCCCCCTTATACTCTCTGGCCTGGACATTATTTTGAGAATCAGTTTTCAGGCCTGGAAAACTTGGAGAATCACTTTTCATCAGTTTTCAGGCCTGGTCACTTAGGTTTCACGGCATCCCTGCATTTGAAAGTTCTTTTGGTTCTTTAGTTGACAGAAATACAAGAGCTAAAATCAGCATTGCGGTTTATAAAACCATGCAAATCTTGAAATGTTTGCTCCATATTGTGGCCTATATTATGTGTGGTTCCATTGTTTCTGATTCATAGAACATAAGAATAACATCAGGACAGTTGACATCAAAATGGAGCTTTCCATACTATCTTGGCAAGTTTTAGCTTGGGGTTTTGCAAATAAATGATGAAATTGTCTGAAACATGGCAAAAAGATGACCCGTTCAGAACAACACATGTAGGCTTCCACCTTAAGCATGACTTTCTGGTATACAGATATATTGACATAGTTTGGTTTGTCCATTTTTTTCTTCTTCTTGTAGTAAACTAGTACAGCCTTTTTTTTTTCTTTTTTTTTCTTTTTTTGCGTTGCTGTCTCCTCCTCTGTGCCACCCTATTAACCTTACCCCCATGCCATCAACTCCAGCTCCCTGTCCACAGAAAGTCTGATTTATTCTGTCACAGTCCTGGCACCACCAATCTACAGGGAGCAGTCAGTGTCAAGTCATACGACAACCTACCAGAAGAGACACTGCACTGGTGCTGAGTCACTTCAGTGGTGTTTAATGTTGCCTGTTCTGATCCAACCTACACAGTCTACTAAACCCCCTGCTGATGACAATAAATGCTTAGTCACGGAGCCAGCATGAGTGATTGTACCCCTCTAGAAGGTGCCCCATGTACCTGCCGATAGAATCAATCCAACAAGAATCTACCAAAGGCATATGAGTGATTGTACCTCTCCACAGGGTGCCCAATGTTCCTGTTGATAGAATCAATCCAACAAGAATCTACCAAAGGCATATGAGTGATTGTAGCCCTCCAGAGGGTGCCCCATGTTCCTGCCGATAGAATCAATCCAACAAGAATCTACCAAAGGCATATGAGTGATTGTACCTCTCCACAGGGTGCCCCATGTTCCTGTTGATAGAATCAATCCAACAAGAATCTACCAAAGGACCAGCCGCCGTGGTGAAGTGGTCAGCGTCGCGGACTCCCGGCTGGGAGGTCGTGGGTTCAAATCCCATCAGAGTCATGTGGGTTTTTCTGCCTCGACCGGCTCCTACCCAGAGTTGAGTTTGCTGCGGACTCAGTTGGGAAGACTGGGACCACACAGTCGAGTTTCATCCACTTAATGGATGCGTTTCTGAGAGTGTTGCTCAAATTTCCTGACCAACACTGCAGGTGCATGTATCTCTCGGGCCTGGTTGACGCCGGGATATATTATGAAAGGAAGCGTAGAGTACAGCCCTGTCATGTAGTCTCAGACCGAAATGGAAATCCATAGCATCATCGTAATCATCCTCATTCTCATCGATCAGCATTAAAAAAAAAGTCTCAAATTCTGTGGCCCTTCATGCCCTGCTCTCATGGTGACCTCAATTTCGATGTCCTCTCCACGTCTGTGGCCTTGGTTTGGTTCCATCGGGGTCACCGGTATCGGCGAGTCCATGGGGGCTGTGTTGGACGGACGTGGTGGCGCCCTCCGGAGGGAGAGCTCACTCACGCTGGCTCCGCGACTAAGCAATTATTGTCGTCAGTAGGGGGCTTAGTAGGTGGTGTCCTGCGTATGTTAGATCAGAACAGGCGCCACTGAACACCACCGAAGTGACTCGGCAGCAGTGCAGTGTCTCCTCCGGTGGGTTGCCTCTTGACGACTTGACATTGACTGCTCCCCTGCGGAGTGCCGGGGCTGTGGCGGGGCCGACCGGGCTGTGGCTGTGGATGGGGTGTCGGAATGAGCGGCTGGGTGCACTGCCTCTGAGGTGGTGCAGAGGTTGGGACAGCAAAAAAAAAAAAAAAGAATCTACCAAAGGCATATAAGTGATTGTAGCCCTCCAGAGGGTGCCCCATGTTCCTGTCAATAGAATCAATTCAACAAGAATCTACCAAAGGCATATGAGTGATTGTAGCCCTCCAGAGGGTGCCCCATGTTCCTGTCGATAGAATCAATCCAACAAGAATCTACCAAAGGCATACATCTGGGGAGGAAAGCAAAACTGAGGTCAGCGTAAGAGCAGGCCTTGAGAAGTCGCAGAATTTAAAACTTACTTTTTTTTTTTCAAACTGATCAAGGAAGTTGATGAAGGTTGATGAAGGTATTCCATTCTAGTCTGAGACAGCATGAGAGGGCTATATGCTATGCTTACTTTTATAAAATATTCCAGCGTCAATCAGGCCTGAGAGATACAGACGCCTGCTGTTTGGTCTGGAGATTTTTGCAATAATCACAGAGACACATCCATTAAGTGTGTGAAACTTGACTGTGGGGTTCCAGTTTCTCAGATGAGCTCTTGGCAAACAACTCTAGTAGGAACCAGTCCAGGCAGAAAAATCCTACAGGATGATGCTCTGATGGGGATCAAACTTCCAGCCAGGAATCCGTGATGCTAACCACAGCACTACAATGATAGTACAGCTACTTTTTTCCCTGATAAGACAAAGCCTTCTGACTTGGAACTGATTGTCTTTGTGCCATGTGACCAGTAGAATTAAAGTACAGGGAACACACCTTGACCAAGGAACTCCTCAGACTGGTAATGTACCACTTCATTGACAGTTTACAATGCAAACAAAAAAGGTCCTTGATTCATGAGTGGCGTAGCTTTTTTTTTTTTTAAATCTCAGACAAACAAACACAGATTACTTAAGGGGGAAGGGGGGGGGGGGGGGGGGGGGGGGGGGGGGATACTCGTTGAATGGAATGGCACATGAGCAAGGAAGGAAAGGGCAGGGAAAGGGCATTTCAAAGGCATTTTCTTAGTTCCTTCCACATACCTTTAATTGATGTGTATGCTATTGTTTCTGATGGCATGTCCTGTATGGGTGGCCTCTTTAACATTTCCTTTTTTGTGTTCTAAATCAGTGCAAGACTGGTGGAGGGTGAGGAGAAAAATGGCGTTCCTTTAAGTAACATCTTCATCGGGGGCATCTCCCAGGGAGGCGCGGTGGCTCTCTACACAGCGTTTGCGGTCAACAGGCCAGTGGGTGGAGTGGTGGGCCTCAGCACATGGTTCCCTCTGCACAAAGCGCTGGAAGATCACACAGTGACTCATCTTTGACTGTCTTCTGTTTGTGTTGGGATGATGGATGGAGAGCATAACCAATGTCAAATGCTGTGTGTCAATCAAATCAATGTCAGATGCTGTGTGTCAGTCAAATCAATCATGTCAAATGATGTGTGTTAGTCAAATGATACACAATGATGTTTGTGACTGCTTGAAATCTTGTATCTCATTGTATTGGGTGACAAGGGAGAAAAGCAAGAAAGTGAAGACATCAGGCTTGGGGGCGAAGCAGGCAAAGGGCTTGGTGAAATGAAAGCCAGGGAAGAGAATGGGGGAGGGAGGGTTTCACTAACAGTCAGAGGCAATCCAACTCTTTTGAACAAAGCTTTACCATGTACACTTTCAGTATACCTTTTCCTTCAGAAGCAAACTCTGAGGTAATATGCAAACAACAGTCAATTGACAGCAAATGCTAAACTCACTTGAAATGTCAAGGTACAGAAAAAGATGGCTGCTAAAGAAAGAGACCAGGGAAACGATGTGTACACATGCAAAACTGCACCTCCTGCTAATAGACAAAGGAAGGGAGAGCTAATAGCAGTAGATTTATTAGCATTTGTGAGTCATACAAATATGTGGAAATGTTCTTAGTAAAGAAAGAATCACACAGAAACAAACCCCTTAAATTGACACAGTTTTCTTGCATATTATGTCGACTGTCTTACATGCCTGCAAGCCCCTGAACCTAGTAACGTCTGTCATCAATCCAACATGCCTGCAGATATCTAACACTAATGTTGATAGTCTTTGTCTGCTTCTCACTTCTTTATAGACAGTAATGTGTTCTCTCACAGTAACTGTCATACTCTCTCTGTAGTGTCCATGTGTGCTTTTCATTCTGTGAAGTGAGTAATGTCTCATGTCATTCAAAACTGTTCTTGTCTCTCTTTATTTCCGTTGATAAGTAAGTCTATCTGTGTGTTTGTCTCTTCTTCTTACCTACATATGTTCAGTACATATGCAGTCTTTTTGTTGTCATTGTTGTCTCCCAAGGAGTCTCTCTTTCCACACAACTACCGACAGGTTACAACAACATCTTCATCACCAGTGAATACATCAACAGCATATCAATTCTCTCCAGGTGCCCAAGTATAACAAGAATGTGCCTGTTCTGCTGTGTCATGGGACAAAGGACAAACTGGTGACGTTTTCTGGGGGCCAACACACAAGCCAGTTCATCCAGTCTTTCAACTCCAAAACAGAATTCAAAACTTATGAGGAAATGGCACACACGTTTTGTCTGCAGGTTTGTTCATCCTTTGGGGCTTTGTTTTGTTTTGTTTTAATTATTCATGCAAGTTTGCGTCTGTCTGTGTGGGAGCGAAGTATTTCACTGTGGGATCATTATCAGCCCTCGTTTTTTTTATTGCCAGTTCAGATGAGTGATCTTTTCCATCAGCTTCAACTCAATCAAGTCACAGCCAAAATGGACCAGTTTGTCCCTCAGATCACACAGTTTTTGGCAATTTTCAAAAAATCATAAAAAATCAACCACTCCACCTAGGAGCATGAAACATACACCATTGGATAGAAGAAACAATATATCTATCAAAAATGCTTACCTTTAGTGAGGAATCGACACAGTTCACATGATGTAAGAAATCGAAAATGATACACATTTGCTGAAAAACAAAAACTTTTTGTGCACACTGTAATCCACTTTTCCATGCTTTCTATCCTCCCACACAAGTTCAGTTACACTTCTGAGCATGGTATGACCTACAGAGAATAGTATATTTATGACAACTGCAATGAACATAAGAATTTGACCACAAAATGCTTGATCCACTCAAAATCATGTGATTATGTTCAAAATCATGTGATTGTGGGAACTGAGAGTAGGACAATTCAAATCTATATAAACTACTACAGAATTAATGAAGAATGTCTAAGGTAAGCAACTTTTAGAAAAGGCCCTAAGCTGTCCCTAAAACAAGATTTATTGTCCTTTAATAAAAGGCGGTATGATTTAAACATCGTCAAACTCTGTCAGAAGTATGCATCCGACACGCCTTCAAGCAATGTGAACAGTGTCGGAAACCCACTTCCAACAAGACTCGATTGAGTTAAATCATGACCAGGGAGATGAGACAAATGTCTTCCTTAGTTCTTTTATCCTTCCACTGACTGTGTTCTTGGCCTTTATGGACCGTTCTCCTGCCATCATTCCCAACACTCTATTCCTTGTTTTTCTTTCGTCATTGTGACTCCATGTCCTTCTAACAACACCCCCCATGAACTTGCTGATACTGGTGGCCCCCAACAGAATCAAACCAAGGCCGACAGACATGGAAGGGACATAGAAACTGAGGTCACCATGAGAGCAGGGCATGAAGGGTCACAGAATTTGAGATTTTTTTTTATGCTGATCGATGAGAATGAGGATGATGAAGATGATGCTATGGATTTCCATTCCAGTCTGAGACTGCATTACAGGGCTGTACTTTACGCTTCCTTTCATGATATATCCGGGCGTCAACCAGGTCCGAGAGATACAGACACCTGCAGTGTTGGTCAGGAAATTTGAGCAAATCTGTCAGAGACACATCCATTAAGTGGATGAAACTCGACTGTGTGGTCCCAGTCATTCCAATTGAGTCCGTAGCAAACTCAATTCTGGGTAGGGGCTGGTCAGGGCAGAAAAATCCCACATGACTCTGACAGGAATTGAACCCAAGACCTCCCATCCGGGAGTCTTCAGTGCTAACCACTTCGCCATATCAGCTCGAATCATGTCATGATTTGGTTTTGTTGTTAGTTTCTTTTCCAGTATATAGTCTTTTTTTTTTATTGTTTTGTTTTTTTTGTTTTGCTGCCCCAACCTCTGCGCCTCCTCAGAGGCAGTGCACCCACGCCGCTCATTCCGACACCCCATCCACAGCCACAGCCCGGTTGGCCCCGCCGCAGCCCCGGCACTGGCAATCCACAGGGAGCAGTCAATGTCAAGTCGTCAAGAGGCAACCCACTGGAGGAGACACTGCACTGCTGCCGAGTCACTTGGTGGTGTTCAGTGGCGCCTGTTCTGATCTAACATACACAGGACACCACCTACTAAGCCCCCTACTGACGACAATAATTGCTTAGTCGCGGAGCCGGCGTGAGTGAGCTCTCCCTCCGGAGGGCGCCACCACGTCCATCCAACGACAGCCCCCATGGACTCGCCGATATCGGTGACCCCGATGGAACCAAACCAAGACCACAGACGTGGAGAGGACATCGAAACTGAGGTCACCATGAGAGCAGGGCATGAAGGGCCGCAGAATTTGAGACATTTTCTTTTTTATGCTGATCGATGAGAATGAGGATGATTAAGACGATGCTACGGATTTCCATTTCGGTCTGAGACTACATGACAGGGTTGTACTCTACGCTTCCTTTCATAATATATCCCGGCGTCAACCAGGCCCGAGAGATACATGCACCTGCAGTGTTGGTCAGGAAATTTGAGCAACACTCTCAGAAACGCATCCATTAAGTGGATGAAACTCGACTGTGTGGTCCCAGTCTTCCCAACTGAGTCCGCAGCAAACTCAACTCTGGGTAGGAGCCAGTCGGGGCTGAAAAACCCACGTGATGCTGATGGGATTCGAACCCAGCCGGGAGCCGCGACGCTAACCACTTTGCCACGGCAGCTGGTATATAGTCTTTTTTTGTCTTTTTTGTTGATCTGATGCGTTCAGGATGTGACATGTTTTCCTGTGTGATTTTGACAGCTCTGAAAAGACTTTTTGTGAACTTTGCAGGAAATGTGGGACATCAAAGCATTCCTGGAGAAACTGGTGGGATCTTGAAGTCTGTCAAAGAATGGGAGAGAACGTTAACAGAATCAGGTGTAATTCTTAGTTTAATGTTATACCGAGCTAATGTTTAGCTAACATTCTAATGGCTTAGTACAGGTGTTACTTCCTTTGTGCTTTTGCTCATCTTTTTTTTCTTAATGTTTAAAAAGATGGTAAGGTCATGGTTTAATGCGGAGTCAAAAGATTGTAAGTATCTTCTTGATTAAAGAGTAAAAAGAATGTAAGTATCTCCTTAAAAATGTAACAATCTTCTTGATTTGAAAAAATTGGTACTTACTTGGACTTTTGAACTTGTCAAGACCTTTTCCTTATTAAATAATTTTGTAGACATTTGGGAAAGAAGCAATTTTTTTGTTCTGTTTCACAAAATTTACTCTTCTTATAGTTTTAATCCTCTTTGGAATTTTGGTAGAGTATTTCTTCTCCCCATTATCATGTTTTTCAAACATTCATATACACATTTTTGGTGTATGTTACATGTGTTTCATCTGATGTGTAAACATTGACCATAAAGAAATGTTCAGATGAGATTGTGACATTGGCTGCACAAAATGTGATAATTTCAGTTTTGTTTATTGTTATCGTGATGTGCTGATTATGGGTTATTTGATTTATGTGTGACTTTTAATTTCATTTGAAATGTGGATGCAATGAGATTGTTATGATATATTTCTTAGTTTTTGTTTATTTATTATTTGTTTATTCATCTGAAGTAAAATGGTCATGCCCATCAATACTAGATTTCAAACAATGTTTATTTTTACAAACTTTTTTTCAAAAAGCTTGATATTTTCAACTGCTTGATGTTTTTTGTGCACCTTAGGTATGATTTTTTCAGAATGTACACATGTTGAGCCATTCACCAGTTTTGAAGAGCTGTTTCTTGCCTGTGTAGGAGTTATTTTTCATCGTTTGCCCCCAAGTTAAGTAGGCCTGAAGAGTCTTCCCAGGATGAAATGACCATCGTCTGCTTTGGTACCATCAGGCCCCGCACCTCCCTCGTGGAGAACGTGAAATGAAGCAAAATGCCCTAAGAACTGTTTTCATTTGTTTTTACAGCTTTTTCCTTGCAAGTTCTTTTTATTCAACTTGAGCTGATTACTATGACTTCAAAATGGATTTAATAGCGGGTAAAGCACTGCACATACTGACTACCATCTTCGTTCTATCATTTGAACAGGTGTTACGATATTCCACCTTTTGTGTGCTTATGTCAGAAATGACAATGCTCAAGCAGAGGTTCTAGTGTCAACATTCTACATGGCAGGAAGCTTTAGATTATGGTCTAGGACAGCTGTGACATCCAGGGCATGAATGTGGGATTTGCTGGATGGAGGGGTGACTGGGAGTGCACAGCATGTGGGATTTGCTGGATGGAGGGATGACTGGGAGTGCACAGCATGTGGGATTTGCTGGATGGAGGGGTGACTGGGAGTGCACAGAATGTGGGATTTGCTGGACGGAGGGATGACTGGGAGTGCACAGCATGTGGGATTTGCTGGAGGGATAACTGGGAGTGCACAGCATGTGGGATTTGCTGGAGGGATGACTGGGAGTGCACAGCATGTGGGATTTGCTGGATGGAGGGATGACTGGGAGTGCACAGCATGTGGGATTTGCTGGAGGGATGACTGGGAGTGCACCGCATGTGGGATTTGCTGGAGTGATGACTGGGAGTGCACAGCATGTGGGATTTGCTGGAGGGATGACTGGGAGTGCACAGCATGTGGGATTTGCTGGATGGAGGGATGACTGGGAGTGCACAGCATGTGGGATTTGCTGGAGGGATGACTGGGAGTGCACCGCATGTGGGATTTGCTGGATGGAGGGATGACTGGGAGTGCACAGCATGTGGGATTTGCTGGATGGAGGGATGACTGGGAGTGCACAGCATGTGGGATTTGCTGGATGGAGGGATGACTGGGAGTGCACAGCATGTGGGATTTGCTGGATGGAGGGGTGACTGGGAGTGCACAGAATGTGGGATTTGCTGGATGGAGGGATGACTGGGAGTGCACAGCATGTGGGATTTGCTGGATGGAGGGATGACTGGGAGTGCACAGAATGTGGGATTTGCTGGGTGGAGGGATGACTGGGAGTGCACAGAATGTGGGATTGCTGGATGGTGGGATGACTGGGAGTGCACAGAATGTGGGATTTGCTGGGTGGAGGGATGACTGGGAGTGCACAGCATGTGGGATTTGCTGGATGGAGGGATGACTGGGAGTGCACAGAATGTGGGATTTGCTGGGTGGAGGGATGACTGGGAGTGCACAGCATGTTGGATTGGTTGGATGTAGGATGACTGGAGTGCACAGCATGTGGGATTTGTTGGATGGAGGGATGACTGGGAGTGCACTGCATGTGGGATTTGCTGGATGGAGGGATGACTAGGAGTGCACAGAATGTTGGATTTGCTGAATGGAGGGATGACTGGGAGTGCACAGCATGTGGGATTTGCTGGGTGGAGGGATGACTGGGAGTGCACAGAATGTGGGATTTGCTGGGTGGAGGGATGACTGGGAGTGCACAGAATGTGGGATTTGCTGGGTGGAGGGATGACTGGGAGTGCACAGAATGTTGGATTTGCAGGATGGAGGGATGACCAGGAGTGCACAGAATGTTGGATTTGCAGGATGTAGGGATGACCGGGAGTGCACAGAATGTTGGATTTGCTGGATGGAGGGATGACTGGGAGTGCACAGCATGTAGGATTTGCTGAAGGGATGACTGGAATGTACAGCATGTGGGATTTGCTGGATGGAGGGATGACTGGGAGTGCACAGCATGTGGGATTTGCTGGGTGGAGGGATGAGTGGGAGTGCACAGAATGTGGGATTTGCTGAATGGAGGGATGACTGGGAGTGCACAGCATGTGGGATTTGCGGGATGAGGGATGACTGGGAGTGCACAAAATGTTGGTTTTGAGGGATGGAGGGATGACTGGGAGTGCACAGCATGTTGGATTTGCGGGATGGAGGGATGACTGGGAGTGCACAGAATGTGGGATTTGCGGGATGGAGGGATGACTGGGAGTGCACAGCATGTTGGATTTGCGGGATGGAGGGATGACTGGGAGTGCACAGAATGTTGGATTTGCTGGATGGAGGGATGACTGGGAGTGCACAGCATGTTGGATTTGCGGGATCGGGATGGAGGGATGACTGGAGGTGCACAGAATGTTGGATTTGCTGGATGGAGGGATGACTGGGAGTGCACAGCATGTTGGATTTGCGGGATGGAGGGATGACTGGGAGTGCACAGAATGTGGGATTTGCGGGATGGAGGGATGACTGGGAGTGCACAGCAGACCTCCAGAATGAAGAAAAAAACACCCAGAAATCATCAGGAAGTGTGGCCCAAAACCGGGCATAGGACTCTGTTCACATTCATCAAAACAAATCGTATTGATTAAATTCACTGTGCCATTTGAAAGTAGTATAGAGGAAGCTCATATCTACGAGATGGAGAAGAATGCCAGCTTAGCCACCTGCTTGAGAGAATCTGGCTTCCAAACCGAAGTCCTTGCAACAGAGCCTGGAACGGGAAGGGATTTGTAGGCACATCTGTCTACGACTTCATGAAACAACTCTCTATTTCTGGAAAGAAGAGAACTAGAAGAGCCCTAAAAACAGAGCAGAAGCATCTGACGAAAGTTCCAGCTTGATCTGGCCAATGTACTTCATGAGCCTGAATTTCCCAACTTACAATAGGTGTCCAGTTGACAACTGGTTAGGACATCGGTCACAAGGTGACTTGGTCTCGAGTTCAGTCACAAGGTGACTTGGTCTTCAGGTTCCAGATCATCTTGGAGATGCAGCTTTGAATGCAATTACAATGGGGGAAAAAAGGCAATTGTAGGGCCTAAACATTTGCATGATGAGGGGGGAAGAGAAGGGGGGGGGGGGATTTCCTCTAAAGACCTGCTCTTCAGCTCAGCTTAGACTTTCTTTACCTGCATCTTCGAAATAATGTAGTACAAGGATATTGCTCATACTAGAATTTTTACATGTGTTGAAATATAGTTGTGGCAGCTGTCATTTCTTATAGATAGATCGCTCTGTATAAGATTTTTAATTTGTTTGTTTAAAAAGTTTTCTTGAATGAACACTAAAAATTTGTTTTAATATGTTAACTCTTTCATTCCTACTTTTATATGAACCATTACTTCCTCTTGTTCCTAGATTCTTATAATACGAGTATTCCCTTCATTCCTGGATTTAGAGAAAAGAGAAAGAGAAGTGTAAAGTGAGAACTGCCATGTGTGCAGTAGCAAACCAGCCAGAATAGAGCGGCAACAACTTTCCCACTCTGTATGGGCCATCTGGCATCCATTCCATTCATAAACACTGCCGCGCGAGCGACCCGGTCATGATGTGTACCGATGACGCGACTCGCACGAAGTTCAAAGCGCTTACCGCGAGAACCGATTTTCCGGGCTGCAGGAAGGAAAGGAGGGATTTTGTGCTGCCCGGTTTTCCGGGCTGCAGGAAGGAAGGGTAGGATTTCTGCAAACCGGAAAACCGGGTTGTAGGGATGAAGGAGTTAATGTGTGCTTCAGTCGAGATGTGTGGTGTTTGATGTGAATGATTGTGATGTTTGATGTGAATGATTGTGATGTTGAAAACAAAATAGTATAAACACTCTTACAGTTACACTTGGACCTTTCAGAAATGACTTCCAGCTGGTTTGTGGCATGATGGCTCACAACATGTATGGCAGACTAGGAGGTCATGGACTCCATTTCCATCAGAGCCATTTACTTGTGGGATTTTTCTGCCCAGACTGTCTTTTACCCAGAATTGAGTTCACTAGGGGCTCATATGTAAAGACTGGAACCAAACACTCGAGTTTCATCCTCTGAATGGATGCTGTCTTTGAGAGAGAGTTGTTAAATTTCCTGACCAACACTGCAGGTGTCTGAATCTCTCAGGACTGGTTAATACCAGGATATAACATGAAATGAAGCAGAGAGCACATCCCTGTCATGTAGTCTCTGTGTATGAAAGGAACTCGGTAGCATCATCTTCATTGATCAGCATATGAACAAAAAATAAGTCTCAAATTTTGTGGCCCCGTATGTCCTGCTCTCATGGTGACCTCAGTTTCGAATTCCTCCTCATGTCTATGCCCTTGGTGAGTTCATGTCAAGATCATCGGTGTTAGCAATTCATGGAGACTGTTGTTGGACAGACGAAGCAGTGCCCTCTGGTGGGGGTTGCTCTCTCACGCTTGCTCTGTTAAAAAAGCAGTCGTTGTCATCGGTTAGGGGCTCTGTAGCTAGTGTCCTGCATAGGTTGGATCAGAATGGGCACTACTGAATACCACCAAAGTGACTCAGCAGCAGTGATGTATCTTCTCTGGAGGCTTGCATCCTGGTGACCTGATATTGACTGCTCCCTGTAATTACTGATGCTGGGGCTACAATGTGATGAGAAAGGGTGTGGCTGTGAGCAGGAACCAGAATGCAGCGTGGGAGTAATGACACTCAAAAAGGCATGGAAGATGGTGGGGGGGGGGGGGGGGGGGGGGCAGTCCAAACAAAATGGATCCAGTGTTTGAAATAAATCATGCATACACAAGCCTGTCCATACACTTTACTGTCACTGTTTGTGTTGATTAATATAGATAATATCAGATGGAGTGATATAGATAACATCAGATGGCATGAGTTATCATCTTCCCTGAATGTGTAAAAGTGTACTTGTGTGTATGTAGGTGCAGACATATTTATGTGCTAGTGTGGGTTCATATCTGTACTCATGTCGATTCTTTCTCTTTGTATATGTTGTTAGATATCTGAAATCCATGACTTTGCGTCACTGGAATTGTCAGATATTATGTATGAAATGTTTTCTTTGCAACAAACTCTTTTCTTTATGTAGTGGCAACTGCACTGCAAAAATCAATATGTAAACAGTTCAGACACAATACCTCTTTTTTTTCTATCTGTGATCTTTTAATGACAGAGCAATATTCCAGTCACCGGTAAAACGCACTGATTACTCAAGGCATCACAATAAAAGTATCTATGGCTATCAAACAAAATCTAAAAACAAGAAATGATTTGCAACAGTCATAAAAATGTCTACAAAGCACCCGTAACAAAATAAACCTATTTACATTTAAAAAAAAAAAAAAGTTTAATGTGGTAATTTCCTGGTCCTTTGTAAACCACTTTTGATACAGTTGGGGCTATTGAAAATGTGATAATTCAGGCAACCAAATTTTCTTCCAATTTGATCAATATAAATCATAATGGTTGATTTTTGGAAAATCTTGCATGTGAGACAAAGGAACTACTGTTTTCAATCGTTGTGGTTTGTGTGGGGTTAGCTGTGACAACAAACTATGAGCAATGTAAGCATTGGTTGTTCACACAGCATTGAAAAGCAGTTTGCTTCCAGTATGAAATATTTACAAATACCGTCTATCCAGGGTTGGGTTCTTTTTTTTTCTCATTTACCTGAAGCAATTAGAGTTCTAAGAAAAGATCTTCTACTTGTCATAAATCTTTTATACACATAACACTTTAGACATACTACACTCAAAACACATAGCAAATACATATACTATATTCACTCCTTTTAATGTAGAAATAGTAAAAATATATTGAAGGATATACAGTCTATTTGTTTCAACAGCATATAAAACCAGCACAACCACCACACTTGTACATGGCACTAACATGGCACATTTTTTTTTAAGAAAAGAAAAAACATGCAATCTTCAAAGAAAGGCCATTTGCCCCTGTTTATGCTTGCTTCCAAAAACTACATGTTATGTCTTGTTAATTACATACAATTAAAACAAAATATTGCACCCTGGGTTATTTTCTTGCATATTACACACGTTAAAGAGATTAACAGGTGATATGTAAGGTAGGCGGTAGACATGAGGATACGTTATCAATGTGGTTATATTCTTCCCATGATTATCAGGTCTATAACTTGAGTATTCTCTGCCCTAACAGTCATTCCTGTGTCTTTATGGTACTGGTATTCCATTGGTGCTGTCACTGTTTCCATAAGTTTTGGCTTATTTCCTAACAGCAATATCACCAATATTACTAGAGTTTCATTTTGTCTTGATTTTATTGTTTTGCACAGAGTGCCTTCCTTGGTCCTGGTGTGTGTGTGTGTGTGTGTGTGTGTGTGTGTGTGTGTGTGTGCATGCGCGCATTTAAGAGTGCGAGTGTGCAACAGTAAATACCTGTGTGTCTAGGTGTGTGAAAATATCTTCCTGTGTAACTTCCATTTATTCAGACCTTACCTAAAATCAAATCGCGATCAATTCATGATTTAGGATCTCAAGTCGGTCCAAGTCCATGTTACCCTGACAATACATTCTGCATTGATGGTGGTGATGAAGATACCAGGCGGTGATGAAGATACCAGGCGGTGATGAAGATACCAGGCTTTAGTCATTTTAACAGTAAAGTCCCAAGAAGTTTACTATATGTTGGGCATAAAAAGTCCCATATGTTGAGCATATCACAACATTTGCTGCCTCATCTGAACATTTCAGTATTTGTCTGTCACTTTGATGCTCTTTCCCCATTTTCTCTCTCTCTCTCTCTCTCTCTCTCTCTCTCTCTCTCATCTCTCTCATTCTCTTCTCTATTTCAGTTCTACTGTAACAACTTTTTTACTGAAACTTCAATAGTTGAATGTCTATCTGAACAAGAAAGAAATCTCAAGAATCCATATTTTGTATGCACTGAATAGGAAAACAGTTTAACAAACACTGAAGGAGCCATATTTTGAATGCATAAAAGAAGAAAACGGTTTAACAAACACTGAAGGAGCCATATTTTGAATGCATAAAAGAAGAAAACGGTTTAACAAACACTGAAGGAGCCATATTTTGAATGCATAAAAGAAGAAAACGGTTTAACAAACACTGAAGGAGAGAAAACTGTCAAACAAATATGTGCACACCCTTTTTCTCACTTTCCTCCGCACTGAGGTTGTTTTTTTTAACCAGAGGTGAATGTAGTATTTCAGACCCAATTTGTAGACCAGCGTTGCTTATCTTTGGGCAGCTTTGTATAATTTCATTTATATGTAGGTGGAATAGTGCAGAGATTGCAAATTCAGTACATCAAGAAAACTTTATTCTTATGTGGAGAGAGCAAGAATTTGGAACAGCACATCTGTTTTGGTGGTGGTGTTTTTTTTTTAATCTGTTATTGTTTTCTTTTCTTTTCAATGATTGATTTCGAAATCTCTTGCCACATTAGAGGGCCTTACATGTAGGGAATCAGCTATGCCCTCTCTTAAATGACGTCATCAAATTCAATGTCCGCCAGTGGTCCACTGTTTAAAGATGTCCTGGTCCCTGGTGCTGTCAAACTGGGGCACAAAATTCACCTTCACCACTTCTGTAAAGCCTTCTGCGATACTGGGTTCTTCAAAGTTCTTCTTGAACACGTTGTAGCCAACATCTGGGATCCGCCTCACTTCCCCGTTGGTTTGGTTCTGTCTCACCAGGTTGAGATGGTGAGCCAAAGCCTCTGGTGTCTGCATCCACAGACAGCGGCATGACACTCCTGTAAAAGACAGTATACATTCATGCACAGGCATTCAATGCATTATGAGGCAAAAGTCCTCAACAAGGCATGCATACCCAAGGGAACATTTGAGTTGTCAAGTAGCATACATTTGTGGAAACATTCCAGTCGTCAAGTGTTGCTTCAAATTCTGGATTATTTATTCAATCAAAATTTTGTTTTCTGGGTTCATATCTGAACCTTCCTGGGTCTTTATCTGATGCCGGTACACTAAAAAGTTCATGTGATTTTTTTGTATTTACATGTCTGAAAGCACAGTACTCTTAGAAAAAGGTGTAAAAACAAATTCCTTACTACATCTCTGTAGTAGACCACATATTTGTTATCCCTAATCAAAAGAAACTCTGCATTAAAACAAAAGAGACTCTGCTAAATTCTGTTTAAGATGTGACTTACAAAGTATATACATATCTTGTTTCAAAATATATATAACAGATTTTGCACACAGATGGCACATTTTCCTATGACAGAATGGCCAAATGTTGATCAAAATTTGTTTTCACAAGCAAGAAATACATGCATATCATATATCCAAATACACACAAACTGATTTATCCAATACCTATTTGTATTATGCTGGACAGGCACTCAAATACATAATCATTGCTTTATGTCATAGTACTAAATCCACACCGTTGCTGCAGTCCAGCCTACCTGCAGCTTTGGCAGCAGTGATGAAGGAGGCTCTAGCATAAACAGAGGGGTTGGTGTTGTCCACAACAACACTTTTCCCTGCTTTCAAAGATTCCTTGGCAACCTGTCCATGATCAAAAACACAGATTTTGAGGAGACAAGAACAGGATAGAATAAAACAAGACAAAAACCTGAAAGCCTGAAAACCAGTTGTAAAAATAAGGCCTGATCTTGATGACTGAATTAATGTTATTTATAGTTCAGCTGACCCTCAGACGCTCAGACACAAAGGGCCATACATAATAAAGCCTTAACAGCATCGACCAAACATGACAAAGTCCGCTGTTAGCACTATGCAACATAAAATCAAGTTATTGCCAAAAACAATCAAATCTGCTCTCAAGGCTAGGAACCACATTTAATCATTTCTGATCTGAACAGTAATAAAGTTCGTACACCATAAAGCTTGATCTTTTAAGTTTTGAACCATATGCAATAAAGTCTGTCCCGTACAGTTGGAAGCACATTTCACCACGTCTTGAGTTTAACAGTAAAGACTACATCACATGACAAACAGTCAAGATCTTGCACCATAAAGTCTGGTCTTGACCAGCCGCCATGGTAAAGTGGTTAGCGTCGCGGATGCCCGGCTGGGGGGTCATGGGTTCGATTCCCATCAGAATCATGTGGGATTTTTCTGCCCCGACCGGCTCCTACCCAGAATTGAGTTTGTTACGGGCTCAGTTGGAAAGACTGGGACCACACAGTCCAATTTCATCCACTTAATGGATGTGTCTCTGAGAGTGTTGCTCAAATTTCCTGACCAACACTGCAGGTGTCTGTATCTCTCGGGCCTGGTTGACGCTAGGATATATTATGAAAGGAAGCATAGAGTACAGCCCTGTCATGCAGTCTCAGACCGAAATGGAAATCCGTAGCATCATCTTCATCATCCTCATTCTCATCGATCAGCATAAAAAAAAATTTTTTAATTTTAAAGTCTGGTCTTGATTTCAAAACAACTGCATTTTAGTCTGATCTGAAAAGGTGGAACCACATTTCACAAAGTCTTGAGTATAACAGTATGGGCTATGTCACATGACAATGTGTCCACACTTTCCAACGGACTGGACTGACTTATACCAACTGCTATTTTGAAGATGTTTCACTGTGAGACATGTCACATAATATGCACATAGCAAAAGATCTGGTTCTAGCTCATTCCACTCCACACCCAGCTAAAGCATGAAATTATCTGTTGGTAAGATCAAACTAACTGGCAGCTCTGTCCTTTTCTTTCAGCTTTCAATTGACACCAAGTCGCCTTGAAATAGACCTATCAGAAATGAAATTTTGACGCAAAGCAGGCTTCTATGTTGCTCATCAGAGCCGTTCATTAGCTCATGAGGCCAGTTTCATCAAAGACGTTGTTCCCCATCCAGAACACACCATAAAATCAGAAAGACAAGGCAGGTTGAAAAACTGTTTGGGACAAAAGCCATGTCACATAAAACAATGTGTTACAAAATTTGTTTCTACACTCGCCACTATTGTGGAATTACCATTTGATTTACACCTAAGCATTGTATTTATTTTCCTTTGTTTAAAAAAAATGGATTTGTGATCTTAGAAACAGAAACTTTTCTTTTCCACACTAAACAGAGTGGGAAACTATACAACAAAATATTAATGGTGATTCATTAAATTTGCTGAAAAAAAAAAAAATCCATACTGATTTTCAATACATTTAATATGCATGAAACATTTCTCTCACAGACACACAGGCAAGTGCACACCAAATGAAAAATTCCAGTCTACAATTCTTACGAACAGAATTTTTCTTCTTTTTTTTTATTTACTGACCTTGATGCATTTTTCTGCAGTTCCAAGTGTGTCCCTGTTGACAGTGATATAACCGTGAGGTTCCAGAAATCTCTTCCTGAGTGTACTCTTCCCAGAAGCTGGGATCCCCACCATCACAATCATCTCCTTTCCCTGAAACATTCATCACCCGTACATTCCACGGTCACCTCTAGCAAACTTTCAACAGCACATCACAGCAAACACTTTCCTTTTCATTCCAAACAGTCATACAATGTCCAGCCAACTTTTCACTTTCATTCCAAACAGTCATACAATGTCCAGCCAACTTTTTCATTTTCATTCCAAACAGTTATACAATGTCCAGCCAACTTTTTCATTTTCATTCCAAACAGTCATACAATGTCCAGCCAACTTTTTCATTTTCATTCCAAACAGTCATACAATGTCCAGCCAACTTTTCATTTTCATTCCAAACAGTCATACAATGTCCAGCCAACTTTTTCACTTTCATTCCAAACAGTCATACAATGTCAGCCAACTTTTTCTTTTTCATTCCAAACAGTCATACAATGTCCAGCCAACTTTTCATTTTCATTCCAAACAGTCATACAGTGTCCAGCCAACTTTTTCATTTTCATTCCAAACAGTCATACAATGTCCAGCCAACTTTTTCATTTTCATTCCAGTCATACAATGTCAGCCAACTTTTTCATTTTCATTCCAAACAGTCATACAATGTCCAGCCAACTTTTCATTTTCATTCCAAACAGTCACACAATGTCCAGCCAACTTTTTCATTTTCATTCCAAAGTCATACAATATCTAGCCAACTTTTTCATTTTCATTCCAAACTGTCATACAATGTCCAGCCAACTTTTTCATTTTCATTCCAAACAGTCATACAATGTCCAGCCAACTTTTCATTTTCATTCCAAACAGTCATACAATGTCCAGCCAACTTTTCATTTTCATTCCAAACAGTCATACAATGTCCAGCCAACTTTTTCACTTTCATTCCAAACAGTCATACAATGTCAGCCAACTTTTTCATTTTCATTCCAAACAGTCATACAATGTCCAGCCAACTTTTTCATTTTCATTCCAAACAGTCATACAATGTCCAGCCAACTTTTTCCTTTTCATTCCAAACAGTCATACAATGTCCAGCCAACTTTTTCATTTCATTCCAAACAGTCATACAATGTCCAGCCAACTTTTTCATTTTCATTCCAGTCATACAATGTCCAGCCAACTTTTCATTTTCATTCCAAACAGTCATACAATGTCCAGCCAACTTTTTCACTTTCATTCCAAACAGTCATACAATGTCCAGCCAACTTTTTCATTTTCATTCCAAACAGTCATACAATGTCCAGCCAACTTTTTCATTTTCATTCCAAACAGTCATACAATGTCCAGCCAACTTTTCATTTTCATTCCAAACAGTCATACAATGTCCAGCCAACTTTTTCACTTTCATTCCAAACAGTCATACAACGTCAGCCAACTTTTCATTTTCATTCCAAACAGTCATACAATGTCCAGCCAACTTTTTCATTTTCATTCCAAACAGTCATACAATGTCCAGCCAACTTTTTCATTTTCATTCCAGTCATAGAATCAGTTTTTAAAAATGTTAAGATTCCTTCACTAGCATTTATTGCTAGTGTAATTTTTCATCTATTAATTATAAATGGATATGTTTGACATTTTTTCACAAAGAACAAAGGCAAATAACACAAACAGCAAACAAAAATAACAACATGAACCTAAGAGAGCTGCACACAAAAAGACAAACATGATTCTGTCTGACTTGACCATTATCTACCCATTCCCATTTCCAGTTCTCTCTTTCTCCTTAGTTGGGAATCTTTCTCCTTAGTTGGGAAAGAACATCTCACACTGCCATAAATGTAGGCACTGTTCTACAGCCAAATCATTTTTGCTGTAATAACATAAAAATGGCAGACCACTCCACTACATGTTGGTTACATTACTTTTATATAAAAGCATTTCTTATCCCATCATGTTTTACACAACAAATTTTTGTCGCTATTCAACAAAGGTTTACAGAAAAAAAAGATGTGTACCATATAATTCTGTGCTAGACTATTTGACTGCACTCATTTTAAACACAGTTTCTTATGAGCTATTCACTACTGTTATACATGGCCAAATCGGCAAACATTGGAAACTAATTATCAATAGTAATGATGATACCAAGCTATCAAAAATAGCAGTGACAACAGCAGACTTGATCTACCTTCTTGTGGTACTCTTGCTTGGCTGCTGGCTTTTTGGCATCAGGCAGGAAGTCAAGTGGGTTGACAGAGCCCCAGTTAAATTTTGCAGCTGCCTCGTTCAGAAAAAATTCTTCAGGTGTATAGAATCCTGGGAAAAAAGACATACAATTTAGAAACTAAGCTCATGAATAATAGATTTAATGTTTTCAAACATGTTCAACAATTATTAGTAAAATGTACTGAAAAGTTTTCCAGAATTAGGCATTTATTATCGTGCAATAATTAAATGCAAAAAATAAAGGTATAAATAACAAAACCGCTCTCAAATTTTGTGTTTATGGGAAAGCTGTAATTTGACACAATGCTCGGGCAGAATGCTGTCAAAATATGTAACTGACGTAGGTTTTTCAGTCAGAATGAAAGAGAAACAAGTGACACATGACACTTGCATAAACATTTGCAAGAAACGGAACGTCTGTAGATTATTAAAAACATTTATCACTTTGACAACAAACTTGTCATAAGCAGGGAAGTTATGTAAATGCACACACATGTACCTGCACTAACACACACGTACTGTGAGGAAAACTACATTTTGCACATACCAATTCCAATATTGGCAGCAAACATCCGATCACTGCAGGAGAAATCTTTGGGTTTGTCCTTGGCCCATCCTTTAGCCCGACCAGCTGCGTCTCCAACATAATAACTCTCTTTCTTGTTCACCTGTAAAAGAGAGATTTTTTTTTTCCCAAACTGACAGAATACAATACTATTCAAAAAAAGGACCC
The DNA here is from genome assembly GCA_033310375.1 of Conus canariensis. Classification (NCBI taxonomy): domain Eukaryota; kingdom Metazoa; phylum Mollusca; class Gastropoda; order Neogastropoda; family Conidae; genus Conus; species Conus canariensis. The sequence goes on from CM065719.1 coordinate 4,243,935, forward strand.
ATGAATACCACAGTGGCTGTGTATGGTGTAGTCAAATTGAGCAGCATAGAAGTAATGCCACAGAGGCAACACAGCAAGAATATCAAAATCGATTAACAGAAATAAACACAATAAATATCAGCATAAATAAAACGAAAACTTTCCAAAGAAATGTTCACCAATTTGTGTGTCTGTGTAGATGAAGAAATGTAAGTGAATGTATCTCTCAAACTGACTGCATGCACAAACATGCTGCATGTGCCTATGTGACAGGAACATTGACTGCATGCACAAACATGCTGCATGTGCCTATGTGACAGGAACATTGACTGCATGCACAAACATGCTGCATGTGCCTATGTGACCGGAACATTGACTGCATGCACAAACATGCTGCATGTGCCTATGTGACAGGAACATTGACTGCATGCACAAACATGCTGCATGTGCCTATCTGACAGGAACACTGACTGCATGCACAAACATGCTGCATGTGCCTATCTGACAGGAACATTGACTGCATGCACAAACATGCTGCATGTGCCTACGTGACAGGAACATTGACTGCATGCACAAACATGCTGCATGTGCCTATGTGACAGGAACATTGACTGTATGCACAAACATGCTGCATGTGCCTATGTGACAGGAACATTGACTGCATGCACAAACATGCTGCATGTGCCTATGTGACAGGAACACTGATTTGACCAATTTTAAATTATGCACAGCAAAGGAAATGTATTGGTCTACACAGCCACAAGAATGCTGCTCAAGCTGAGCAACTAACCAGGACAATTAGGATGCATCAACCACGGTAAAGCTTGACCAAAGGAACCCTTACCTATGTCCGAGTATTTCTATTTGACAAACGCAAAATTACTATAGCTATACATCCATATCAATCTATCGCCTATTTAGAATACACACAGATAAATAAATAGATAGATAGATGGACAGATAGATAGATGCTGATACATACCTACATACATAGATGTGTGTGTGTTAAGTGTGTGTGGGGAGAGAGAGGGAGGGAGGGAGACAGATGAATAAATATGCATAAGCAAACATACGTAAGGAAAATGTGAAGAGGTGGGCATGTGTATGTGCATATCTGGGTGAATTTGGAAAAATCTGAGGCAAATTAGTTGTAAGTTGTACAGTACTTGCTTTTTTCTGACTCCTTTTGCTTGTCTTTGTTCTTATGTAAGCATACAGTCATTCCTGTTCCTCTTCACTCACCACAACATTCTGGTTACACTGGTCCACAAAGAAATCCCACATGCAACTGGATGGCTTGCGGAAGTGGCTGTTGCCAGTGCTGATCAACACCTGTTCCAATAAAGATCAACGTTCAATTTCAATCGATGAAATTGTAGTGTGTAATCAGTATGCTCCTTACCCACCCATCCTCCCCTCCTTCCCCCCAGCAATCACTCATCCTATTCCCTTCTCCAGCACCCAACCCGGTCTGTCTTCAGCACCCATCACAAAATACCCCCATCTTCAACACAAAAACATCTCAAATTATCTGATGGACCTGATCCCTTTAATTGACATAAAACCCCTCCTTGTGAAATCCACTGCACACATTTACGTCTTAATCAAGCATATTTCTGCATTCAGACTGAAACTGAAATAAAAACTCATCTACTTCCAGCTGTTACGACACTTTTCCTGTGAAACCTTTTCAGGGTTCAGAGAAAGCCTCATCAAACAAAGGCAGGGCGTGTGAAGCTTTCTGATACATGCATCTTTCATACAGAATGCTTGATGCTGAATGAGTTTTGATCTGGTGGGTGAGGAACAGAAATATTTTTCCAAATGTGTGATTCTGTCCATCCTTGTGCTGGAGTGTTTGTCTCTGTACTGTTTTTCCTATGGTTCATTATCCTGAAATAACATGTTATGATATACTAGCATACAATAAACTGATGTGGACGACTCATTTTCAGGGCCTTTTATACAGATGCTCACTTGCACTGGAATGCCCAGTTCTTTGATGATGGCTTCAATTTTGTCCTTGACCGTCTCTGGTTTAACCTTGTCTTTTTCAATGCCTGCCTGGTTTGTGAAAAAGACCACTCGATAACCATCCTTGTGAAGCTTTCGCAGTTTTTCTGGGACACACTCTTCCCACCATTCCCAATCATTGGAGCCTGAAACATCAGAACCACTAGAAAGATTACAGTCATCATCACTTTCTTTTTAGTTGTTTCAGGCGTAAAATATATATATAAACTCATTCCACATATGTGAATATACAAATATACACATTTTAGTTTGTATGTTATGTGCTCTCTCTCTCTCTCTCTCTCTCTCTCTCTCTCTCTCTCTCTCTCTCTCTCTCGCTCGCTCGCTCTTCTCTCTCTCACACACACACACACACACAAAAAACCCAAGCTTGCTCAATCAGATAATGAGACAGCAAGTGATCTGCCTGCCTGTTCAGAGAAGAAACCAGTTTGTCACGATAGTGGGATGTTGCCGTTATGGGATATTGCTTAAGCAAGTCTGGCTTAGCAGAACTCTTTTTACAGGACATTGCTTCACTGCATATTTAAGTAAACTGTACTACACACGTGCACACTTCTTCCCAAGTAGTAAACACTGTCAACATTAGGGGGGAAAAAGAAGTGAAGACTTCAGATATTTGGGCTTCAGGTAATTAAATATCTGCCCCCCCCCCCCCAAACAACCTTCTGTCTCCAACACCCCCCCCCCCCCCCCCCTTTATGCACACTCTATACAACACCAAATGGACACATTTGCATCCACAGTTACAGGCGTATTTGGGCTTTTTGGAATTCCATCACACACACAGTGACACACACAAACACACATACACTGGAAGGTCAAAAGGCTACAACTGTGTCCACAGTGGTGGGCTATGGGCCTTTTACTGTTCCATCACACACACACACACACGCACGCACGTACACACATACACACAGTGGATCCATACATCAAATACAGACTATAATTCTTCCCCTCATAATAATGCCTAAATATTTCCATAGAGTCTTTTGAAGTAAGAGAAAAATGTGTCACTGAAAGGTAATGATCTTTGAGCTGCTGTGGTTGTTCCTTCTTCTTTATCTATGGAGAAAACGACTCCACTACCACAACACCGCAAATACAGTTATGGTCAGGTTTGGGTTCAGAACTGGGTTAGATTAGACAAGATTTTGCATTAAAGTTCGGATCTGTTTAGGGTTGGAGTTGAACATTCCAGAGTTGAAGAGCCTCCTGGGTTTCTTATCAAATTTCCTACCTCTACAGCATATAACACATCGCGCCATGAATTACTAGTAGTCTATGGTACAGTGGATTACTCCAGAACCCCACCCTCACCGCACTACCTATCTTCTCCCAAACACGATGCTCTCCCCATAGTCACACTCCCCCTCGCCCCTCTCCGCCATTTCCAGTCTTTGATTCCCAGCTTACTCTTAGAAACTCTAGAAAAATACACAGATCAGACTGATTAAGAATCACAAACTTATATTGCCTCAATGCTCAAACATCTGAGAATAGGCTTAAGATCATCGAACTAGTGGTACAAATTTGGATCGACTAATGGTCATTTGAAGGTGTGCAGATGAGAATTAAAACACTCAGTGACTTGCTTACATGTTGTAAGACTTCATTCAATGTGCTGATAAAGTGCTTCAAAATTTGAATATAATCTCAACACCTGCAACTTAACAGCTGATGAGTAATACTTTATCTTTTACCAAGTCATTTTGCTGATGATACAAAAGTTTACAACCCCATAGAGTCTGTTGATAATTCCACTGAATTACAGAAGAGTATTGATGAATTTGTTGCATGGACAATTGTCTGGCAGATTAAATTTAACAATACGAAGTGTAAAGTTCTTCTTGCAGGTAAAAATAATCCTAGGAAAGATTATTATATGGAAGGTGTATTGCTTGAAGAGACTAATGCTGAAAAAGATCTAGGAGTGATAATAGACCCTGATTTATCATTTCATAAACATGTTAATGAAACCATTAAAAGAGCAGACTAGCAGGGATGGTTGTAGACAACATTCAGTGCAAAGATAGTGGAGTAATGGTTCCATTATTTAAAACGTTAGTCAGACCGGTTATTGAATATGGCAATGTTGTATGGACAACAAATTTGAAAAAACACAGAAATCCCATTGAAGGTATTCAGAAAGATTTACAAAAAAGATTAGTGGTCTGCAGAAGTATTCATATGAACAAACGCTTCAGTTTTTAAGATTACCAAGTTTGGAAGACAGGCGCTTACGTGGCGACATGATTGAAACTTACAAACTTACATATGGTTTTTATGACATTAAAACCACTGGCACACTATTTCAGTTGAATACAGAATCTACAGCTAGACGGCACCTGTTCAAAGTAACAAAAAAATTTACTAAAACTTCAAAAGCAGCAAACTTTTTCACTAACAGAATTGTTGATACTTGGAATAACTTGCCAGTCAATGTAATTGGAGCAGGAACTGTTAACACTTTCAAAAACCGTCTTGATAAACACTGGATACACCTTATGTTTCAAACAAATATTGACTTGCATTGATTCAAAATTCTTAAAACCACGCATGTGCTTTATAAAAGTGTGCGATAAAGACCAAAATATTTCTGGCAAAAACTCTATAATTATCTACATTGAGCAGGCTAAAGGTTGCAAATGCCTGAAATGCCACTGATATGATAAGATATAACAGACAGAAGAAGCAGACTTTTTGCCTCTTTCGTTGACGGAAAGATTCCGTCAATAGATTATCTTCTCTTACGGGGATAGATGTGGATATTGCCATGTATATTTCTGTTTTTCTTTTCTCTTTGTCATGACATGAAAACAAAAAATAAACAAAATTCAGTCATGTTTATGACATGAAAACAAACAAAAATAAGGAAATCTTAAATATGCAGGAAATAGTAAACACGTAAATCTTTGCAGATGACACAAAACTTTATAACTCTCCAAAACTGCACAAGGAATTACGAAAGGATATTGAAACATTAGTACAGTGGTCTGATACTTGGAACCTATATTTTAATGCAGAAAAATGTAAAGTACTTCATACTGGAAAAACAAACCCACAAAGGGATTATATCATGAAAGTTGGAGACAAGGAAATAAAAGTTTCTAAATGTGATGAAGAGAAAGACCTAAGTGTGACTTTTGACAAAAATTTGCTATTTGCCAATCATATTGTGAACAGTATTAATAAGGCTAACAGAATGATTGGAATAATCAATAGAACCTTTACAATTCATAGAAAAGGACACTTTTTTACAATTATATAAGACACTAGTTAGACCTGTTCTTGAATATGGAAATACTGTATGGTATCCAATGCTAAAGAGACAATCAGAAGCTCTTGAACAGGTACAAAGAAGAGCACAAAGATGATTCATAATATAAAAGATTACTCATATCAGGAAAGATTAAAATATCTACAACTTCCATTCAAACATATAAGATATTTAATAAAATTGATGATATTGATAAAGCATGCTTTTTTTTTTGACTCACACAAAAATACTACAAGGAACAGTGAAGATAAGATATTTAAACAATATTCCAGAACTAATTTGAGAAAATTTACATTTACTAACTGAGTAACCAATTTTTTGAATGAATTAACAATTAACATCAAAACGTGCTCCTAGTATTAATCATTTCATATTTTTAAGAACCTCATAGATAAACATGAATTATTAACTAAAATAAAATATTAATTTGATGGATAATTAGACTGAGCTAGACTACGACTGGACCAACAGACACGAAAAAAAGAAATATATACATACAGAATGGGCGTAAGAAGCCAAAATAGGCTAAGTTGTTACAACGCCCCTGATCCTGATCCTGAAGAAATTTATAACGGACAAGTACGGTAACTCTTTCTCCCATGATTACTAAGCCCATTACAAAATCAGTCTTGAGACACATAATATTTTGTGTGCCCTGCAATCTGACTTACCAGTGGCAAATTTTCGGCCACTGGCCGTCTTGATGACTGTGAAGTCGATGTCGAAACCGGCCACTTTGCTTCGGCCTTCTAAATCGTCGGAACTGAGCAGCAGTAGAGGGCACACCCCTTTCAAAGGTTTTCCTTCCGCACTCCATCGTAATCCGTCGTCCAAGTCCGTTTCCCCTCGTGCTTTCTTCGCTCGCTGTGCCGTGTTGTCCACGGCTTTGCGCTTTGGCCGACCACTCATTGTAAAACAATTATTTTCACTTTAGTGTTGCAACTGCAGTCATATAATTTATATGCACTGCGTCCAAGCTCTCTACTGCTGTTCCCTCACTGTCTACTTAGTTCAGAGCTAAGAATGCCAGCTCTGTCACAGTCAGGCACAAGCCCACCAGCGATTTAATCTTTGGGCCTGCTCACTATGATCATACACCTAAGCTGAATTGTTGTGCTGTAGGGTGCATGCGATGTAGAATCTGTATCTGTCAGAATGTGGATGGGTGTGCAGACCTGTTCTGGTTAACATGCAATTCGGTGGCTGGATATGATTGCACCAACCCGATATTTATAAGCCTATGGCACACGATTGGATAGGTCGCGTGACAAGTTCGAGCAAGTTGAGGCCGGTAGCGTGACGTCACTGCGTAAACAAACCCCGTGTTTCGAATCCCTGTCTTTAAACGATACCCAAATTCCATCCAGTTCATCTTTCATATTCCATTATCAATCAAAAGTTTTGATTACAGTTATAATTACTCAAATCAGGGTACATGACATGAGCAAATCGTACGTAGCACAAATTACATGTTTATCGAGAGTTTGGTACAAAATGTAGCTCCTCACAGCGCTACATTTAGCCTAGTTTTTGTCCTCCTTGCTTCCCACTGATTGCTTAAGTCGTAGTTATTCTTCTGGTCCTGAGTTGTCCATGTTCTGGTCGAAGTGGCTGAAACCCCCTATTCCATGGCGAACAAAATTAGTATGCTCATTGAATGTTGCCAAGCAAAATAATGAAAGCAGAATTTGTGGAATGGGTGGGGGGTGATCTTTCCGGCCAGTAAATCAAGTCGTCAAGAACAGTAACTTAGCCAGGATGTTCCTGATGCTTCGCGGAGTAGGTGTTGGATATTACCCCGATAGGCTGTAAGATCTTAGTTAGGAATCCAGCAAGTGTGGTAACAACGTCTTTGAAATTGCCTCTGGCCCGTAGAACGTAATCACATCTTCTACAGTCGTCCGAGCGCATAGCTCATATTCGTCTTGTGCACAAGATACTTGCACCTGGAGAAGGACTGAATTGGCTCAAAAGCAATAAAGAATTATACACCTGTAATTATATGGCATTGTGTTGTGTTGTGGCGCATCGTATTGCACTGAACTGTATAACTTCATCTTTAATGATTTGTCTGTGCGAAATCCCAGCTGCTCTTCCTGAGCAGAACGCAATATCCTAGCATAACTCGGATACCATTTTTTTTTTCTTACTGCGAGTAGTCTTCTTCTTCTTTTGAAACCGAGTTTAAGATTTTTTTTTTTTTTTTTTTTAAACAAGATTTAGCCAGAGAAAACCCTGAATTCAGTGCTAAGGAAGAAGCATGACTACACGGCAACTGAGGAAAAAAAAATAGTCGGTACATCCCCTTTCCCCGCCCTCGGAAGAAAATCCATTTGATTTTTTTGTTTTTTAATGAAAACTGTTTCTTGTATCACCCCCTCCCAATCCACCACCTCGCCCCTTCCCCTTGTACATCTTATTTTCAAAAACAAAAAATGGATAAAAAGTGGGTGGGGACAGAGAAATGGGAGGGTATTTGGTGGAGAGGGGAAGGGGATAGGTAGTCATGTGATGGCAGACTGACTAGTTGCAGTTTACGGCTAGTTGTCATTGGTGTGGACATCACCATTTGTTGCGCCTGGTTTGTACTATATAACTTCATAACCTGATAAACACACCGACACTTGCAGAGATTTCACTTCGAGCCTTGGTTGTTTCCAGACCAGCCGAAGACGGTGATCATGTTGTTGGGTGTGGCAGCATCAACATTGACTCTCCTCCCTTTCCCCCCATTCCCGCTTTTCCCCCTGCTTCATCTCCCATTCCCCACATCCCCGCCCAGGGTTAGCTTGCCATACGTTAATAAGATTTGGCTTACACTTGATCTTCTGATTCTCGCGGACGTACTTGTCCACGGCAGAAGAGTGGATGAGACGGGGAGCTGAGCTGGTCGGCTTGGACCCCTCCTAAATATGAATAGGTATAGCCCTCCTCTATACGGACATAGCTGCTGGGAGGTGGCATTACAAACAGAAGGCGCGTAGGTTGCAGATGGACATAGGGTGGTGCAGCCTATAACTTCCTCGCTTCAGCAGTGACGACGGGTCTAGCCTGTGTCGCCGGGCGCGTAGGTTACAGATGGACATAGGGCGGTGCAGCCTATACCTTCCTCGCTTCAGCAGTGACGACGGGTCTAGCCTGTGTCGCCTTTTGAGGCTGTGGGGCAGTTGACAACGAATAGCTGCCATTCTGTGACATCACCGTGGCCTGCATGGCCAGGAGTGCCCTCCCTTTGCGGAAGGGAGCAGTGAGAACGTCCCTTACGGACTTACAGTGAACATGAATTTTCACGCAGTGGCTTGGCGATTTCTGTTCTCTACATTTCCTGAGTCGGCCTCATGCGGCATAGGACCGTGGCCACTCAGCACGAAGACGGCCGCCCAGTAGCCCTGACGACGGCCTTGGAGAGAGGGGCAGAAGGAAGACACCATTATCACGACTGGCTACAAAAAAAAGGAAACATAGACTACCTACGAATGATAATGTGACCCAGGCTCGTGCCTGAGGAGACAACTCTGGGTGCCTCCTCCCCAACCCAAATACAAATCTTCAACCAGTCCTGCCGGCTTCACAGTCCGCCAGACAACTGACTCGACGTGCTGCAGCTTGCTGCAGCATACAACTTGTTACTAAAAGCATTTGCTGTGGAGACGTTAAACTCAACCATCCAATCTCCTCTATAATGAGGCCACTTGCTAAGGGCAAAACACAGATCATCTTTCAGTTCCACGCTGGATATGCAACCATTCCAGTGTGGATGCTCTGCCCTTCACAGGTGTAGCATGCTGTAATCACCCCATGCCCTGGTGGTTGAGAAAGGGCACGTTAGGCCTACCCGCCATGGAGTAAATGATCAGACCGATCCTTCCCCCCCCCTCCCTTCCCTCCTCCCTCCCCACCCCCACTTTGCTCCAAAGTCACTCAGATCTCCTCCGTTAAAATACACGTGAGTGATTCTGGACATGGTCCCAAACCATCCCATGGAGGGAATATAGGCGTGTGACAGGGAGGGAGGTAGAAACTGGAAGAGTGGAGGGTGAAAGAGAGAGAAAAAAAAACAAAGGCGCGGGGGGGGGGGGGGGGGGGAGCACCAGCACCTAAACACGCTCCCCGGGAACCAAATGATCAAACCGATCTCCCCCGTCTCTCCAATTTCCCCCCCCCCCCCCCCCCCCCCCCCCCCCACACACACACATACACACACACCTCCCCCGGCTTCAAAATTCTGAAATGTTCCACATGACAAAACATAACGACCTAAGCACACTGCACCTGGATTTCTCGGGGTAGGGGTGGGAGATCCTGGATCTGAACCAGACTGATCGTTTCCCACCCAGTTCAAAAACCACTCCCCGTTCAGTGATTTGAGGCATGATCCGGAAGTACGTGCCCAAATTTACCCGCCGAATGGGCGGGGGCAGTGCAAAATGAGGGGGGGGGGGGGGGGGGGGGGGGGAGGGGGGGGGGAAGAGACACCATTATAACCAGACCAAAAACAAAAGAAGATGGGAAGCAAAAATTTGCAGACAATCCTTGGGAGCCAGCATGATTCTAACCTGCAACACGTGATTCCAACCATGATTTATCCCGGCAGACGTGATAAATGCAAGCAAATGGCTGCCGGGCAGAGGACAGTCGGAGACTTTCGTGATTTATCTCGGCAGATGTGATAAATGCAAGAAAATGGCCCGCCGGGCAGAGGGCAGTCGGAAACTATTATCAACATAACTGCCGGCCCATCATCATCGTGGTCACGATGTCAATTGTCCGTCACAGCCATCAGTCTCTTGGTCAATATTGTCTCAACTCAGACCTAGATAATTCAGGCACTTAAAATCGTTTAAACTGGAAACGACGAATCCAAACAATTCAGTCACTTAAAATAATTCAGTTTAATTGAACTAGAAACGAGATATGAAATTGAGTTCAGCAGCATAATGTGCCTGGTTTGTGCGTTGACAACGATTGCCATCAGCCACGGTCAGTTTGGAAGATGTGAGGAGGCACTGACAAACTGAGCGATAAACAGTGAGACCGACATTTGTTAATGGATGCTGCATGACGTTACAGCCTCATTCCTTGTTTGGAACCCCAAGACCAGCATCATACTGACGATAGTTGACCCAAAATAAAAGTGGGAAGGGTGACAATCGGATGTTTCCTCTGCTAAGGACGGTGGGTTACCGCGTTCTGTGATTGGTTTCCTCCACCATGGATTTTCCTGATCTCTACATGCATTGATTCGTAGGTCTGTCAGAAACACGGCATACGAATAAAATAAAAAAAGAAGAAGAAAAAAAAAGTAGAACTGGTTTTAACGAAACTTGGTAAAAAAAATATATATATATACACTCTAACACACGCGCGCGCACGCAGGCAAGCATTCACAGAGACACACAAAAAAAAAAGGGGGGGGGGGAGGCAGAAGTACACTCAACGCAGAGAGAGAGAGAGAGGGAGAGAGAGAGAGAGAGAAAGAATGCCATACCTTATGAAATGTTTTTTTTCAAAGACATCCATTGCTGTAAAGATTGGCATCTCGAGGTTTAATACCATTCTTACTGTTACTGTTATTATGAGAATTATCATCATCGTTCAAGGTTCTAGTGATCATTCTTTCTTACTTTTTAGTAAGATTTTCCTAAATTCCACTCTGATAGGCTCTTTTAATAATGATCGTGATGATTTTAATCATGTGAGAAGTAGGCTAAACCCAGTGAGCTCAAAAGCAACGCTCAGCCTATCTGAACCACAGCTAAAAAAAACAAAAAAACAACGTTCAGCCTGTCTGAACTAAACTAACACTAAAATGCAAGGTTCAGCCTGTCTGGTGCGCAAATAAACCAAACTTCGCTAACACTCCATCTGGTACAGTAACTGATTCATTCACGGGAAAGAGGGCACGCAGCGTACAGAAAGGACCGGGTGGGCGATTGAAGTGGAATGTTCATTCTGACACTGCGACAGTCGTCAGCCTGCAGCCTGGCGAACACGCCAGTCTCGTTCAACGCAGGAAACGCAGCTGCTCACTTTCCTTAAAACAGGATTTCTCTTCACTGCGCTACTTCCTTTCTGACAAACTATGTAAATGCCAAATAAGCACACAAGTTGGCATTTTCGTTGTTTAAACGAAGCCGACCATTGTATTTGATGGACAAACGCTCTCTTTTCAAAGGGAAATTATCTGATGGGACTTTGAACCGTGGCCTCTTATAAAAAAAAAAAATCTTATCAGATAAGTTCCCTTGGTAGGCACAGTACTGTATAATTATATCCCTTTAAACCAGCAGCACCCCATGCGAAGAGCGGGTCAAGACCCCAGGAGGCAGAAAGATCTGTTCGTAAAGGCTCCTGTGTATAACCCAGATCACTCGTCCAGCAGTGTCCTTAAGAAAATGCCCTGTAACGTACATGTATAGCTGAGTGGACACTTTAGTTTCAGCTTTGTAGCGAAGACGCCAAAGTTTTTTCAAAAAGTATGAAGAGACGCCAAATGAGTTAGCATGCAGCAATTGTAATAAAGAAGAGGTGGCATATCCAAAGCCAACATACTGGAAGTAGGCCTACAAAAATCAGATTAGAGAGCAGCCAGCTGAACACACTGAAACTCAGCCAGTAACAGAAGAGTTTCTGGAACTATATCAAGGTTTTGAGCAAATATTCAACCGGAACCCGCCCTCCTGCTTTAAAACATCGAGGAAAACTTTTACTCTGCCAATGATAGCCAACATTCTTAATCGTCATTACAAACAGGATTCCAACGATGAAAATTGTATGCCCAGCATCCCTTCTCCAGAAGGTTAATGTTTTCATTAAACAGTATTTTGAAAGTCCTGCAAAACACCAATCCCTTTAAAGCTTTGGACCAGTATGAATACTAGCTAGAGTCCGAGAGTAGTATGTACAAGAACCATCAGTCTTCCTGACTAACATTTTCAACAAAACTCTACATGATGAAATGTTGCCAACAGACCGGGAGTGCGCAAATATACTCAACAACGCAGGAACATCTCAGCAAATTGTCGCCAATTTTTCTCACTGGATTATTCTGAAAGTTTCATGAGTACGAATTGGCTACCAGCGCCAAGCCCACCTAAACACAATATTCTGACAGCAGCTGAACATGACGTTGGAACGATTGGTTCAAGACAAAACTTTTCAGACACAGCCTTGATCTGGAGCTGGCTGGCAGTCTGGATGCTATGGTTAAACTCATATGAATCTATAATTCTGGACTTTTGTGTGTGTATGTGTGTCATGTATCTTATGCATCACAAGTTTCTTCGAAAAACTGGGCCGCTATGGTGTCTGGAACGGCATATGGGTGGGAAATACTTTCTGCTTAGCAGAACGCAGTAGATTGTGCTGGATGGAATATATTATCTGACCAGGCATCTATCATGAATGATATTCTACAAGATACTGTCTTGATTCTGCTGCTCTTTCTCATTTTCATCATTGGCCTTTCAGAAAGAACACCACTTCAAAGTGTGGGGTTTTACCGATAAGTGCATTGTTAATTAATGGAGACATTAGCAACAAGGAAGACTGAAGTCCCCTGCATGATCTTAACTGGAAAGATATTTGGGGCATAGACCGTATTTTATGAGCAGGTTGTAACGTAATGATCTGCTGTAGATTACATACACCATGATTACCTCTCAAAGGACATATGCCAGCGCATCCTACGGCATCAGCTCAATGTAGGTCGCCTCGGAAAGGACGAATTGTCGCCAACGATCTTAAGGTTTGGCGGTGGACAGCATCATGAAGAAGGCAAATAATATGTCAGGCACCTGAAAACCGCGAAAAGAAAATCAAATCAGAGCCGTACCTAACTATAATTGATATTTAATACTTCATCTACTGAGTATGTATGAGCTGTATACGTCAGTAACTAATTTCATACTCCAAACACCGCCAGTCAAATCCATCAGAAGAGCACGTGCATGTTGAAAAAAACAACAACATTACGTCACTAAGGACATGTATGAGAGCAGCATCACATTGTGGAAATTGACTCATTCACTTAAGCTCGTTACCCCTAATAAAGGAGCGTAGGTCATCGACGACAGCTCTCCTCTGAACTCGGTTCTTTGCTGTCCTCCTGCCTCTGTCCAGCTGATCCACTTCATCTCCAGCTGTGCATCACTGGTGTCTCAGTCTCCAGCTGTTTCTGGGCGTTCTCCTCTTTCTTCTCCCATGTGGCTTCCAGGTCAGAGCCTGATGGGTAGCGCCAGGTGCTGGGTTCCTGAAGGCGCTTCCTATCCAGCTCACTTCCTCCTCAGGATCTGCGTGGTGACTGGCTACTGTCCCACCCTTTACCACAGCTCTTCGTTGCCACGACTTCGAACGGCCACCAGATAATAAACATGCGCCCAGACGGGTGTTCATGAAAGTATATATTCTACTGCATTGCTTTTGTCTCTTTCCACCAATCAGGGCCATATACTATGGCAGATCCAACACTGGAGTCGCGGTTTTGCGGCTGTATTAATTTCTCAGTTCTGGAAGACCAGCTTTCTACAGCATGAGTGAACTGACATTACTCATGCCTTGCTATCCCGATAGTGGCATCATCTTAGCACACAGATCATCTTGGTTGACGTTGACCGATTCTCTACCTGCTGCGACTAAAGAGTTGGTAGTGATATTTGTCTTCATGAGCTCTGTTTTCCAGTGTTGATTCAGAGCATCACCCAGCTGTGATATTGCTCTATGAAGGGTGTAAATCTAACTGGAACACAATAGAAACCACTAGATGGACTGTAGTCCAACTTGGAATGCTTCACAAGGTCCTTAACAACGAGATTCAGACTGCAGAAAACAATCCAAAAATTCAAACACACACACAACGCGCAAAGGAACGCTTATATAATATAAAATACGGAAAAGACGGGTTCGTTTTTAAGTAATACTTATTTGACACACTATGCAAAATGGGAAACTCTATTTTCGGAAACTTTTGTCTATAGACGTTACTAACAACAGGTGCAAAAATGCATACTAAAATATTCCCCCCATATCGCAGTCAGCTTGAAAATGACAATGTTTGACAGAGGAGCTGGGAAACGAGGACAGTTCGAAAACACTTCACTCACCAGAGAACAGGAGAGAGAGAGAGAGAGAGAGAGAGAGAGAGAGAGAGAGAGAGAGAGAGAGAGAGAGAGAGGATAAAATTCTTCATTTACGAGGATAATAGACAAGCACTGGTCAACGCGCTTTTTTTTACATCCAGTCCTCGCCCTGAGTAGGGACTACTACAACATCCAGTGAACTGAAACAATGTAAGAAAGCAAACAAGCAAACAAACAAGGCGGTCATGCAATCATAATGGAACATCAAATGAAAATAGAAGAGAAATGAAGAAGAAGAAGAAAAAAGAATAAACATAATAATAATTAGGAGGAAGAAGAGAGTGGAGGTGGGGGGGGGGGGTGGAGGCTGTAGAAACATATGTAAATGTACTAAAACGTACAACAATTAGTATGTATAAAAAGAGACAGTGAATATGACAAAGTACGTACAGAATTTGGAACACACACACGCGCACGCACGCACAGACGCACGCACGCACGCATGTACGCACGCACGCACGCAGAGAGAGAGAGAGAGAGAGAGGTGTGGGTGTGTGTGTGTGTGTGTGTGTGTGTGTGTGTGTGTGTGTGTGTGTGTGTGTGTGTGTGCAGTGTTGGAGGAAGAAAATGATTTTTTTTTCACCGAAGGTAAAACGATACCACAGACGAATTAAAATCTCTCTCTCTCTCTCTCTCTCTCTCTCTCTCTCTCTCTCTCTCTCTCTCTCTCACCACACACACACACACACACACACACACACACACACACGCGCGCGCGCGCGCCACCACACACACACACACACACACACAACACACACACACACACACACACACACACACACACACACACACACACTGACACGTACGCAGAGAGAGACAAGACAAGACAAGACAAACTTCTTTATTTACGAGTATAATAGATAAGCACTGATGTGCTTTTTTACATCCAGTCCTCGCCCTGAGTAGGGTCAACAATGCAAAATAATTACATCCAGTCCTCGCCCTGAGTAGGGTCAATAATGCAAAATAATTACATCCAGTCCTCGCCCTGAGCAGGGTCAACAATGCAAAATAATGACACCAGTCCTCGCCCTGAGTAGGGTCAACAATGCAAAATAAATGACATCCAGTCCTCGCCTGAAGTGGGTCAAAAAATGCAAAATAAGATGAGGCAACAAAAGAACATGCAAAAAGTGACTAGAACTACAATACGATACGGAATTAACATAAAATTTAAAATTTAAAAAAGTAAAGAGAAGAGAGAGAGAGAAAAGAGAGAGAGAGAGAGAGAGAGGAAGGGGTGAGGAAGGGGAAGAGCGAGGAGAGAGAGAGAGGAGAGGAGAAAGAGGCGAGAGTGGGTGCGGGAAAGAGCATGTTTAGAACAATCTGACAATCAAACAAACAAACAAAAAAAACTAAGGAGATGCAAGTCAATCGATTGTGAAGCACCAGAGAGAAGAAGAAGAAGAAGAAGAAGAAGAAGAAGAAGAAGAAGAAGAAGAAGAAGAAAAGCACAAATGGAGGGGAAAAATGCATAATGATAGCCCAGTCACACGGGTGTGGGGGGGGGGGGGGGGAATTCATATAGATGATAAATTAAGTCATTCCAGGAGGAGGAGAGAGAGAGAGAGAGAGAGAGAGAGAGATGAGAGATGAGAGAGAGGAGAGAGAGAGAGAGAGAGAGAGAGAGAGAGAGAGAATAAGAATACAAACATAACGACATGACAAGAGGGCAGGAAGTATAGAAAACACACACACACACACACACACACACACACACACACACACACACACACACACACACACACACACACACACACACCACACACGTACTCACATAAGACAAACTTACTAAACAGAATAACATGTGCATTTCAAGTACGAAACACATTCTAGATAGTCAGGTTCATACGTAAGGCAAAGAGGATGGTGGTGGTTGGTGGTTGAATTATGGCGGAGTATGCAAGTACTGGCACATAAGATGGTTGAAATAATGGTGTTTGGAGGTTGATATGCATTAGTGTTGTTTGGTTGATCCAGGGAGCGAGTTCCATTGGCAGGAACCAGAATATGTTAAACTGGATTTAAATAAAGTTTCAAAATGGAGTGACTGATGGCGGAGAACGAAGCAAAATTTAGAAAGAGAGGGTGTTAGTTACCGCCAATGACATTGACAAACAAATTGTCATGTGCTTTGTTTGTCAGTGTCATTGGCGGTAACTATCACCCTCTCTTTCTAAATTTTGGATTTAAATAAGTCAATTCTAGGAACAGGGACATGAAGTTTGGGTGGAGTCCTTGAGGAATTAATTGAGAATCTGTTGAGGGTGCCTTCCCAGACACAATTCTGTGCATTATGATCCCTTTGCTGTATTCTAATCTCAGACTTAAAAAGGAGAACTTGAATCTTTGTATAGTCCGGGTCCAGAAGACTACTGCTTTTATTTTTAGGACTAAGTTGAGTGCTCGCTTGTGGAGAGAGAGAGAGAGAGAGAGAGAGAGAGAGAGAGAGAGAGAGAGAGAGTGAAGAGAAGATGGACACTTTGATATGTTATTGTCATTACCAAAGAGGTCTTTTGACATGGGGGCGAGGTAACAGAACAATAACATTTCCATCTTCCTTTCTTGCAAACAAATAGTACACATTCATTCCTAGTGTGTATCAAATCAAAGCTTAACAAAACCAAATAAAAATATGGCGGCGCACCAACAGCTTCTGTGTGGTGCTCCGTCTTCAATACTTCTTCTTCTTCTTCCGAAATAGAGCCGGGCCGTTAGGCGAAGAGGCTCTGC
Source organism: Conus canariensis (assembly GCA_033310375.1). Lineage (NCBI taxonomy): Eukaryota > Metazoa > Mollusca > Gastropoda > Neogastropoda > Conidae > Conus > Conus canariensis. Next base: position 4,261,098 of record CM065719.1, read on the forward strand.
GATGTGTCGTTGTCGCTTTGCTTTGTCTCAGGCTTAGTTGGCTTGATGAATTGATTTAAAACTATATACATGGGTTGATGGGAGGGTTCAAGGAGAGACTGGGGGTGGCTGCAGGTAGTGGGGACTGCAGCTTAGGCGGCTCCTGAACGCCTCCAGTGTAGGTGCTGATGTGGTGGTGGTTGGTAACTGGTTCCACTCCCTGATGGTGCGGGAAAAAAGGAGTGGTACAGAGCTGTATGAGTTACCCGCTCCTGGTGGATCTTCTGTGTGCCTCTAGTCCGTTTGTCTGAAGGGCGGTAGAATGCGGTGGGGTTGAGGTCTACCAGCCCGTTGTGGATACGGTAGAGCATCGAAAGCCTGTTATGGTGCCGACGCTCTTCGAGGCTGTCCACTTGAGGTGTTTAAGCAGCCGTGTAACTGCGCCTGGTGTCCTGTCGTGGAAATTGTTACAGGCGTATCTTGCTGCTCTCCTCTGAACCTTCTCCAGGAGTTGGATATCTCGCTGTGAATTTGGATCCCATACGGTGGAGCTGTATTCCAGTGTAGGTCTGACCATGGTGGTATATGTGGCAGCTTTGATCTCTTGGGAGCAGTCCCTGAAGTTTCTTCTGAGAAGGCCCACCATTCTGTTCCCCTTGGCTGCCACTGTTTCGACGTGTCGGGTCCAGGAAAGATCATCCGCCATGGTCACGCCTAGGTACTTACTGGAGCTCACCGTATCCAGTATTTGTCCATGAAGGGTATAATCTGTCTGTATAATTCTCTTGTGTCTACTTGGAGAGACTCGGATGGTGTTACACTTGCTTGCATTAAAGCTCATCTGCCAAGTGTTTTCCCAGTCTTCCAAGTGAGTGAGGTCGGCTTGTAGCAAGGCTTGGTCCTGGCGACTGCAGATCTTCCTGTAGAGGAGACTGTCGTCTGCAAACAACCTGGTGTGTGAGGCCTTGACTACATCCGGCAGGTCGTTTATATATGCTAAAAATAGCAGCCGGCCCAGTACGGTGCCTTGAGGGACACCAGATAGTACTGCAGCAGCGGACGAGTGTGTACCTTCGAGGGCAACTTGCTGGGTTCTGCCAGTGAGGAACGCCTGGATCCAGCCGAGTGTGTCGTTCCTCACTCCGTAGTAATGCAGTTTGCTCAGCAGACGACGATGCGGTACCTTATCGAAGGCCTTCGAGAAATCGAGCAACACTACGTCCACCTGATTCCCCCCGGCTAAGTTTCTGGCAATGTCGTGGATAGTTGAAATTAGCTGTGTCTCGCATGACCTTTGTTTTCTTGAAATAGAGAGAGAGAGAGAGAGAGAGAGAGAGAGAGAGAGAGGAGAGAGAGAGAGAGAGAGAGAGTCACATAAGAATACTAGTTTACAATGTCAGCATCTTCCGTTGGCCCATAGGAGTGTGATGGTGAGGTGTTTCATGGTACGTGGAGCGATGGAAAGAAGAGAGAGAGAGAGAGAGAGAGAGAGAGAGAGAGGGGAGATGTCCGTGGTCTGGATAGTGGAAGAAGCTGAAAGTGCTTATAGTACACAGTATACCGAGGCAGCTGTAAAGAGTAAAAGACGACAAAACAGTCTGCGGCTCAAATCAAATGAATTACGTGCGTTTACCTATTGTACTAGAAGTAAAGTACCTAAACCATCTAGTGTTATTCATAAATTTGTTTTAATCGCAAAAGTGGACTGCAGCCGAACATGATAAACGATGTCTACAGAATCCAAAAGCATGCACACGATCTCGGATTTGTTTACAAATCCAAGAGCCCACGCGCCATCTTCGGCCAATGTCTCTCCCAGAATTCTGTCGCCCATTGCGCATGCGCGATGGTTCTATTGCAAATGGCGGCGCTTGTTATTGTTCCATGGCGTTTGTGATACATGGGCTTTTCTAACGCATATTTGACACCTTTACAGGTAATATGACTCGTATGGCACTTTCTGTTTATGCATAAGGAATTTTATTTATTATCTAGGCAGTGTTCTTATTTCGCTTTAATGGGTTTTAGAGGTTGCAATCACCGGTGTTACGAAGTGCGATTTGGTCGCGATTGCGGACAAACCAAAGGGTGATCAGTAAGCTTTGCGTCACAAGTCGCAGATTTTGCAGTTGATGTTGCAGAAGTTGTTCGCATAATGTGACCGAGTTATTAATGAAGTAAAAATTTAGATACTTTTAATACAGCCACATGTCAGATCAAGTCATTAAAGATAATTTTGCTCTACCATGCTCTTCCGCTGACTGACCCATTTGCTCTCCGCCGCGAATATGGCTGTCGGATTCAAGGCTTCGTTCCTCCGCACGAACCCATTTTCAGGTGCAGGTAAATCGGGCCTTAGAGTAAGTTTTCCTGTTCATGTTTGTAAAATGCAGATAAAACAATTTTTTAAGTGTTATGTTAATTTAGTGTTTTGATCAGGCAGCCTGCTTGGGTTGTTTATATTGCACAAAGCCTTTTTCGGCATAATCGTAAATCGGTAACGGTATTCCGACTCCGAGCCGTTCACGAGAACTAATTAGAGCTGTTGACAGCTACGGTTGTTTGTGCATCCTTGTAAAACACGTCTTATTGTGGCTCAGCAAGCAAACGTAAGTGATATATACAACTTTGAATAGGTTTAGTGCCCAAAATGCGTGATTTTTTGACAAATTCAGATTTCAGAGTATCATGCTTAGGCATAGATATGACTTGGAGCCAGAAAAAAGTTCTGAAAACACCAACATCAAACTGCAGGTCTGGTAATCCAGAGTGTAATTCTAGATCACATGAAATTGTCACTGAAGGGCACTACTGAAAATGGGAGATGATGAAATTTGAAAACAAATTTGACAGTGCTGCTGATAACTGAGGGGAAAAGTCATACTTGCTAAAGATAAGAACAATGAGAATGTTATCTTTCAGTCTACTTATAACTGAGGGGAAAAGTCATACTTGCTAAAGATAAGAACAATGAGAATGTTATCCTTCAGTCTACTTTAAAGGCAGTACGTCAACATATTGTCATTATAAGTGGTACATTACCTGAAGTTTGTCATAAGAAAGTTGTTAAAACACTGCTATAAAGGTCATGATGAAAAGAAAAATTACATAATTAAGGTGATAGATTAATCATTTGAAATGTGATCAGAATCATACAAATGTTAAATGAGGCCAGTTGGTTACGTGTTTTGCTTGAAGCAGGTTAAATAAACCAAAACTCTGCATTATTCATTGGTGTTGTGTGGTTTTAGATTTTAGTACTCTGATGATAATGTAAAATTATATGAATAGCTTAAAATTGTTAAGCTGTTGTGCTCTGGCAGTGATGGCATTGGAAGTGATTTTTTGCATTTCAGTATACATTTGTGTCAGAACTTGCCATAAATTTTAGGTAATTCTTTACATTTCAGTATACATTTGTGTCAGAACTTGTCATAAATTTCAGAAGAAAAAAGATATGCTTGTGGGGTATTTCAAAGCCATGCACATATGAAATTGTTAGGGAAAAAATGTTGCATTCAAGACATCTGTTTACTGCTAAAATTCATGAGCAGTCATGGCTAATGTTGAAATACTTTTGTTGATAACATAGTATTAGGAGGCAAAACCACCAAAGAGTTTGCTTTCTTATTCTTGTAAGTTGTGTGATATGCTGGTTTATTGAACATAGGTGATAGGAATTGAGTATGTTTGATTAACAGTCTCATGACAGTATGATCAGTGATTGCAGATCAGATTTTACCACCCAGTTTTGTGATGAAATGAAGGAATGCCACAGAATGTCAATTAGACAATGGTATTGGAAGAAAAAGAAAGTGGAAATTAAATAAAAACTAACCTCCAACCCACTCCATAACCCTTTCTCCAACTTTTCCCTACAGATAACTTGGAGTTTGTGACAGCGTTGGCAGATGATGTCATAATAAGCAGCATTAAATGCATCATCATTGTTTTTGCTTAGCCAGTTGAATAAGAAATAATCATGGTAGTAAACTATGTTTCTTCATGAAGTTGAATGGTAAGTCAGTTGCTTGTTTCATTGATAAGTGAAATCAAAGCGCAGCATGACCCATCCTTTTGACAAGTCACCTAGGCAGAACTGGCCACTGAAAATGCCTGCACTGTTATGTCGAGAGAGAAAGCTATGCTATGTTTATATGAGTATTAAAAGACAGGTCACATGAGACGTTTCATGAAAATTACGCCCATTGACACAGTGCTCGTACGTGCACACATGTACTCACACAAACGCACGCACACACATACACACGCGCACGTGCACACACACAAGCACGCGTGTGCATGCGCACACACACACACACACTCACACACATTGACACACACACATATACACACACACACATATATACACACACACACACACACATGCACACACACACACACACACAAACACGTATGCACACACACATATGCACACACACACATGCACACACACGCACACACATACACATGCACACACAAGGACTTCACATTATTTATTATGCAGAGATTTAGCCTGCCAGCCAGAACATCCACAAAGAGGGTATATGGCACCCAAATATGTGGGATTGAAAACAGTTGCACACACAAAATTTGATCAACAGTAAATCGCATTCTTGCAAAGGAACAAAGAAGAAGCCAGTCAGTCCAAGGAGTAAACTAGGCGCCTAACCTTCGAAGTTGAGGTACCTCGATATTTTTCAGATAGCCAGACTGTTGCTGAGAAAATGTCTCATACAGTGCGTACCATACTTTTTTTTTTTTTTAATTTTTTTAGAGAGCACCTTACTCTCTGAAAGGTTTTAGAGGGAGTAAAGTAACCCCAAAGTTGCTCTGCATTTGTGGAAAGTTCGTTAGCACACACATACAGTGATACACGCGCGCAAGCACACACACACACGCATGCACACACATACACACACACACACACACACACACACACACACACACACACACACACACACACACACACACGTACGCCCATGCACACACGTGGGCCTATGCCCACACATCATACACACACATGTACATTCACTACACACACATTAAAAGAAAAAAAAAAAAACATGGTAGGTTGGCACTCAAGGTCTGACCAGCGCGTTGAGCTTATGCGTAGGTCAGACATCCGCTGAGTCGTAGCCACGAGACCCTCTTCTTCTGTTGTCTCATCTTAGTTGTTAATTCATTTATCCATCAGCTTCAGATCATGCGTAATGTGGTCTCAAAACTTAGCGGATGTGATGTAGCGTATATGGACTAGTCTGCACACAGTGACGCCTCCTTGATGAAACTGAAACGGAAACGGAAAGTTCGATGACTCGTTGATGAGGGCATTTTGTCGTTTGGGTTAAGTCGCTGATTTTCTTTTGGTTGCTACACAGTTTTTACTGATCAGCTTGCTGTTTAGCATTTCTGGCCAGGCAGTTTTCTTCAGCCAAGCTCTTTGGAAGGATTCCTATTCATGTACTTTTCTTGTATTTGTTGATGTTTAAACAGGATGCCCAATACATGGTAATTTGGTGGCAGCATCATAGTTTGAACATGAAGCTTGTCGCATGGAATTAAGAAAGTGTTAAGAGACACCATCATTAAGAGTGAATTCACTTGAAATAACTGTTCAAAACTGACGATGCAACCTATGACAAAGGGCATTGTGTTTTATCCTGCTGGTTAGAGTGAATGTAAATACGAAGATTCCTGATTTGATTCAAGTTTTAAGATCTTGCATCAGCATGTCAGAGTGGACACACATGACGTTGATCTGATGGATCAACATCCACAGAGGTAAATACTTTGTTGCATGTTTTTACCTTCATTCTCAAATTTTGAAACATGCATTTTATTGCATGTATTAGGCACAAGCACAATGAATGTGGATTCCTTACATATCTGGTAGGGAAAATTGGGATGTGTCAACTGGTCAAATATACAGCTAGTCTCCCATGACTCAAAACACAGATTTTTTTTATGATGACCAGTGGTGCCTGAAGCTGACCACTGCTCTCTCGCAAGTTTGATTTCTTTGACAGATCAATGCCTTTGTTGCATGTGTTTAAAGTCTACTGGACATGAACATTTTCAAGTCACCATGTAGTTGACTGGAACCATAACGAAAATTTGTTTCTCTAGCAATTCTTAAAAGTCAGTGAATGCTAAAATCTCAGCCTTTATTAAGAATGTGAGTGTTTTCATACCTTTAAGGTAAATTTTGTGAGGGGAGGAGGAGGATGGAGAATTTCCACAATATGTCTCCTTCAGGTAAACTAGATATTGATCCTTTGTTTATTGACTGACTAAACAAAGGTAAAGAAAATATTGTGTTCACAAAACTAAATGCACACTATTTTAAAAAGAAAGGGTATTAGTTCAACCAGACGATACAGACAAACAGATTACAGGACAATCTGTTTGTCTGTATCGTCTGGCAGAACTAATAATCTTTCTTTTTAAAATTTGCTTCATTTTCCACCCTATATCGCTTCGTTTTGAAACTAAACGCATTCCAGTTAACACGCTATCAGATCTGTCATTTTTTCAGCTGAGATTATTTTCTGTACTCCTTCATGTCCCTTCTGCTTTAGTTGTACATGATTTGGAATTTCTGTCTGTTATTTGTGAAACTGTGCACACACACACACACACACACACACACACACTTTTGCATCTCTCTCTCTCTCTCTCTCTCTCTCTCTCCCCCACACACACACACACACACACACACACCACACACACACACAAAACACACACACACTTGAGTTGTTCTCCAGTACTCGTGACCAAATGTGGGAAAATGACAAAAAAATTATACATCAGGCTTGGAGTATTCTGATACCTGTGTTTGGTAGCTTGATATATAGATGTATTTTCACATTTTGAAAGGAAAATATCAGTATCAACAATGGTGTTTCTGGAAAAAAAAGATTTGAATGGGGTGGGTGCTGTCAGGTGTGTGATGTGTGCATCGCTGGGACATCACTATATTATAATAAATATTATAGTTTAATTCAAATCAGTTTTTGTTACATCTTAACATGTTGAAAGAAAACATGTACATCTAAAAAATGATAATTTGGAATAAAGACAAACTATTTTTAGCAACATAAAACCTGGGACACCGCAGCATACGTAACAGTCCTCAGAGAATTTTTTTAATGTCACAAGCCTACAACCAACCATTAACTTAATTAAATTACAAATATATGCAGTAATAATATTTATAAGATACCAGTAGTTGCAATCTTGACAGATCACTCTTTTTAGTGAAATACCATTATTTCCAAAAAAAAGTGTTACAGTGTTTCGTGGGACAGCATTGGCAGAAGAGAGGTGAAAAGATGCAACAGAAACAGAACACTCATAACACAAAAATTGTTTGTGTTGGCTATTTAATAAGCGAGATAAAAGAAACAATTATATGTTTTTTAAATTTTTAACAATTCTGATGGCTTTAGAGATGAGGCACAGATGAGCCATGAATCACACAAAACTATAAAATCAATTGTCTTTGATTAAAAATCCCTTTTTTTTTCTCAAATACTTGATTATATTATTAGAATAATCTAACTATAATGAGTTGTCTGAAGTGCACATTCACTGATGAAATATTGCTAACAATCGTGAGTAATCATTAAGAATTGCAGGATTTGTGTTTCGTTTGTGTCATGGGGACATCGGCCAAGTTGAAAAAAGCCATGCTTCAAAGATTCAGAATGGTTTGCCAGCATGATTGATGAGTATTACTATTTCAAACTGTAACAAAACAATATACTAAACAGTGAAGAATATAAAAGAACTTACCTCAGGCACAGATGACCATTCAGAAAGCAATACTTCAAAGATTTCTTTGCGGAGTTGACTTGGGCTTCACATGTGTCTCGTGTGATTCACGGGAAACGGAAAGGGACATCACGACTTTAGGGTGCAGTTTCTCACTTCTTGTACAGTTCTCTGCGTACTACGTCACTGATATTGGTTTACGTTTACACACTTTACTCCCCAACTGGCCACGGTAAATCGAAACGCTTTCGTTTGTTCAAAATTCAAATACGAAGTTTCAGCATTATGTGTGATTCATTTGGGACAGCATGAAAAGTTTTTTTTTTTTTTTTTCAAATGAAATAAGTATTTTGATGTAATTTGTTGTGTATTTGTAAACTGTTAGTTGCAAATAGTGCTGGAAAAAACATTGTGGCAATGTCCAGTGACGAACTTTTGTTGAGCGATTTTTTTTTTTTTGGTGGACTTGGGACATCACGTGTATCACACATAACGCTAAGTTTGGCATTCTCAGATAGGCACTTTTTGTTAAAACACTTTACTTTAAGTTTCATGCATTGATTTTATGATACTCCAACACAATTTCTGTGAAATACAAACTGCCCTCAGCATGTCTGGAAGGCTCCACACGAATTCAGAGTAGGTAGGTGTCGGCGTTCCTATTTTCAGTCGCCATTTTTTGGCACTCTAGCAGTTTTTTTTTCTTTTTTATTGTATAGAAAAAGAAAATTGGCAAACCAAATTTTATGCACTTGATAGTATAGTTAGCCATTTTCCTCTGCAGTGCACTAAATTTTATGAAACAAATCATTTCACAGCTTTTAATGGAAATCACTTAAACGACTGACCCCCTGATTGTCAACAGTACTGAAGAACAACTCATTTATTTGCACTTTTGCATCTCTGTCTGTCTGTCTGTCTCTCTCTCTTCTCTCTCTCTCTCTCTCTCTCTCTCTCTCTCTCTCTCTCTCTCTCTCTCTCTCACACACACACACACACACACACACACACACACACACAAACACGCACGCACGCACACACGCGCACACACACGCACACGCACACGCGTGTGCACACACACACGCACGCACACACACACACACACACACACATACACACACTCTCTCTCTCTCTCTCTCTCTCTCTCTCTCTCTCTCTCTATCTTTTGTCACACACACACACACACACACACACACACACACCACATTGACAGAGGAGAGAGGGATACATGTCATGGAAGGTCTTGCAACAGTGATGACATCCCTCTAATAACAAGTGTCTGCAAGTCAAAAATCCAGGAGGGATGGCATTGTTCCTTACAATACACAGCTGGACATACTTTACATGTATACAAGATTTTGTAGTTTTCTGCACAGATTTTTACACAGAGGATCCTCAGGATGTACAGTTTCTTCAGTCGTGAGTGCATGATTTTTCTGCAGTTTTGATCAGTCAGAAGTTGCAATCCCTTTAAGAGAAGTTGTGACTCCGTTCTGTTGTATATTTATGCTTCATCTTCACAACTGCAAGCCCTGAGTATCCAAGTTTTCACATCAGTTGTGGGACAGAAGCAACTGCTGTTATGATTCAGTGGTTCTTGCTTACTGAAACCTTGCTCATCGAAGATATTGGCTTACTCCTCTTCTTCAACTTCCCGGTGTCGAAATTGACAAAGGTGGTAGTATTGGCACTGAACATTGCTATGTTTGTTGATCCCGTTGTCGGTTTTTAAAGAAGAGATCAACAAAAATAGTGACAGCACTCATACTACCAACAAGGCTGTTGATCAAAAAAAGAAAAAGAAAAAATGTACCCATATTAAATTCCATTCCATCTTTGAGTTGGCTATCAGTTGCCCGTGGGTATGAATGACAGAAACATTAACAAAATCACAGAGTAGTCTGGCTGATTCTTCAGAGTTTTGAAGATGACTGCCATAAACAAGTAAAATGCCAGAGAGAATAGACCCGTTAAAAAGTGGTAATTTCAAGTGCGATGCAAGCACTATGTAAGACTATTGTTAAACACCAGAAAAAGATTTGGTAAATTCCAACTATGTAAGACTATTGTTAAACACCAGAAAAAGATTTGGTAAATTCCAAGATTATCAGCAATATTTTGGGTGAAAGTCCAGTTTTTTCCAAGCCTCTGTCCTCCCCCTTTTCCCCACTTTTTTTTTCTTCCCATGGAGAAAAGTCTGTTCATCAGATAAAATAATTTTCTTCATGGGAGAAAGAAATATGGAGGGAAGGGGGGGTTCTTAAATCATATTTCACCCATTTTAGTTTGCTTTTGGTTTGAATAAGGTAGGATGGGGATGGGGTTGCGTGCTTCCAATGGTCCATGAAATCAGCTGTTCCTATCTGTCAAACTTGTGGTTGATGACACCATGGTATTTTAATATATATATATATATATATATATTTTTTTTTTAAACCCTATCTGGGACACTCATGAATGCACATAAGTGCAACTTGATTCTGTATAGTGATCAACCACGCATTTTGTAGATAAACAATAGCATTATGGTAACATAGAATATAATCAACTGTATGTGATTAAGCAGTATACGCCAAAGGAGTTTTAGATTCTTGATAATATGCAAAAAAAAGCAATAATGTGGGTTGATTTTCTTCAGTTTTATTTTCAGATATTATGTTTACATACACCAGACTCTGGTTTCAAGCATCTCACTTGTCCTTTTCCTACATCTGTGTCTCCCCTACTTTTCCTGCCCTGATCCTGTTGTTTACTCTCCTTGCCTGCTTTTCGTAGCTCTTTACCGTCATCCATGCACACACGCATGCATGCACATGCACACACACACACACACACACACACACACACACACACACACACACACACACACACACACACACACGCACACACACAATTGTCGTAATTTCTTCCTAGCATAGTTCTGGGGAACTTAGTGTATGACATAAAAAGGAAATGTGTATGAAACAGCTTTTTCTTTTTTCATTTGTGAATCGAATTGCGTGTAGTGATGCAATACCATCATCAGTACATATAGTGCATTTTGTCATTTCTCCTCTGAGTATATATTTGTATATATATATATGTATGGTTTTCTGGAAACATTAACTGACTGGTATATTTCATAATCTTTTAACATTTGAAATATTTAAAAAGCTTATATCTGTTTGTGGGTTGAATAATTGACGTAGCTTATTGCTTTGTTGCACACACCATGGCAATATTAATTTCCTACGTTTCATAGTTAAAATACCTTTTGTCACACTGTCACTCTTGCATATACGCATTCATGACAGCATTTACTCCATACGCACACGCAATCCCTCCAGTCAACCAAAAGGCGCACTACAGAATGTTTTTTCTTCTCCACCTCTCCTCCGGGGAAAATACTTTACTAAATGAATTGAACAATCCAGACAACGTTCAACATACTCCCGTATTTATCAACCAAATTCTATACAAGTTTCTCTCTTTCTCTTCACACTGAGAGATAAATCAAGTCTCGAATTGATATCAATAAATTCCTATAAGATTCCTCCTTGCCAGAGAAAGAATACACACATCCTCCAAGAATATGTCCTGGCCTTTTATACAATATTGGCCCAAGATCCAGACCAGGAGAATAAACGATTCATCTGATCATGATGCCATACCTGCATCAGAGTAAGCACCCACCCCAAACCATCGTGATGCCCTGCCTGCATCCGAAAAAGCACTTGCCCCCTGAACTCTACAGTCACTGGGGAAATGATGAGATCCGACTCCTCTACCCGGAGTTTTTAGTTGCTGGGGCTGAACTACCGGTGTGTTCCCCACACCATGGCCATCGTTAACCACCCGTCTCAGAGGAGGAATAGCTGACGGGGTGAAGGGCTGAAACACGAATAAGGTTTGTGTAAGTAACCTGCTTCCCAATTTAACATATGAATTCTTTCTTCTCTTTTCTTAAGGTTTTTCCCCTGTACCTTTCCCCAACAATCTTTAGCTCACCTGGTAATGACTGGTCAGCGGTGAGGACCCCTTGACCAACGTCCTGACAGGTTCGAGTTTCTAGGCCATCTCCTGGGCTAAAACTGATTCTTTCCTCCCTCCTCCCAGTGAGCGCATACTCAGTGTTCAAAACACATGACCAGCACTTTACCAGCCCTTATTAAACTATCTCTCAGTGGTCACTTTCACCCAGTGACCACCCTTGATTATTTTACTGAATAATCCTCACAATTATTGGGGACACCGCTACACTAGTCAAGCCACATGAATATTCTTCCTTTTTAGTTGTGGCATGGGGGAAATGATTCATATCACTAGACTACATGTGATGGAGCGTCACATACCTTGATGTGAGGCTGTGTCACATGACATCTTTGTTAACAATTTGACACCAGAGCTTCAGGTTTTTTCCAGTCACCGCGGGATACAGATACCCTGGCAGTTGAAAATGATGGAACAAAAAGCAAAAGCATGGTACAAACTTGAATCTGCTCTTCAGAGCTCTTATGAAGCTTTAATCACTCATCAACACTAATAACAGCAAGCACCATGAATTTGCTGTGACTGTACTTTTTCATAGATGGATGCTCTTTCTGAATATACACACACTACCTGTGTTTGTATCTATGTGTATTTCTGTGTGTGTGTTGTGTGTGTGTGTGTGTGTGTGTGTGTGTGTGTGTGTGTGTGAGAGAGAGAGAGCTGGAGAGAGATTCTGCACTTGTTTAGAGTTGTTTTTGTAAGTATGTAGTAAAAATGTGTCAATGTATGTTTCAGTGTGTGTGTGTGTGTGTGTGTGTGTGTGTGTGTGTGTGTGTGTGTGTGTGGATAGAGAGAGAGAGATCAAGGATGTATGAGCATTGCTTACATGAAGGGAGATTTATAGTCATCATATTTAAAAGTGGAATCTTTGTTTTCCTTTAAAAAATCTTACTCAAGCTCCTTTGACCATTTGTGATTCTGTTAGTTTCTGCTTCACCTTTGGTGACATTTTATCATTGCTGAATTACACAGTACAATGTACACAGTGAGTCGACATTGGCAGTGAACTAAATGGATGTTAACGTATTCTTCATCGAGTCCTGGAAACAAAACGTGTCATTGCTTTTGATCCTACACCAATCAGAAGCTGATCATTCACATCTTGGCATGATATAAGGTGGTGTGGACAGGCATGACTTGACGACTTTAGCTGTTCCATTTGATTTAGTGAGAAAGTTGTAAGGACCAAATCCCATCTTGGACTGTGAGGTGCCTTTTCAAAATTTCTTATCCTTGCCAAAATATTGTGAGCATGCTAACAATCTGAAGCTCTGCAACACAGTTAACAAAGTATGTAAATTGCCTTCCACAAAATGTTATTTCTGAACAATGAATACAGTCCAAGTATTGGTTATATTAAAGTTGAGAAGTTGCAGGGCTCCTCATTCGGTGCCTTTTAGTGTCATACATGCAGTAAAATTTCAGGCTCAGGGTTGAAGCACGTATTAAGATTGTTTGCCTGCATGCATGTCTAGGGAATGCATAACATCAACTTGCATGGTTCCATTTTCACAGGCTGATGCGAGGGCTTGAAATTCAACCGAAATCTGGAATATTCTGCTTGAAATGCGACATTTGTGATAGAAAACTGCAGACTGCGTTTGATTCCCCCTTTGCATGTGTTATTGATATCGAATGAAGTTATGTTAACGGAATTCACTTGTAGCACGCACACACAGGCGGGAACACATACACACCCGTGCATGTGCCCGCAGCCCTCTTCACTCACTCCATTCACGCGCTCACACACTTGTGTGCATACACACAGCACATAAAAGATGGCAAAGTGAGCAATTTTTTGTTTTGTTAAAACAAGAAGCTTTGTCATATGACAAGTGACACGTTCATCAAATCCCATTTACTGCAGTTTCAAGCTGATGAAAACTAAATGACATTAAAGAAATTTTGATACCGCATCACACAGTCCATTTTCTGTTGTGAACTATGAACTTTTTGTGGCTTATGTTGACCAATTTTATTATTATAATGCAAGAGATTACCTTTTACAGTGTGCACGAAGTCATGACAAAAATCCTGAAATTTTTTTACGACATATTAAAAGCTTTTTTATTCGTTTTATGAGTGCCTGCAAACACACCAAGTTAATTCTAGTGCTATAAAGAAAAAGTTATTAAAACTTTAGATATGTGCCTTTAATTGTACTATTTGCTCAGTGGACACTGTATGCACAGACTGTTTATAAAGTACTGATCTGTGGTCTGTGTGTGTGTGTCTGTATGTCTGTCTGTGTAAGTTTGCACATACCTGAGAGTGTGCATGCATGTGTGCATGCTTGTGTTAGAGAAAAAGAGAGACTCGGAGAGAGAGAGAGAGAGAGAGACTCGGAGAGAGAGAGAGAGAGAGGATATGGAAACACTTAAGAAAGAATTGTTCGTTCACAATTGTGATATTATGAGACAAAACAGGGAGTGAAAAAAATGGAAAGGATATGAAAGGTGGAGGGATAGGTGGGAAGAAGGGAGTGGCGGCGATGGACAGGGATGGGATGCATCTGTGTGTATTGTCTTCTTGTACTGCTCCTTGAAAGAAGATTTATTATCTAATCATAACTGCAAACTGCAATACATCTGATTTGCTGAAAAGAACATCTTTGTTCATGCTTCGTTGACCAGTTTGTGACACGGTCTGCCTCTGGTTTGCCTCCTGTGGTATTTTTCTCACTACTCATTGCATGGCACTATGAATGCAGCATGTATCAAACCAACAGTTATAAAGGGATTCTGCTTTATATAAACTCTTCCTCAAATCCTGAACTGTTGTCACTCAGTCATGAATACTGTCTTGTTTCGATCTAAAGCTGACTATTCATATCTCAGAACGAGCTGTGAATGTGTGGATAGGCACAATTTTTTGCTTCTGATCCCCCACAAAATTGACCTAGAGAAATGGGCAGATTCGTATTTCGGCATTGGGTGAATGACTCATGACATCATGGGGCACGATTCTGATATGTGATAAACCAGGTACAAATTTCAGGTGAAAACGTCGCAGGCGTGCCGACAATCTGAAGCTCTTTATTGTGCATTCTGTATGATGCATACTCATACATCATACAGAATGCGCAATGGGTTTCTTTGCCTTAAAAAAAAAAAAAAAAAAAGGGTGTAGAAAAAGAAATAGCTTATCTTCAAACATTAAGAGATTTTCAGCTCCCCCCAGTCTTTTTTTTATGGTAGGAGAAATTAAAAAAAAAACCCAAATCAATTAACCTCATGTTCTTACGGAGTTTTAACCTCATAGTCTTATGGAGTTTTAACCTCATAGTCTTATGGAGTTTTGGACAAAACTCCTCAATTTTTTTTTTACTTTGTAGATGTGATAAGTTCAACACCCAAGCACTGTTGTTCACTGTCATGTTAAACCTTTGGCTTAGCAAAAAGGAATTTATTCTGAAATTGGCTTATTAGTAAGTGAGTAACTTTATCATGGCATATCAACATGTAAAAATGCTCTACATAGATAGATGTGACTATGTGAACTTGAGAACACAGTGGGAGTTTCAGATTGTATATCTAAATTATGTTCATTCATAAACTTTTTTCTTTAGATTTAGTGTTAAGTTTGTTGCTTGTTCATCTTAAAAGTATGCTTTGCAAAGGAAGAGGAATACGCTTTATTAAATTAAATATATTATGGTGAAAACCAAGGTATAATTTGCATAAAGAGTATGCTGAACTTATAAACTAGTGCATAAACTTGAATGTTTTTAGTTCTAGGAGCTGTCTTTCAGTTTCCAAATGTTTATATATTCTAGTTCCCCACTCCAGAAAAAAAAAAATCATAAAATAAGCATTCTGTGTACATTTAGCAACGTTAAGTGTTGTGACAGAAAAGAAATCACTTGAAGTTACACAAACTGCTGATGTTATGATATCCTTTTTTTTTAATGCCTAGTACAGAAAGAAAATGTACTCACTGCCAATGTAAAGGATATCAAACACTGTTCAATGACTCGCTCAAAATATACCCGTGGATGTAAAGTAGGAAATTTTCTGTTCTGTTTTGTGACACTGTGTGAAGTTATGAACACTTCTTGAATTTCATTTTCACATCATGGAGTACATAATCACAAAAATGACTGTGAATCATCATAGTGGCCTCTGTTTTAGCCTTAAATCAGTATACTATTCAACAGAACATTAAATTACAGATTTCAAAATTGTTGTTGTTGTCGTCGTACCTTGGATGAAAGACTCCAGGGATCATCCAAACAGCCGAAGTACTTGAACACTATGGTACAAATGCATCAGCTGGGGATGAGAACATTACTTACTCCCACAAGAACACTATGATAGATAATACACAAGCTTTTGAATGTACCTCAGAATATTTAATCTGTTCTATCAGACTTTTTCAGTGAAAAATGCACAAACTGAAAAAAAAAAAGAAGAAAGAATTCATTTCTATTTATATACTATGTAGTGAATGACTTCTTAAAGCAAATTCATGGGGTTTACTGCAAATGACTAGTTAAAACTGCACGAAAATTCTGAGGTCTTAAGTTTGAGTGTCTCATTCTTGTGCGTTTTGTCCCTTCACTTTAAGGTGCCGTAGGACATGTATCTCAGGATGATTGAAAAAAATATGATGCTTTGACTCACTATGATACATGTTGCTATAGACCTCCAGTTTATCAGTCATGAACACTTGACAGCAGACTCTTGTGAGAACTCAGTTCAGAGATGTACCACCAGATGTGCTTTTTGAGTGCTTGAAACAGAACAGATATTTGTCATCTGATTTAAGATGCTGTGGAAGAAAGAAATTTAAACAATTTTTGTGTGCTTTAAAATATCTGGTGTATTCTTTTTTTTTCTTATATATAATTGCTGACTGTGGAAGGTTCAAAGCAGAGGTCAGCAAAAATGCTGACTTTTGAGTTCGTTTCAGAGATGAATGGAAACCAGTTATTTGACCCAGCCTTCCCATTTGAATTTGCAGCACATTGAGCATGTTGAGCAGCTTCGGGTAGGGGCTGACCAAGGCTGAAACATGGCACAGTGGTATTGATCATCGTTCTGGTGGGATTTGAACTACTCTAAGCTGCTATGCATGATCCAAAATGCTGCACCATGGCAGTTGGTCAGAGAGAGAGAGAGAGAGAGAGAGAGAGAGAGTGTGTGTGTTGATAGCTAGAGAAATTAGAATTGAGCTTACCACTGAGAAATGAAATTCGTTTTATTAAAACCAGAGCAGTCCAACAACTGACCTTTCTAATTAGGTGACATGTTTAACTGTCTAAGCTTGCTTCTATAGTATTTAGAGCTGCCTTGTTTTGTTTGTTTGTTTTTGTGTTAATTTTGGTTTTGTTTGTTTGTTTTTGTCCAGCCCTGAACCTCTTTTTTTTGACAGGTTTATAGAAAAAAAAAAAAAAAAAAGTATTACGCTTTTACAGATAACAAAGTGCTTGTGGTCTGATCTGAGGCATGGAATCATGGAAAAAGAGATAATTTCAAGGAATCTTCACAAGCTTTCCTTCATTTACTGAGGAAAATGGTGTCTTACTGTACAGAGCAAATAAGATTGCTTGTGGCTGAGGTAAAAAAACAAAACAAAAAACCCAGTAATTTGTCCCTTCCTGGAAATAGGAAAACAAAGTTTTGTGAAAAAGGTAAAGGTCCAGACATAAAAGTGAACTCAGTGCATTATGGATTGTCATCTGTCACGAGTGTCTTAATACCTAATGACAACGATTTTGGGGAGTGTGTGTGTATGGGGGGTCTGATCCAGTGCATTCAAGTGGATGTTCTCACTTTATTGCATACATGTTTAAAGAAAAAAATTGTTTAAATTAAGTCAGCAATGTAAAGAAAGGAATAAGTAAAAATCATTTGCAAACACTGTCTCTCTCTCTCTCTCTCTCTCTCTCTCTCTGTGTCTCTGTCTCTGTCTCTCTCTCACTCTCCCCCCTCTCCCTCCCGTTCTTGATAATGTCAACTCGGGGATCAGATAAGTCCATCTGAATACAGTTTTACATTGGAAAGGTTTATATGGAATGAAGATCGTGCTGATGTGTTTATGAGTAATGTTTTCATGTAACGGATTCAAGAAAAAAATCAGGTGTGCAGTTAGTGTTATTGATGTCAGTTTAAATGAAGCGTTGAATGTTATCAACACCTGTATTAACTCTCAACGGTTTTTGAGATTTTTGCATGACGGATGTTCGTTTTTTTCCGTAACATTCTGCGCATTATTTCTAAAATCATAATGTGTTTGTGATGAATGTGTCTATTTCGGGGTTTGTTTGTTTTTTTTTTTAGGTGATATATTGCTTCAGATAACAAAAACGTTGTTTTAAATTCCCTAATTCTGGGAAGAAAATCGTCGAACACCGGTGATTGAAATTCAAGGGAAAGAACTGAAGAGAGTTAAAGATGCAGCACAGTGTATGAAGAAAGAAATAAGAATTAATGATTTAAAATCCAAAGGTTGGTTTGATGCTGAATGTCATGACAATAAAAGGAAAGTCCAAAATTTATTTAGAAAATTTAAATGTTTGCATGACGACAAAGATCGTGATTTTTATTGTAGGGCAAGACGGGAGTGCAAACACTTGCAAAAGATTAAAAGGAAGCAGTTTAACTACACATTGCTGACAGAACTAATTGCATCTATAGAAAATCAGAAAGAATTTTGGAAGAATCTACATCAAATTTCATTAAAAAGAAGACAACCAGTGAATAGCATCAGTATCGAATCCTGGTACAAACATTTTAAGTCACTTCTAACTAAACATGTCGATTCTAACAGCGGGTTCCAATTGTATCATAATGAAGGAGAGGATGATTATATAAGTCATCCGATTTCAAAAGAGGAAGTAATGTTTCCTCTAAGAAAAATTAAGAAATGTAAAGATCCTGGACCAGACGATATAATTGGTGAGCTGCTGAGTTATGCTTGTAAAACTGACCTGATTATGAACTTTTTTGCAACCATTTTCAATACTTTATTTGATAAGGGAATTTATCCTGGATGTTGGATGGAAAGTATTGTTCTACCACTGTACAAAAGAGGCAACGTGAATGATCCTAACAACTGTAGAGGAATTTCTTTAAGTGACGCTAGTAGTAAATCATACAGCACTATTATCAATCACCGATTACAGAAATGGGTTGAAGATAATAATATCACTGGTGAATGTCAGACAGGTTTTAAGCGCAATTATTCCACAAAGGATCATATGTTTACTTTGATGGCTTTGGTGCAAAAACAGTTTTCTTTAAATCGTAAGCTGTATGTCGCTTTTATAGATTTTGAGAAAGCATTTGATTCTGTTAATAGAACTATTCTCTGGCCTATTCTCTTCAAAGCTGGTGTTCATGGAAAACTGTTCATATGCATAGTTAGCATGTATTCCTGTGTTAAATCTAAGGCAAGGTTCGGTGTGGAGGAAACATGACTGACTACATTCAGTGTACCTCTGGTGTAAAACAAGGGGATGTGTGCAGTCCTGTTTTATTCTCTCTTTTCATTAATGAGTTAATATCAGAGGTTTTTAGAAATGGAAAACATAGTGCACAATTTACTTGCGATGCTCTTGAGTTGTTTATTCTTCTCTTCGCAGACAATGTTGCTCTGATGTCTGAAATTATTATTGGCTTACAAACTCAACTAAATAATCTATTACGATCTGCAACTTCACTTCAGTTAACAATTAACATGTCAAAAAGCAATATAATTGTGTTTAGAAAGGGTGGGGTTTTAGGAATTAGAGAACTGTGGACTTAAAACGGAGTGTTGATGCCTGTGGTCAACGTATATAAATATTTAGGAATATATTTTTCAATGAAATTAAGCTTTACTTTTGCATGCAAGGATCTTGCCAGTAGAGCTAAGCGTGCACTACTATGTATCATGCAACACTTATCAAAATTAGAAAACCAGTCTTCGAAACTGGTTATAAAATTGTTTGATTCTCAAGTACAGCCTATTGCTCAGTATGGAGCTGAAATTTGGGGTCTTTATGATTCTGCTGTTTATTGTGAAACTGTCTATTTATTTGCATTGAAAAATTTCCTCAGAGTGAACATGCGAACACCTAACAATTTAGTCTACGGCGAAGTAAACGGATATCCAATATATTTGAATTCTGTGACAGCTTGCTTACATTATTGGTTGAAAATAACACAAATGGAAATTTCAAGGTTGCCCAGGAAAGCATATAATGTTATACGATTTGGATGGTAGAGGGAAAAGAAACTGGGTTTCTAGCATGAGGACTAAATTATATAAACTTGGTTTTGGCCATGTTTGGCTACACCAGAGTGTTGGGGACATAAATGGATTTCTTCGTGCATTTCGGAATAGACTGACAGATTGCAGATGGCAAGAATGGTCATGTCATGTTCATGAAAGTGACCGATTTGCTTTTTATAGACAGTTCAGATCTATACATTGTGTGCCGGTATACTTATCTATTGAAATAGACAGTCATTTAAAATATATTGTGACAAAGTTCAGGTGTTTCTGATCTTTTTGTTCATTTTATCGTTATAAGAAGCATAATAAACTTGAACCAGTATGTCCGCTTTGTAAATGTGCCAAAGAAAATGAAATTCATTTTGTGTTGTGCTGCCCCGCCCGAAGTGATCTGAGGAATCAGTTCATTCATCAAAAATATTGTAGACATCCTTCTTCATTTTGACTTCCATTACTAATGGCATCTACAAATGAAACTACTGTAAAACATTTTGCTATTTTCTTGTACAAGGCATTTAAGATCCAAAGTATAGCATGTAGTTAGGTATTAATTATTGTATGTTGTTTAATATCGAGTCTGCTTTTACTTGTGGATGTCTAGATATTTCATGATTTGCTTATTTCTGTCTGAAACGATTTGATCACAACACCCCCTTTATTAGAGGCCATGGCCTGTATGAATTAAACATCCTTATCCGTATCTCTCCCCCCCCCTCTCTCTCTCTCTCTCTTTCTCCCTTTCCCTCTCTCTCTCTCTCTCTCACCCCCTTCCATCTCCCTCTATGTGTGTGTGTGTGTGTGTTAGTGTGATTGTCATGAATTAAGTGTGTAGTTTTTTAACTTTGAAAATTTACTTTGGCTGAAAGCAATTAAAAAGGTATACAGCCAAATTAAAAAAACCTACAAGCCAAGTTAAAAAGTGCTCTGCAGTGCTAATATTTAAATAATATGTGGAAACAGGATTTGCCAAACAAACCGTGCAGCTGCATTGTACATAAGCTGCACAAAAGCTGAATTGTAATGATGGTCACAGATTGAGAGTGGTTAGTCATTGCATTATCATGTAACTTTTGAAGATTAATTCAGAAACATTTAAAATTGTGACACTTTCTTTATGGTATGGGACTCTTGCATTTGTGCACAGTTAAGCCCACTGCAGAAATTATTTTGTCTTTGTCTTCAGACCTTGCAAAGATGTTTTCTTCTAGTGACAGATCTTCCCACTTATTATCTTTGCTCTGACCTACAAAGAATTATTACTATGATGTTTGGAATAATTGGAGCAAGGGACACGAAGAAGAGCTTTGGCTGGCAATGAATGATGATGTTATTAGTAATATTACAGCGTAGTCTTGGTACAAGTTACAACTGTAGCGACTGACACAAAGAGGCTTTAACAGGCAAAAAATAATTTTGTCAGCTGGTACAACAGGCTTTCGAGACGACTGGAGCAAGAGATTTGAAGAGTGTGGCTGGCAGAGAATAATCATGGTGGTACAACAGACTATTGAATTGATTTTGGCTGTTTGTATGCATGTATTGATGGCAAAGCAGTTTGCTTGAAAATGAGATACAAGTATTATATATTTCATTCTTGGTAATAAGTTATTGATATTATTTCTGTTGTTTGGACAGGTGTGAGCTGGATGGAGATGTGCGATGGGTCCTCAAGAGGACTACATCGAAACTGTGGTCACGTGTGAAGGTGACTTCCATGACCCACAGCTGCAGGACAGACTTAGGCGTTTCCAGCAGCGACTTGAAAGTCTTCTCATTGAAGGTATCCAGAAGTATCCCTGTCAGCTGATAGTATGAACCAAAAACAGTAATCACTGACAAGGCTTGAGTGTGAGCCATAAATAGTAATCACAGACTAAGTGTTTCTCATTATTTTTGTTTTTGTCTCCTCCACCCTACTTTTTTTCTCTTCTTCCTGTTTTCCTTTTTCTTTTAAACTGATTTTTTTTCTTAGAAACTGTAAATTCTTTGTCTCAACAGATTTCTTATTTGTGAAGTTTGGCTGTTCTCCTGACAGATCGTTTGTAACTACAGTCCAGCACCCCTTTTTTTTTTCTTTTAAATTCTGCCAACAAAGCTGTCTTTCAAATAGGCATAAAGTTTGTGAAGTTGGCGTATGATAAAAAATCAGTCCTGACAATTCTCCATCACCCATCTCTAATCCATAAGTCCACAATGTCTTTTCACCCACTATCTCGTTACCCCCACCCTCCACCCATCTGTCCTTCCCCACCATTCTATTCCTTCCCTTTCTTCTACCTCTGCCCCTTTCCTACCTGCTCTAACCCTGTTTTCTTTCCTTCTATGAGCACATAATTATGTACCACTAAGAACAAGTTAGTAAAAGCTGTGTAAAATCAAATATTCACAACGTGCAGTAATATTATGATCCATAGCTGATAAGTAAGAGGACTATCACATTCAAGATGTGAATTTCGAATTTAAACAATCTGTTTGTAGTTCACATGCACCTGCAGATCTGATTCCTTAGTTTAAGAGGAGTTTCCATGGGGATGCCATGGGCTTTGGATATGATGTGAAAAAATAAAGTGATGCAAATTTTAAAAGGAAAGAGTCTATAAAAAAAAAACAAAAAAAAAACTGTTCTTAATTCACTCCACATTCAGAAAGAGATTAACATTTTTTATCTGATCAAAGATTTTACAGGATTTTTTTGTATTTTAAAGGGTTGTGAGTGAGTTTATCATTGTTTATTTGGAAAAAATTTTTTATGATAGCGCACCGCAAAAAAACATAGACGAATCATTAGACAAAACATGATGCGTTTCAACCTCTTAGGTCTACTTCAGGCAAGATACAAAACACTTAGGACAACGAAAATGAATGAGCAATCATTTGTCTTCATCCACTTCAGCACAAGATAGGCGTTGAATTCTTTATTTCAGGAAAAAAAAAAAAAAAAAAAAATTCAAGGAAATTAGTGTGAGGTATTTAAAAATCAAAAGTATGATGAGGGTGTGTGGGAGGTGAGGGTTGTTGGAGTGCACATTTAAGTGTGTGGGAAATGGAGGGCATTCAACAGGGTTCATACGCCCCTTGAAGACCCTTGAAAACCCTTTAAATTTCAACTGAGTCAAAAAGGCCCTTGAAAAAAGCAGATATCCCTACTCTCCCTTGAAATCCCCTTAAAAATCATTTTTGGACCAAAACTGACCGTGACATTTGAAGACGAATCGGAGAACATACGCAAACGAGACTTCGGACATCGCTTTTTGCCTCTCGAATCGTTTTGCGTGTCGTCTGCTTTCAAGCAAAGGGAAGCAATTCAATAGTCAATTATCATTTGCGCATGCGCAGTTTGCCTTCCGACAAAGAGCGCCATGCTCCCTCATCTTCGGTGAAGTCCAATACTGTTGCATCTGTTATCATGCCTAAGGGAAATTGTGCATTTGATCCGTTGTGGTTACAGAAGGAAGAATATTGAAGCTGGATCACCGAATGCAGAGACAACAAACATGCGTTTTTCTGTAAAGTGTGCAAAAAGACCGATGATGTTCGGGCAATGGGCGAATCGGCAGTTGCAAGTCCGGAAAGAGGAAAAAATACGTGGAATTGGAAAAAGCGAGTAGGCCAGTCGTTAGTCTTGTGGACTACGTTCGGCAATCATCAAATTCATCAACATTGGGTCAGACCCTTTCCTCAGTAAGAATCGTCAGCCAATCCACAATAACAGCAAGTGGGACAGATGTGTTGAAAGCTGAAGTGTTGTGGACAATTCATGCCATCAACAATCATCACAGTTTCCGATCTGCTGAAGACAAGGCGAAACTGTTTGCAGTAATGTTTCCATATTCCTCGATTGCGACAAACTATCGGTGTGGGGAAACCAAAAGTAGATATCTTGCAACTTTTGGCATTGCTCCTTTTTCTGTCAGAACTGAAAAAAGAGTGAAATCACAGACTGAATCTTCAAATCTTCAAATCAATCGTCACGTCGTCTCCATAGACTTTAAGTGACTCGGGTGTGCGCATTTATAAAAAAAAAATAAAAAAAAAATCCTACTTTCTTGTTAAAAGAAGACAGCATTCATACCACACCCCTTCCCCCCCAACTTACTACCAGCTAGTCTACACACACACACACACACACACACACACACACACACACACACACACACACACACACACACACAAAACAGTTAAGTGTGGAGCTGCAGGAAGGCTACCCACGTTCACCTTTTCAAGAGGGGTTACCCCACTCCCTATCCTGCCCCAGAACAAGCATTAGGCTAGTCCAGGCCTGCCAACCATTCACACACACTTCCACACGACAACACATACAGTGGCTGTAACAGTATTTTAAAAGTAAAGTTTGCTGAGCTCCCTCCTGAAATGTGCCAGAGAGGGGGCCTCGGCTGCAGCTGCCGGTAGAGAATTAATGTATAGATGTCATGCTTTTTGATGAAGCATCGAATAAGGACTTGAAACAGAAGCAGCTGGACATCCATGTCAGATACTGGTCCGGAAATCAGATTGAAAGTTTTCTTTTTCTGATTTCTCAATTTCTGTATAAAGACTTCATTTTTTATTTTTTGTATATGATATTGAGCGTGGAAAAGAGTACAGAAGTGTAATCACCTTATCATCATGGCTGGATTACATGTGTAAGGTAATTATTCACTTTTTTTTTTTTTTCAATTGTACGGCTAGATTTGCCCCTTAAAAATTAAAATATCCCCTTTAGAAACCCTTGAAAAACCCTTGAGTTTTTTCCTGTGAGGAAGTGGGAACCCTGATTCAAGAGTGTGTATTTAAATTGTGTTTTAAAGAATAAATGTTTGTTTGATTACAGATGGAAAAAAGCAGCTGATACTGAAAAAGGTGGAGCCATGGAACAGTGTGCGAGTCACGTTCAGCATCCCCAAACAGGCTGCCCTTCGGTTGAAGCAGATGGCACAGCAGGGCAGTGCCATTCTGCGTCAGATAGGGGTATTAGGAGTACAGATCCAGGGTGACCGTCTGGTATCTCTCACTGTTGCCACCTCCAACAATCAGCGAGCAGAGGTTATCATCAGCACTCATGACGGTTCTGGTCAGGGGTCTGGTTTAGGGGCACAGCAGAATGTTTCTGTCACAGCTTCCATTGATCCTGGCATGCCCAGCTCCTCAGAGGAGCAGGGTTCTCCAGGTCCCAACATGGAAGTGACAAGAAAGAACATCAAGGAATATTTGAGACTGTTCAATTCTATCCCAGCATCAACAAGTGCAGCAGGGCCTTCAAGAGCGGGCTCCAGTCATGACATTTTGAAAACACCAACATCTGCAGATGGAAATACCTTCAGAATAAACAATATTGCAGTGGATGGAGTGCCTGATCCTTCAAGTCTTTCAGGTGTTCCCGAAAGGTCTGCATTTGTGAGAGGTGATAGCCATGGACATGGACCTGTCGCTATGCAGCAGGGTGTAAACGTCCCAGCTTCAGGGCATCATGGTCCAAGAATGAGTGTAGCTCAACATACTCCCCTTCCACCCCAAAAATACAACATAACTCAACAGAAACAACAGCATCAGCAACTCTCTCAGCTTTCCGCACAAGCCACTTCATTGCCACAGACAGCTGCCTTGGGTTATAACATGATGGGTCTGCCACCTCCTCCACCATATCCCCATGGACATGGAACAGGAATTGCCAATCATGTTGGTCGACAGGGAAAGAAACCACCAGCGTCCAGTCCTCTGTTGATAAATCTTCTTCAGACCGAACCTGTGGCTGGCTCAAATAGTGTCATGGCTGCACCTGGAGCAGAAAAGAAGGTAAAGAAACATCGCAAGCGAAGGGAAAAACAGGCGAGTGCTACAGGTACACCTGATGGTCAGTTGACAACCCAAGGCATTCCAAGTTTGCCTTCAGAGTCGGATCCATTTTCTGGTGGTGTCCCTCCACAAACCATGCCATCGCAAGAAGAAATGAGTGCCGTGTTGCATCGGCGAGTGTCACCTGTGCCCTTACCATCACCCAGATTCAGTGCGGGCTTCTCTAGTTCTGTGCCTGTGTCAGCTGACGTTGGAAACGGAGGAGATGGGTTCAGGGACAGAAACACTTCGACTGCCAGTGCTGCTCTTGCATCTCTGGCACACAGTCAGAAGTCAACATCAGAGTCAGAGCAGGTTGGTGATAACTCTATTATTAACCCTTACACTGGGCATATGGAGCCCAGAGACAGTGCCTCAGATCTCAGCCCTGTGAAACAGGACCAGTTTACGCCACGCAAATCTTCACATACTGAAGGGACAAGGAATGAGACTTCTGTGTCGTGTGTTAGTGTGAATACCCAAGTGTCATTGGCAGCAGCAAAAGAAGATGTGAAGTTGAGTTCAAGTGACTCTCTCCACTTAGGTTTAGGTAGTTTCCAACCAGGATCCACTGTGCCTAGTAGTTTGCGAGAAGAACGGCCAAGAGGTTACTCTTCATCTTTGATCACATCTGTGGTAAGTTCAGAGCACAGTTTGGTCAGTGACAGCTTGTTTGGGCAGAGCTCAGATGCAGGGCATGCGAAAGTTACAACAGAATCTTCAACATTGCCCAACAGTGCAGCTCCTCACATCTATGCACAACAGACTTTTGGCCCTAGTCAGCCGTTAACAAGGGCACCCCATGTAGCCCCTCTGCA
Source organism: Conus canariensis (assembly GCA_033310375.1). Classification (NCBI taxonomy): domain Eukaryota; kingdom Metazoa; phylum Mollusca; class Gastropoda; order Neogastropoda; family Conidae; genus Conus; species Conus canariensis. Next base: position 4,287,752 of record CM065719.1, read on the forward strand.
TTCCACTCATACCCACACCCCAAAGGCAGGAACCTCCACTGTGAATGGTCCGGTTTATGTGACCACACCCTCTTCTTCCTTTCCTGTCTCGGGCCAGTTGTCCACAGAAAGCCAGTTGCTTAAGTCGAGAGTGGTTCTTGAGGGTGGAATGGTTGATCCATACCATCTGGCATCTCACAAATCAAGGTCCTCTGGGCGTGGGGATGTAGTGCATAATGTGTCAGTAGGTCATGAAGCCAAGGTGGATGATAATGGTGGTCACTTGTGCAGTGATTCAGGCAGTCATCAGTCTGTGACAGTCTCCGGCACACAGCCTCTAGCACACAAAGCCATACCTGTTCTGGAGATGCGAACAAGTGTTGCATCAGTGTCTACAGTTGCTGCTCAGGCTCAAAGTGATTCTCTCAAATTGCTCAATTCTTCTGTTTCTTTGGGAGTGGCTCAGTGCTTAGCAGCAGACTCAGCTATTCCCACTGCCTCAACAGCCAGTCCTGCAGCTATCAAAACACCCTCTGATGGTGAAGATAATAACTCCAACCACAGTGGTATCAGTCCTGTAAGCACTGTAGCCCCTGCTCCGTCCTCATTGTTAGATACGAATGGTACAAAAGTAGACAACCATGACTCAGGTATGGGCAGCTCCTCTGAACGCTCTGATGACACAACACCATCAGAAGTTGGGGATGGAGAATTTCAGACAAGTGCACCAGCATCAGAGTCATCAGCTGCCGATAATGGCAGCAGTAAGGCCGCTGTCGTTGTCAAAAAGACTGTGGTCAACTGCAAAAAGGAGGCAACGGGCAGCTCTGAGGCTCATACTATCACTGTGGGATATGTCCAGATGAACCAACACAGTGCTGATCCATACAACAAAGAGACCAAGAAGTACATGGCTGATTCGTCATCACCTTTGATTGGTAGGTAACAGAAAATTATGGTAAGATAAGAAAGTAGTAACAGATTCTGTGAAGGAAGAGTAGCTTGCCATATAATATACAACCAATGATACATTTCTGCTTGAACAAGGCCTTAAAAAAAAAGTGAATATTTTGGACGTGTGAATTTTGGACGTGTGAAAATAAATGTAAGAGAAATCCTGTACCAAGTCAGAATATTGCCAGAACTTTCTACAAAGAGACATGACCTTGACAGTAAAATGGTGAAGAAGAATTTATGAAGCATAAGATTTTTTTAAGCTGAAATGTTATCTTTGTAATCAGTTCATCAAGTACAGTCATAATCTTGGGTAAGCAAAGTGTTGGATGTCTGCAAAAAAAAAAAAAAAAGAAGCACAGTATTATTTAATATTTCAAGTTTTTTGCATGCAAAAGACAGTAAATAAATACAGGAACATTACATTGGAATTTGAAAGACATCACCTAGAATTAAAAAAAAATTATATATATTTTTAAAATATGTATCAGGACAACTTGGGAAGAACACAAAACAACAGGTAGGCTGTAGTTTCCAAATATTTCGGCCGTTGGGCCTTCCTTTGGGGAGAGTTTATTTTACTGGCAAGGAAGCCAGAATGGTTAGATACGAATGGTACAAAAGTAGACAACCATGACTCAAGTATGGGCAGCTCCTCTGAACACTCAGATGATTCAACACCATCAGAAGTTGGGGATGGAGAATTTCAGACAAGTGCACCAGCATCGGAGTCATCAGCTGCCAATAATGGCAGCAGTAAGGCTGCTGTGTATATATATACTGTGTATATATGTATGTATATGAGTTCATAATTAGTTGATAATCTCTTAAGCCTGCTGTTCACCCACTTATCTCCATTTTTCCGATCATTATTAAAAAGTACAGCATTTTTTTGTTAGTGCAAAAGCATACTTCTAAAACAAACAAGCAACCACCCTGCTACACCTACATTTTTAAAAAATCTGAATGAACGTAATCAAGGAAACAGTCTAAAACCCCAGTTGTATTCATAAGTTCTTCACATTATGATTATCCCATGAAGTATTTCTACATGTAGACAGTACATAAATGAGAGTTTTAGATTATATTTCTAATTATGGCAAAGGTTTCACTTGTTATATGGAAGTGCTTAGATATTGAACATATTGCTTCAAAACAGTAAAGATCAGGTCATTTGATATTGTGTTCATAACTTAACAAGAATATGAGGTAATTTCATCTCATTTTAGGTTTTTTCCTACCCCTCGAAAATTACTTGGGGAGCAGAAAACACCTTGATTTTTTTAGGGCAGGGAGCTCTATGGAGTGTCTTATCAAATTCATGTTGTGAGGCAGATATTGAAATGATGTTTTGTTGTATTGAATTCATAACATTATACTATTCAGTATTCACAGTGTATGGTGATAATTATTTCCTGAAAAATTAGGGGGTCAGACTCGGTGCGGAAAACTTGTTTCCAAAATTTCAGGGGGTCACAAAAACATTTAGGGATCACAGTTTGTAAATGCTTCTAAATGTACTGAAAACTACATGCACACACACACACACACACACACACACACACACACACACACACACACACACACACACACATGAGTGCATTCTGAGTGGTTCAGTCACATAAATACTCAAAAAAAAATTAGACAGAAAGGGATAGAAGATGCTGTTAACAGAGTTGATAAAGAACTCCAGATTATGCTGAACAGTATTTAGATTCGTGTTCCAGTGCTAGTAAAGTGTTAATTAAAGTGAATAAATGTGAACACTTACACTTTTAGGATTCCAACAGTGAAACTTGATATGTGGGATGACCTCTGCGATTATCATCACAGAATTTTCACAACATGAGCCTTTTCTGTCAGTACTGAAACATTTTGTTATTTGACCATGCTCTGGTTGGTTTGCAATGATCATCGGCAGCATGGTAACAAACAGGCAGTGATGAATATTCATGGAACATTTAACGCAACTATGTTGGTTGGCAACTCTTGCACTGTGCCCTACACGTTAGTACATCCATAACAGAGCCATTTTAATTATCCGAACTGATCATGTTGCATTGATCCCATTACTATATTCGCTGGATTATCACCATGCAAACCAGTGATGTACTATCGATTTTGATTATGAAAAGCGGAATTTTATGCGGTTTTCCGTGCTGTTTGCGCATGGCAGAATCAGATGATCTTGTAGTAGACTGGGTTGTCTTATTTGATGACTCTTGTTGGTTTTCAGCAGAGAAGAGTTCTCAAGCAGAAGTTGTTCATCGATTCAGAAGATTCTAAAATGTTGAGAAAAGGTATGTTTTTATCAACTTCGATTGTGGCGGATCAAGTGAAAATGGTTTTACGTGACGTGCTGTTTGGAGCTCTAATGCGTACAGAAGAGCATTGCGTCGTGGTAAATGTTGGTACATTTTAGTGATGTACTGGAGTTAGTGATGTACTGGACTGAATTCCAGTGTGTCTGATCATGATGGGACTTTTATGCGTCAGAGACACATAGTGTTTTCACTTTAAGTATTATTACTGGTGCATAGCCGGCACAAGATGTGGAGTTACCTAAGGTACATTGTAAACAGTTGAGATTTGATTAGTAAAATTGCAGTACTGGCTAATTTGTACAGAGGAAGTGCTGCAGATCAATTACTTCTGTTACTGAATTAAAAGATGATTAATTGTTTACAATCTTTTTTTTTTTTTATAATTTTTTTTTATCAGTAAAAGTTGATGTAAAGTAAAGAACACATGAAAAATGTCAAATTGTAATTTTAGTTTTTCAAGACCACCTTATAGTAAGCTTATTTATGTTTTGTATTAATAAGAAAATAGTAAAAACTTGAAAGACTTTTAAGCAGATTTGAATTTGATTGGGTTTCTTTACAGGCAACTCTCACAAAAAGGTCTTTAGTGGATCTCATCGCAAAACTCAAATTCTCTCTTCTTAAATCTAACACTTTTGATATATCTCCACATTATCAAACTGTATTCTGTCAGTTATGTTCAGCAACAAAATAATTGAAGACTTGCTACATTTTAACTCATATTCAACAGCAATAATGTGAGCAGTAAAATAGTCACTGTGTTACTAATTCACAAGAAATTTATGGTTTCATTTTGTAACTTCTCTAGATGAACAACACATTCGAAGCAAGCAGGGACAAGAGCTTAACAATTAAACTAAAGGCATGCGAACTTGTCAGTAGGCTCATTTATTGAGTTCGTACATGCATGAAAAATGTGTTCATGACATGTGTTCACAAAAAAAAATTAGAATTCAAATATCATCACAGCATTCTGGTGTTACGATGAAAAAAAAAATTGCTAATTCAGTTGTTGGAAACAATAAGTGTATGTTTAATTCAGCTGCTTAATATTTTATGTTTTTATTCTCAATCTATTTAATGTTATTCAAAGTTTAATGTCACATGAAAAATTCACATGAGGAGGTGCCAACGCACACTGGATATTTGCCACATGATGTCAAGTTTCACCAAAAGTGCATGTATTATGAGGAGATGGATAATGTTTATTATTTGAATGAGAATCTGTTGCACTCTAGTTAAATTTTGTCAAGGTATTGCATTTAAAACACATCATTTACATGTTGCACATAATGTCGAAACTGCAAAGGAAGTTGGCTCACTTGATAATTTTTTAGTGACAGCATGTGGCATACACCCTCTGTTGTCTTTTGTACTAAGTAATAGACACATACAAACAGGAATTTTCAGATTGTTTGCAATATCATATGTCAGCAAAATTGCTTTGAATTTCTCGTGATTTGCACATTCAGTTCAGCTTAGATTTCCAAGAATTTGCATTGCATTGTAATGCATTCTAAACTTTTTTGGGTGGAACAGTTTTGACTGTCAGAAATTCTGAATGTATATATTTTTGTTTTGTTTACTAGACTCCTAGCGTTAGTTTTATTGTTTTTGCAAAAGTTGTTCAGGGAGAGTTTACTTATTGCTGTTGGTGCTTTTGTGTGCCAGCTGCATTGCCGCATTCAGGGTGTCAGATTATCTCATCTGAAGATCTTTACTTGTCAGAAATTTAAAGTCATATATATATTTATGTATATCATATAAATTCTGTGCATTTTTCCCGTTTGTCTTAATTAAAATAAATTCTATTTTGGCATTTTTCATATCCAATGAATTCAGTGTTCAGCAGTCTGTAATGATTTTTGGTGGTTTCTTTAATATTTCACCTCCCCCTTCATCCATATTGTTAAAAATATTACTTTTGCACCTTTTTTACATGGTAATTTATGATGAGTTTGTGCAAGACATATATTATTTAAAGATAGGAAGCAGTCATTTGGTTGTTGAACAGATTGTCAGATCAGTCTGACTTGGACAACAAACTTGCAGAACTTACTACATCAAATCAGATAGTTTGGTATTGTATACTGCATCAGCCAGAGTTAATTTTTGCTTGAGCAAAGCTTGTTTTTAATCATATAGGTTGTGATTTCTTTCCTTTTTAAATATGGAGAGGAAACTTGCAGGTGACAAATCAGTTGTGGATGAGACGCTGCGAGAAGTATCCAACCTGATCAAGTCTTCACCCAGCATGATGCCAGGGGCCAGTCAGATGGCATTAGCCAGCCACAAAGATGTCACTGTGTCTTTACCCTTACCCACAAAGATCAACAATCTTCCATACCAGCAGGTTTTGCTGAAACACAAAACAGCAGCTAACTGTCAGGTAACTAAAAGACTTTCAGATTGTGTGATTGCAGTTTGATGATTTAGTTAGAACAGGATGGTATATATTGGAAATGTGTAAGGAAGAAAAAATTAAGGTCCTACAGATTTTGGTCTGGGAACAACATACCCATAAGGGCCTTGGCCAGTAGAAGATTCTAGAGTCTCCTCATCCTCAAGAGAAGAGAACTCTGAACTACTTTTGGATGGTCAAGTCATCTTCAGTGTTTCATCATCATAGTCATCGGAGCACAGTTCAGATGCATACCAGTTAACCATGCTTTTGCAGCATTCAAACAAATCCAGGAATGTCCTTGAAAACCTTTGAATTTATTCCAAGGACTAAAAAAGTCTTAGGAATTTGGACTGCTTACAAAATACCTCAGAATATTTGTAAGTGCTTGAAAGTGAAGATTTTGATGGAGCAGTTTTTATTGTAATAAGAAATCTGGGATATTGTACAGTGAATTAAGGCAATGTCCTTTATAATCTTCCCTTTGTGGCAGTCTTGCTGTTCTGTCCATGAGAGCGAGCGCCCATCAATGTCATTGATGCAAACTGGAGCCTCTAGAACTTTGCCTTGAATTTTCAGTTACAGAAAGCAGTATTTCATTTTGCACCTGCTGAAAGTGTTCACTTCCTTTTTTGTCAACTACTCACTGGATTCAGCTGAAATGACTAAGTTCTAAGTGACTGAATTGTGCATAAAGGCTTGTGATTTTTCACATCACATTCCTTGAATTTTGTATCAAAAGTACTTAAAAAGTCCTTGAAAGATCCTCCAGTTTTTAGTTTGGGAGTCTGTATGCATGAACTCTATTGGTGCTGTTGTTGCTGTTGTGTATTTCTCATTCTGTTTTCTGAGAAGAAAGAGAAAAAAAAAGCAAGGCAAAAAGAGCTTTAGAATGATTACGTTTTCAGGTGATCAAGTGAAAGGAAAGGGAACCAGATATGTTCATCAGGATGATGGGGTTTTTTTTTCTTGCTTTTTTTTATACAAAGTTCGGACTCAGATGAATTTGCTGTATTGTGTGGGAAAGTTGGATACAGTCCTGTTTTTGCTTTAGTCATGTTTGTTGATTTAGTTGTTAGTATGCACACTCATTTCGCTGGTTCACAGGTATGTGTTTCCACTCATTGACATATCCAGGTCCATTTTTCTGTCACAGAAACTGTATTTAATACATATCTGTGCAAAAAATTTAGATAGGTAGGCCTTCTTTATCCTTGCCAATCACGTGTGCTGATCACAAGTTCCGTGTTCTGTCCATCAGCATGTTGCAAATGCTTGCTCAAGCTTTAGGTTGAACTGTTGCATATTCTGTTGGCCCAAGAATGTGCTGTTTGCATTTGATCCTTTGCACAGCTCTTTCCTCACTCTATATAAATGAGTGCCATTTTCAACAATTGTAGAATAACCCCTAAAAGAATGCAGTCAGACGCATAAGTTCAGAGTTTCAGCCCATGGTTTCTCTCTTACTTGCTCACTGGCTCGTTCTCTCACTCTCTCTTGAGTGCGAATGTGTGCGTATGCAAGCCCAAGGACTGTGTTTTCAGGTCTTTCCACAGCCGTCTACCTGTATATATTCCACTTTACAAAGACCAAATTTTATACTGTTTTCAAGGAAATTATTGAGAGATTCTACTCTGTCAAGATTAAATAACAAAATCATCATCAGATGATCATGTAAAAACAGCACCATTGTGCAGTAAAGGGAAGCTACTCATAGGACTTTGCAAGCATAGAGCAGATTCACTCATGAATATGACCAGCTTGACGTTCACTTGAGCTTAGTTATTTGTGTGTGTGTGTGAATTCCATTTAGAAAAAAATTTGAGGGTCAGCATGGAAATAACTGTGTCAGTTAGGTTGCTAGATTTTGTTGTTGTTTTTGCGTTATGACAAACCCAAGCAGATGGAGAGAGGAAGTTGCCCAATGCTGACCCTGAAAGTAAGATAGAATGGAATGAAAAATGAAATGGCATTATAAAGGGATTGCTTGCTATCTGATCTTCCACATGTCATGTTGAGTTTCGAGAAAGGAGGTAATTTTCATGTTTTCTCCTAGGTCACCTACCTTCCCGTGTTTCAATGAAAAGTGCTATCTTTACTGTGAAACTAGGCTAGACATGTGTTCTGATAATGCACAACTGTGGTTCTATTTTGCACATGTTTCAGTTTAAAATACATGAAGTCAGTCACTGATTGATTACAAAACTTCAGAGATGGATTAGCACAATTTTGGAAAGAAAACTCATTTTGATGTGGGATAGAGATTTTGCATGATTAATGATAATTGTTTGAAAACCAGCTCAGCCCTGTGTGTGGATGTAATGAAACGTGGGTCTGTCAGGTGCTGAGATCCAGCTTCATCGTTGACTAATTCCTCAAGCTATGCAGCTGACATAAAGTGATTAACATGCAACTTTATTGGTCAAATGTTGTGGATGTTTGTATGTGTGTTTTTTTTTTCTGTCTTCAGTGAAAGTCAGTGGACTTAACTCTGATGAAACGAGATTTTTGGCTTAGCTCAGATTGATATTTTCTCCTGCTGTTCAGGAATGCATGGGATCTATAGGGTTATTCTCAGTGGGCGGATGAGGGCATGTCAGTGTTTAATTGATAGCTGTGGACAGATCAATCATGTGTCCAGGAGTCTTGCACTTGTAGTTGTACAGATGTCAGTCTGTGAACAATAGTGTCCTTAAGTAAATAAAAAGTCAGTGGCCATTGAATGGATTCTAAAAACTGATGTAGTGTTGATCTAGTCCTTAAAATCCCACTTGGTGGCATGTCTAGCCTTATGTTTGCTTCTTTGCCCAGTAAAGTCAAATCCTTTTGCTGAAAATGCTGCATGTCATTGTGAAGGCTGTCAAATTCTCTGATTTACCATTTCACTACCAATCCACCTCTACAGCTGATTACTGATCTACCCATTGAGGGTGACGCAACATTTCATTTCTGGGCTGTTTATTTTGTATGGGTTTTGCATCAAGATGTAGGGTGTTTTTTTTTTTTTTTTCTAAGGCCAGGTAATCTAGCTCTTGCAGCTGCATTTGAAATGTGTGTTAATTTGAGACCAAAGAATTTTTTTTCTTTCATCAAGTGTGATTAGCGCTAGCAGAATTAGTGAGTGACAGTGATTGAGGAAAATATTTTTGATATGCCTGTGGATAATTTGAACCATTTACAGCCCAAGCACCATTACATGGACAAAGACATCTTCGACAGCAGTGAATGGTGTGTGAATGAAGGGTGTGTTTGAAATCATAAAAGGGCAATGAGTTAAATGACCAGAAAATGGTGAGTCAGTGTTTGGATTGGTTTCCAGATTTTCCCAGTGAAGATGAGTGATCACAGGAATTGCATACAAACATCATAAACACAGAACAGATATCTGAGATGCACATCAGACTAAATCCATACTGTTCTTTGGTTTAGACAATCATTGGTGCTGTTTGGATGTGCAGTTGTGTTTTTTTTTTAAAATAAAAACATTATCCCAGATTTACAGATATATTTGATATGCTGTTGGAAAATGAATGTGGTAATGATGTATGTGTGAAAAAAACACACACAAAAAAACCCCAAGGTAATAGAAAGGTTAATCAAAGGCAGTCTGTGTGAAATGAATTTTACAGTTAAAAAAAGAAGGAACTTTTACAGACAGCCATTCTCTTGTACTCCAAAATGAGACCATGCTAGAGTGCGAGCAAATCTGGCATTTTGTTGCACAATTTCCTAAAGTGTAGATTATGGTTTGTTTTCTCTAAAAGTAAATTAACCCATTTAAATTTTTACCAGCCATCAGAAGGTCAGAACAGAGAAGGGTCATACTACTTTACTAGAGATAAAAGGAAAAAATGGTGTGGCAGCATGTGATTCTTGCTTGGATAGGAGCAGGGGACTTGGCAACAAACAAAGAAGTCACTTTATACTCGAGGCTGGATGCCGACACCTAGGATGAAACTAGAGAGAGAGAAACATGTGTTGTTGTTTAGAATGTATGAATAGAAAATTTGATGAATGATTGATCATGAACAGTTACTGTGTGTGCAGGTATCTGATGTTCACCAGAATGGACCATCATCTCAGCCTCCCAGGGTGCAGTCTCAGCACCTGCAAGGTCAACACATAGCCAGCAGCATGCACAGCAACGTGCAGCACCATTCCACTGGCATCACTGTTTCTCATCATCAGGGCCAGATAGGGATCAGCCAACCTCCGCCCTCCACGGTAAACAATCCAGTACCCCACCAGCAACCTGAGAATATGCAAGAAGGTCAGAACTACAGTGGATGGCCTCACCTGACCAGCTCTGTTTCCAACAACATGGGTCAGGGAGGACACCTTCCTTCTTCCAAGCACAGTCAGGTTGTCAGGACAGGCCTTCATCCAAGTACAGCAGCTGGGGGACAGCCCCCAGGATTAGCAACCCAAGTGCCTGGATGTGTGGCAGGGGAGACTAGTTCAGCTTCTTCTCAATCTTCCTCTCATAACTCACAAATTACAGGTGGCCTGCAGCTTTCTGCTTCACAGACAGCTGGAAGCAGTGTTGGATTGTCCAAAAACAAAGGACATAGTGTAGCTGGTCGAGATCTGACCAATCCTGTCACACAAGAACTTCATCCAGCTGGGAAGCCGTTGTCACAACCAGCACAGAGAATCACTAATCAGGGGCACACAAGCCACACCTCCAGTGCCTCTGCCCCTCACAGAACTTTGCATCCAGTGAGTGTTGCCATCAGTCACAGCCAGCATACAACCATCGCAGGATCTTTAGGCTTGTCAGTCTACTGCAGCAGCGCAAGTCTGGCTCCCCACACCCAGGGCTCAAGCTTTCAGGGATCCTCTCCTCAAGTGCCCATCTCTCAGAGTCCCGCTTCACTTGTCTCTCTTTCCCAGAACCCTGGGACACTTTCCTTGTCCTTGAACACTGCAGGAGTCAAGATGGCAAAGACCCTTCCATCTTTGCCATCCTCCACTTCTGTTCTCAAAACCACTGCCACACACACTTTACCCACAGCAGGGCCTCATCCCACCAGCAGTCTGGGGAGCCATTCAGCGAGTACCAGCAGTACTCATCACATGGCTACAAGCAATGTGTTGCATTCAGCCAGCAGTGAAGTGGAAAGCAGAGGCCATGTGACATGCACAACTGTTTCCAGCGCTCGGTCTTCAGGTGAGAAACTGAAATAATAATATTTTATTGAAAAATTACAAAATAATGTTTTATTGAAAAACTACAAAATCCACTTGAATTTAACAAAGCCCGTTTGTGTGCGTGTGTGTGTGTGTGTTAGAGAGAGAGAGAGAGTGGGGGGGGGGGGGGGGGGGATAAACCCCAATGTAAGTTTGTTCTCAGCAATCTCAAGCTGAAAGTTTAGTGAAACATAACCAAACTTTGCATTATAATAAATATTTCTGGGACTTTTTCGGACATTTTCTGTTTTATTATTAACATACTGTGGTAAGCCTGTAAGTCAACAATTGATACTTTCAGCAATATTTTCAAGACTACAAAATGGCAAGTTTTCTTTGAAACTGTGGTCAGTTAAATTATTGCTTCATACGTTAATTCAGAAAAAGCTCAATTTTTTTGTCAGATTGCGGTTACCAGTGAAGCTAGGATTGAATTCCTTACCTATTTTGATGTGAAGGATAGGAGAGCTGAATCATTGTCTTTGCTATAATGACATGTTTTACAGAAAAGAATGTTGATGTGCTGCAAGCATTGAGCCTGGGTACAGATGGGGTCAGTGTTACAGTGGGGGTTCAATTAGGGGTGGGGAATCAAATGAAGTATCTGAATGCAAAGACTGTTCCAGCCTGGTGTGTGGTGCACTGTCTTGCTCCTGTAGCATGCGGGACAGCTAGAGAAATCTGCAGCTCTTCTGAAAATGCAGTTTGCTCTAGTGGCAGTGCACAGCTTTTATCAAAGCAGTGCTGTCAAGTGCAACAGGTTAAAGGAAGTCAAGAGATGTTTGGAGCATAGAGTAAACGATTCAAGAAGCCAACCCAAGTATATTGGCTTTCAGTAAAGAAAAGCATCCATACAGTCAGCAGTGAATGGAAGTGTCTCATTGCAGTTCTAAGAAGAAAGTCGTTTCTCTGTATTATATTTATAGCACATGCTACATCTACCTTTGAAGCCACACACCAAGCACCCAGTAACCACATACATGCACACATATGTGCACAAGTTTATCAGGAAGATCAAGTTTTCGGCATGCACACACGCGCACACACACAGACACACACACACACACACACACACACACACACACACACACACACACACACTGTTTGTTTGCTGTATGTGAGGGGTATGCCATACACGAGTGACAAAACATGGTTTGCATCTTATCTTGAGGAAATAAGCGTGCAGCACGGTGTTTCCTTTGTTTTCGGTTTCGCGTACTTCTTTAAGAAGTAGGTTTTGAAACAGCTTGAGTTTTACATGTGAGCTCATATAATGATGTGCTTAGTGTGTCAAAATACATTTCTTGCATTTTACATCATGAGCCAGTGGATAGTGCTTCTGTGTATGCGTTCCTTGACAATCAGATAGCAGTTAAGAACTTGGAATGACCTGCTTCAAAGTCTCACAGTGGTGAAAATTGTTGCAGATTAATCTACTTCATAGTCAGTTAACCTGATGGGCGCAGTATGTATTGAAGATAAGTAGAAACGGTCATGAAAAATTTAGCAGCCAGATGTTGCTGACGAAAAATTTAGCGAACTCATGTTACTAATCATTAATGTTCATCAGCTGAGCAGTCAGTGATGCAGAGCAGCATCTCTGGCATTTTGAATTTTCCATGGGTACTTTACCATGTGATACACCTGAAAAGAAACGGCATTGAAATACTCCTGAATTGTGTTGGCCTCTTTGCAGTGTGTATTTCACATGGATGTAGTGCCAAGTGACACAGGCCTACGGCTATGTTTCTTTAACCTTCTTGTATTCAGATTCTCTGAGGCCAAATTCCCCATAGTTTTCAGATTTTTTTTGGTGAATTTAGCCTTAAGATGAAAGCTGCAGCCTACCTGAGATATCTGTCTTCTGTCCGCCTGTTCAGTCCCCACAGGTAATCCACAGAATGTCACACAACTAGTGTCAGTTGTCATTACTGAAGATTTACTGTAAGCAGTTTCAAGCACAGTTCCACATTGTTTTGCTGTCACTGTTCTAAGCACTTTATACATGTCCATATGTTTTTACACAATGTATAGCTGTACAGTGAGGATATTGAGTAGAGTGTCACTGCCAAGTGTCATCGAAGCACTGTCACCACAAACTACAGGTAAGCACATATACACGTACACACAAACAGAGACTAGCGAACTGCCTTACTGTTGAGCCACATTCTGCGCATGGTAGTCACGGAAACAGTCATTCTTATGAAAGCAGAGAGGCGTGTGGCAGAAAGAACACATATGACGTTTCTACATGTCGTCCTTTTGTTGTCGTACGGCCGTCTTTGATGCACTGCCAACAGACCCTCGCCCTGCCTTTGATTTTTTCTAATCTGTGATGGTCGATGCTGGCCTTGGAAATGGGGGGATCAGGTACTGCTTTACTACGCCCTGCTTTACGCTTGCTGGAGGTGAATCTGGCACGAAGTTGTTCGGCGATGTCAGCGCAAAACATCATGTGGTTGTATGTCTTTTTGGGCACTGGATCATGAGGTGACACCTCCCAGGTGAGGTAGGCCTGGACAATACACAAGTTGACCAGAGGATGGAAAATGTAGCGCTGCCATTTCTTGTTCTGATGACCAGCGAGGTAGTAGGCGCGGTACTGGTCCGACCTGTCAACGCCACCCATGTATTTGTTATAGCTGGCGATGACTTGTCGTCATCACGTTGTCCTCTACTGTCGTCATACCTGGCGGCTGGTTGGTGCTGAGCGGGTAGATCTGACGGTTGTCTTTGTAGACAGTGGCCATCAGCGAGCTCTTCTGCACCTGCCCAAATTCTCCCTTGTCTTTCAGCTTGGCAGTCTTGACCTCCTCTGGTAAGCCCTTGCGGTTGACGTTGACAGTGGCACAGGCATACGTCCCATTTCGGGACAGGTGTGTCATCAGGGGAACACTGGTAAAAAAATCGTTCAAAATACAGGTGCCTGTTTTGATGGTAGAAAGGTGATGCCAGCATGTCAACTACTTCGTGCCTGAGACTGATGGTGGTGTCTCTGCGACTTGCACGACCAGTGTAAACATCAAAAGCAACACAATACCCTGTGTTTGCGTTACACATCTCCCACACCTTGATGCCCCATCTGGTTGGCTTCGCAGGCATGAATTGCTTGAAATATATCCGACCCTTGTATCCGATCATTGCCACTTCAGTGCTGAGTTAATGACCTGGATGGTAGTTGGTCCTGAACAAAGGGAGAATCATGTTGATGAAATCTCTCACCTTGTACAGAGGGTCGTAAGCAGGATGACCTCGTGCAGGTGTATTAGATGTGTCACGCAGATGGAAGTACTGGTTGATTTTGAAGAAGCGTGTTTTGGGCATATCACTGCTGATCCAGGGATCGTTGAAACGGCAATCGCCTGACCAGTAGCACCATAGACGTGGCAGACGACTAATCCCCATCATAACCAGTACAGAGACATAGGCCCGCATTTCGTCAGGTGTTGTATTGAACCATAGGGAGTCAGGTGTGCCCTTAGCTGCTTGTCTTTGTTGAGCATATCTGTTGGTTTCTACTGCTGCTAATTGAAAAAATGTGAGAGGTATAAACAAAAAGAAATAATCTAGTGGGGTGGCAGTGTTCAGCAGTGGGTGCGCAGGGCCCTTCGGCTGTTGGAATGCGGCCACGTTGGCAGGGTGTGTAGCTGGTCGCCATGTGGTTTGCAGAGCAGGAGCAGCACGTTGCCCTCGGGGTCACTTTCGTCATTTTCCTGTTCATCGGTGCCAGTTTTGACATCACTCTCTTCTCCTAACTCTCCATTTTCATACTTCTCTACTTCTTGCAAAATTTGATCCCACTCCGCCGCTGAAGAATCAGGAATATCATCAGACTCACTGTTGTTAGCAAATAGCAGACAACGCCATTGTGAAAATCGGTCAGTCTTGCTCACAACTCTATGCTCGCAGTTTCCCCTCTTTCTCTGTGAATGGAAGTGGTGCCAGCATCCAAAAATTGTGGTGCCAGATTACTGGGCTATAGTGGGAAATCCTACCAACTTTTAGTGGCTCTCCGTCTGCTCCCATTATGAAATCTAGCGCGATGTCCGAGCGCTCCTGTTACAAATACAAGAGGGTTAAACAACACGTACACATACCCACACACACACACCACACACACACACACACTCACACACACACACACACACACACACACACACACACACACACACACACACACACACACACACACACACACAGAGTTTGATCTACGTACCTAGTTTTTATTGGCCATGTTACAGGATACCTTCCCACACACTTTCCCGTATTTGTGTACGATACTTGCAAGACAAACTTCATCTTCATTTCAGTATCCTGTAGCTGTCTTGATCTTCATTTCCTAAACTTGATACAGCAGTGAGATCTCCAGCTTGGATTACCACCTGACCACCTTGACAGTGTGTTACAGTTGCAAGAGCATCAAAAACATCAGAAAGGTCATAAATTCTTAGATTCAAAGAATAGAAACTGTTCTCCATCATAGCCATCAGTTATAACTGGTATCAAATGTAGGTACTCTTGAAATGAACATGAATCAGAACAGAACGATTAGGGGGGGAAAAAGACCGATACATAAATATGTGTATGTATCTTTATATTTCTCAATTCTTTGTCAATTGCAAAGGCAGAAATTTGAAAAGCATAGGACTTTATAATGAATCACTGAATGCATGTTGCTTTCGAACCACATGATAATGGAAAGAACAGCCATGTAATCAGATGTGTTTTGAAATTTGCAATGCATGACAGTTACTTTTTTTCACACTGAGGTTTCTGTCCATTTAATTTAAACTGTCAGTCAGTTTGTTATATTTCACCCAAAATAGTAAATTATAGGTAGCTGTAAAGATGCCAAGAGGAAAAGCATATATTTTATAGAGAAAACAAAGTACAGAGTTGTCAGAACCTAACTTTTTTTTAAGCACTAGGTAAGCATGATCAGATTTCACAAGTTCAAGCAGAGTTTGTTTTTCCTGTTTATTTGCATTTTTTACTGTGAAATGCTTTCACCGGTAATGGTCGCATTAACCCGTTCGCTGCTTGAAAATGTTACAAACAAAGGCTTTCCCAGTGCCAGGGAAATCTAATGATTTGGGGGTAATAATTAACAAAAAATTCTAGCTCAGAAACTACAAAAGATATAACAATGAAATATATATGATTTTTGAAGGAAATTGAATGAAGATTTTGAATCTGGGCTTCTTTTGTTTTAATTGTGATAATAAAAAAGTATTTAGGCAATTAGATTTGGATAGATTTTTTTGCACGATCAAAAGCATATGTATTTCCACTACATCTTCACATCCAAACAAGAACACAAAGCAAAAAAGTTGAAAATAAAGTTTGTATTGTCACACTACACCTGTAAATGAAAGTAAAACAGTTTAGAAGTCTATCAAGACGCTCACACTCTATGCAGACAGGTCAGTCCACGACCACGCGCCCCTCCACCACCCCTCCCCACCACGCCCCCTTGCTGGACTTCAACCCTCTCTTTCACTGCTCCTCTTCCCCTACCTTTCCCTCTGCCCCGTGCCACGCCGCGAGCAGGCCGCGCTCCCCTCTTGCGCTGACTATCACGTCACTGACCACTGGCACGCAGTGCAGAGTACACACTAGGCGAGCTCGTTCGACGCTGGCAAACCAGTCAGCTGAACACACACTGAGGTCACACAGTACGACACAATAACTGACGAATACGGTCGGCAATTCCATCACTATCATCATCTCACCTTCATGCTCGAGTGAGTCGTTGAATAAAAGATTATTGTCTTTGTCAAAAATCATTAGCAGAGCCTGCTCAGCTGTGTAAATAAGTTGATTTGGTCGCTGCGCTTGTCGAAGGTTGTGCCGCCATCTTTGCAAGCGAGACGAAGTGCTGGCTGGTCATCCAGTCAGTGATGAGAATAAATGGGCTTTCCCCTCACGTGTGGTCATTTACATATCATTTTAATACTACAGACATATAAGGCTTACTACGCACACTCTATTTAAGTCCGTTGATAGAAATAGTAACGAATGAAAATTCAAGAAAAATGCATGACGTCAGTGGACGGCCCATAGGCACTGGGAAAGCATTTTTAATGCGGCGTCAGCTGACGGCTAAAAGGCACTCTACGGGTTAAAGATTGTTTGTCTTGTTGAAGTACCAGTAAACTGGCCTAGCAGCTTAAAACTTACTGGAAGTTGTAGGGAGCATAGTCTGTTGCTTCCTGATAGGTTCAAAACTCTAGATACAGCCTGTCTGGTCAAGCTATGGGGAGGAGATGTATGCTGTTTTGGTCGCCAATTCTCACAGAAGAATTTTGAGGAGTGGAGAAGGTTAAAAAAAGAAAGAAGAGGAAGACAGGAAGTATTTCTGGGTATAAGTTAGTGGTTGAGCAAGAGCTCACAAGGAGATCAACTTTATGTTTTCATTGCAAGATCATTGGAATTTGCCTATATACCAGTTACCACATACACTGGGATGGGGGTAACCTGCTACCCTATGCAAAGTTTGTGCCAGCTGTGTTTGGCCATGGCCTATGCAACTCAAAGACACCCTGAGAAAGCATCTTATATTTCTGACCCAAACACAGAACTATATCTGGTTCCTTTCATTCTGTGGACAGATGGTCTCTCTATCAGATATTTGTAGTGAAGTGCTCTCCATTTCCATCTCTGTGGCTTGATAACTTGCTGGAAGGGAGCTGTTGTCCTTATTTCTGTTTAAAGAAATCTAGAAGCAAATCTATGGACATGTGTATGTCTGTAGCCTAGGGTGAGGAAGGACTTGAAAACTTGAAAAACTAATAAAAAAAAAAGATTTACCAACTTGGTCTCTCATCTCTTTCTGTACTTCCTTTTCACCTTCACATATATTATTTTGACGAGAGAATCCACTGTTGCTAATTGTGCCATGTAATGTTACAGAAGGAGCAGTGATGAAGCATCCCCCTGCAAACGCTAGCTCTTCGAACTCCATCACTGTCAGCAGTGTCAGTGTGACTACTGGTGTTGACCTTGGGAGTGTTGCGTCTGATTTTGCACCAGATTCGTCACTGAGTGATTTTGCTATGTTGGAGGACTCTAACCCTCATGGGGATGACCTGTTCTGTGCCGAGGATTTGGCTCTTATTTCGGAGCCAGGGCTGTCAGCATACCTAGACGTGGGAATCCGCCATGGAACAACAAATGGTAACATGAGTGTGAGTACTGAGACACGAGCTGGTGCGAACATTACCAGCATGTACACCAAACGTTCTTCTCCTATCAACGTTAACATGCTCAATCACATCTATGCTGCTGGCCTTCCACAGCCACGTCGTCTCACAGAGTCAGTACAAAGACTGGTCAAACCGTTACCCAACCCTGAAAATTCCCTTCTGCCAGGCCGTGCCTGCAAATCTCCCAGTGCCAGCTCCCGGCACAGCTCCAACGGATCAGGATCTCCCGGACGGGCTAGTCAGGGAGGTTCGAGATCTCCTGGTGCCAGTCTTTCCGCAACATCTCCAGCAAGGAACTTGGTGTTTGATAAACTGTTGCCAAATTTGTCATCAGCACCCCACAGCAGTTCAGGAAATGCTGGCAACAATGCTGTGACACCCCAATTAGCTCGTCCAGCATACGGTGGTAGTTTAAACTGCATCAACACTTCTGTGATCCCAGCAGCCCCGCATCCACTAGCCACTCTTCAGTCCTCCTCAAGCAGCCGCCACAAAGTAGGCAATGGATCAGCTGTTCCGCCAACTGTTTCAGTAGCTTTGTCTTCAGTCGGTGTGGCCTCCAATGTTGCTGTTCCTTCATCATCTACCGCATCATCTTTCTCTTCTGCCTTGTGTTCCACTCAGACTGTAACACCCTGCATAGTGAGTAACTCTGCTGTTTCTTCTCATGCCCATGGAAACAGTTCAGCTGCATTGAAAGACACCATGTCATCTAGACTGCAGCTGGATCACGTCAGTTATTCTCCAAGTGGCCCTGTGTCCAAACTGTCTGTGTCATCAACAGGTACCTTCCACTCCCCACATTCACATCAGTCCTCTCCTGTTAGTGTTGCTCAGCCTGACATGCGGCAGCCAGAAACCTCAGCAGAAGGCTCTTTCACAAACGGAGTGTCTAGTCCTGCTGTGTCCGTCTTGCCTGGCTCTGCTGCTGCGGTGTGTAACCGTATTACTGTCAGACTGCCGCCCCAGGCTGTGCCTCCAGGTTCACATGCTTCTGTTCCTGTGTGCAATACTTCATGTGTGGAGAATGTGACAAGCAGAACGAACGCCCATTCAGTCTCCCACATTCAACCATTGTTGACTTCATTACCATCAGTGCACCATCTATCACCTGCATCATTGTCATCTCCTGTTGTTAGTTCTTCATCTTCAGGTGTTGTGCAGCTTCAACATATTCCGGCTGCCTGTTCTTGTACCCATCTTCAAACATCTACTGTGACTTCTGTGACTTCCTCCTTCGATCTCAGCTCACATGTGACTGTAGTAACTGGTGGGTGTACCCACCCTGCCAGTGCAGCAACCAGTTCTGTGTGTTCTACAACATTGGCAGCAAGTAAATCGACAGACTTTCCGATGACTCCTAGACTTGTCAGTGTGGGTCACCCCATTACAACAGTCAGTCAGCAGGGATTGGTGGTTTCAGGCAGTGTGCTTCAGAGAAACACCAGCTTAAATGCGGACAGTTCAACAAGTATTTCCTCTGAAGTGAAATCAGACTATACAGGACAGACATCTGATTCTGCTCACAAACCCTCCACAGTCCCACCATCCCTCCGAGATAATGTGACTCAAGTTACAAGCAGTGGGAGAACTGTTTCCTTGCCCGCTTCTCCAACGATTTCCAGTCAGAAGGACTTAGGAGTGATAACCACTGTGTCCAGCTTGGTGGGGCCTCAGTCGGTGAGATCATCAATCCAGACCAATGTTTCTGCAAGTGAAAGACACGCTTCAGAATCACCTGGTACTGCTGACAGTATACCCCACAGTGCAAGGTTAGAGAGTGTTGAAGGGCAGGAAAAGGTTGATGGAGAAAACAGCAAATCAGCCAGCATGACTGTTAGTCAGCACAGTCTTCAGGATAGCACTCCTGACTCACAGTGTGGGCAGTCTGAGAATCCTCACTCCAAACCGCCGCTTCTGCATCCTGCACCTCCCCTCACACTCCCTGCATTAATCCCCTCTGCAAACACCCCCTCCACCCCCTCTCACTCCAGTGTTGCTGCAGGATGCAACTAAGAAAGAAGTGATTTCCAGTCCTAATCAGCCTTCACTGGCATCAACTGTGGAGGCAGAAGCAGATGGGACAGTCTCCTCTGATGTTCAAGACAGTGCAAGCACAGTCTCAGCATTTTTTTCTGGCTGGTGACTCAACTGCTGGCACAGATAAAAGAGACACTCAGGAAAGCATGGTCAGTGAGCAAAGTATAACGGATTGTAAAAGAGTGGAAGATATTCTTAAAGATGGCACTACCACCCATGTCACCACCAATGATACAGTTGATTCAGAAGGCCTTACCAATGAGCCTCCTGTTGGTTTATCCTTGGATGAAGGCAACTTAAAAACTCGCCGTCTCACTCGCAAACGGAAGTCAACTAACAGTGAATCCGATTCCTCCAGTGAACCAGCTCCTAAGCTGAGCTGTGTGGAAAGCTCAGTGAGTGGTAACAACCTTGAAAGTACCAAAACTGTCACCACGTCAGATATTCCACCCAAACTCCACAAAGAAGGAAAGAAGAGTCATCCTGTAGATAAGGCAGATGATGAAAAAGGAGGCAAGAAAGCTGAGGATCGGCTGAGCAAAAAAGAAGAGGAGGAGAGAGGAGAAAAGAAAGAGGAAGAGAAGCCAGGACTCAAAACCACAACCCACCATGATAGGAATATTTTGGATGCTACGCCTGAAGAGGTAGCCAAGAAAATGGCAGCAGCTGGAAGCAAGCGGCGAGTCCATTACACCTATGTTTTGGAAAAAGTGTCTCCAGGCCAGTGTAAGTATAATTTTTGTTATTATTTTTTTTTTTTTCTCCTTATGCTCTTTGGAAACCTGCTAAACTCACTTCAGTGAAGCTTCTTTGGAACTGTGGAAAATTTGTGCTAGTATTTTTAGTCACTGTTAAGTACTACACATGAGAAATTACAAGAAAAACAAAAAACATACATAAGTACATTGTTTTTATGGAACATTTTCAGATATATGGGAATTTAAATGTGATGCACCTCAGTTTCCACTATGTTTAACTTTTCCCCGTCATTAAGCTGTGGCCAATCCAATCCTGCCCCCTATCCCTTCAAAGTTGTGTTTTTAGTCACAAATTAAACACTACGTCTTGCTGCCAACTTTTTTTTCCTGCCACAAGAAAAACAAAAACAGAACAATAAACATACAAGAATTATGCACACAAGAGAAGTTGTGTCGGAAGACGGACATTGTAGATGACAGGAGTATTCAGGAACAGATTTTTTTTTTTTTTACAGGAGAAAGCACTTATGATCAAAATTATGGTCACTTCCAGATTTATAGGAACTTGTCTGTGCTAAATTATTCATATTCTGTTTTCATTGTGTTTCCACCTTAATAAATAAATAGAGTACTGAAAATTGAAATGGATCTTTTCCCTGAATTTAGTTTGTCACTTTTGTTCCTTGTCAGTTGGGTGAAAGTAATCCAGAATAGATGAGATGAAGATTTTCTAAATAAAAATAAAAACTCAAGTCATCTTTCATGTTTCTCACAAGATTTTAAGTTTTGATGAATTGTTTTTGATAGCATGTGCCAGTTGCTAACCACAGCGCTCACTAAGAGGTGTGCGATGCTTTATGTTTTCAGTAGATGTTTTTTCCTCAATGTTCTGAAGGAATTTGATGATTTGCCTTCATTGTACTGTTCAGGTGAACAACATTGACAAGTCAGCATTGACAGACGATGGCGAACTCAGTTGTGATGAATGTTTGATGTTCATCTTTTTTCTTAGCAAAATTTGTTTTTAAGGAAGAAATTTCAGTGGTCTGCCTCATTAACATCGGGCAGCATACAGTGGATTGAAAATGAGGATGGATAGATGATTATGATTTTCTTTGTTGCAGCCTACTTTGACACCCCTGTGTTGTCTGGACGAACGAGAAGCCAGGGCTCTAAAGGCTCCAAAGAGAGTTCCTCAGGTGCCACTGGTGTAACCACCACTACTTCAACTGCTTCATCGTCCAACCAGACAGGAGGTCTGACAGGAGGGACAGGTAAAGATGAAAGTGGAGACACAGCTGCTGCAGGATCTAAACGATCAACTCGATCCTTGAGGACGAAAGGTAAGAATATGCAAGAAATTCAAGAGTGAACATATGCTGTTGTGTTAATTTCATAATTATAGTACTGTGCAGCACCTGGGAACAAAAGGGAAGGAGTGAACACCAAAGTGATGTGTGAGTGGATACATGAAAAAAAAGACAGCCTGCAGGTATTTCAGATTTCCATCTTTGCCAGTCTGGCTATGGTAGCAGTCGATGGGGAGGAGAGGGGGCAGGGAACTGAAGTAGTGCTACAGTTTTAGTCATCTTCCGCACTACTTAGATGAGGGAAACAAGCGATACAAAACGAAAAAGAACGCTTTTGCAGGTTTTTGCCTGAAAGACGCCAAGCCAGGAACTTCAGCCACTATACAGAAGTTCTTGTCAGTGAACAGCTATAGGGGGGTAAACCAGTTCTTGAAGATGTCAGAAGATATGATGGAAAACGTTGAAAATCTTGTGGTTGTAACTCAAGAGGCATAATACTGGAAAGCTGGGGTGTCTGCTAGACTTGCTGATCTTGTTTTCAGAGACTGACCAAGTTGGTTGATCTGCTTGTCACCTACCTGGTGTTACCTCATTCAAGCGAGTTAGCATAGTGGATTTTACTCTCCAGGGGTCTCTGTTAAGATTGGAGGATAGTTTTTTTTTTTCTTGTTAGATCTGGAGGCAGGATAGATGTCCCTTGTCCCTTTTTGTGGGCCTCAGGTATCATGGTGGTAATGATAGCAGGATTGTATTTGCAAGGGGAAACTTTGCTGTGGTCTGTTTTAAGAAAGGGTTATGTTGTTTCAGACTTTTAACATGTGCAATCCACTTGTCGCACTGGTCATTCCCCAGGTTTTTATTCAGCATTGGCCGATTTAGATCGTGATGTCAAAAGATTAAGGAAAATTACCACAGGCATGTGAGAGACCTGGCGTTAAAATTTTCAATTCATGTTGCTTATAGCCCAGCTGACCACAAAGGGCCCATAGCAGAGCAGTCATCGCGTTGAAGTCCAAACAGCCAGGTCTGCTGTGAAAAGAGGATTGATCTGAACATGCGCAAGACACGAGGCCCTTTCAGGGGTTTTCTGTCCGTTCGGACTTTATTGTATACGAGACAGGGATAGCAAACTGCTGCCGCTTATTGCATTAGTGAGCCGAGGTAAGTAAGTTAGTTTAAACGCAATTTTAGAATAAAAATGTTCTTTTATGTATTTCATCTTGGAAGTCCCAGGCCCCCTGTAAGAGCATGTTTTATAGTGTGTGCTACATCACATGGAATGAAGTCGCAGTTTGCTGCGAGATCATAACATACGATTGTGGCACAGTCTGACCAGCCATAACATTTATGTTTGCTGGCAAAATGTACAAACAGCACATTATTCAATATGTGCTGCACATGATTTACTTACTATTATCTTTGGAATATTGCTTGGCCCAAATTTTTACAAAGATCATTTTATTGATATCTTGACACCAAAACAAAATTATAAATGTGACCTATTGTGAAATACAGTTTTCTGGCAAAAAGTGTCTTAATTGACATTGCATTTCTGCCACTGCTGATCATGTTTGTGTTTATCCCATACTGGATAGTCAGTTGAATAAGATTCACAACATGCTCATGACTACCCTTTGCCAGTCTGTGGCATGATTCAGATAGGGCATGGATGGTCAGGCCAGTACATCAACATGCAGGGATGGTCAGGCCAGTACATCAACATGCAGGGATGGTCAGGCCACTACATTCCTGCAGGCTGTTTCTGTAGACCAGTTTTCAAATGAAAGATATTAAGGTTTTCCTGAACAATGGAGAAACAAGTGGTACAAAAAGCCCCCTTGCCTTCTTGCAGCCTGGAAAAAGCAGTTCTTGTGGGATGCATTTGAACTGACTGCATGTCATCTGTCCTTGGTGGGGTCACTGACTGACACTGATAAATGACATCCCCAGTGAAAAGGGATGGTGTACAAGCTGTTCTAACAATGCCTCCACTGCACTGTGCAACAGTCAGAAACTTGGTTCACTAGGCCTGTCTTAAAAAGGGCAGCATGGATCTCAACACAATTCTTGCTGTTACGTATGACATGGACAAACATGAGAATGAAATGACACACTGAGCAAGTATGTGTTACAGAGGACACCAAATAGTCTGAGGTTGCAAGGGGTTCAGACAACAAAAGATTAGAATGTAATGAAGAGGGAAACTTTGTTCACAAACTTTATTGTGGCACATATTTCACTGAGCGGATTGACTGTTTGAGTGAAGATTTCTCAGTGGTAAAATCACCCAGGAATATTCATGTGGCAGATCATTAAGCAAAGGGTTGCTGCTTTTGAAGTCATCAGGAGGCACATGCTATGACACAGACTGCAAATGACCTAAGAAAGTGCAAGAGTGCAGGCTACCAAAAGAAAAATGCAAAAGCATACATTTACAACTTGCAGTCAACATGCAAGGATATATTGTGCGTCTGTGATTAATTTTTTTTTTTTTACCGTTTCATTTTACTCCCCAAACACTCGGATTATTTTGACTGAGGTATGAAAAAAATGTGTTGATAAAGGATGGAAGCACTGTGTTCTTTTTTTCATTCCAATTATGTCTGCTGCTTTCCTGCAATTTCAGGGGTCACTATATTCTTTGCCATTTTTGCAGTCAGGAACACAATGCTTCCAGTAAAATGTGTTTCAGCCAAGAAAAATGCGTTTCTTTAAAAAGAAAACAAAAACTACTCCCAAAACACAAGTGTAATAAAAACAGATTCTGTTTAAGAAAAAAGAAGTGTTTGCCATCCCTCACTCACCACAACCAGCCCTGCTGATGCTCTGCATTCATCGGTCAGCTTCAGTTGTCAGATTTTGGAAGTTGCCCTTTAGTTTTAGACCATAAGCAAATTGTCTTGGGTGTGGGCAGTGTGGTAACCTAAGACTAAAAGAATTGAGAGGAGAAAGTGCAGGAGATGAAAAAATACAGAACTCCCTCGACAATAGTGTTTTGATTGTCACGCAGCTGTTGGCAAGGCGCTGTCTCCTAGGTGATTTTAGTTTGTTTGGAGAGGCACAGAGCTGACCCCAAGGCCATGGTTCGCCTGTGTTGAAAAATGGGAAGAGTCATCATAGTAATCTAGATTGTGTACTGACAGTCTTTTCTAAACAGAAGATCACCCCAGTTGCCTTTGTGTTGTACAGAATCATGGAAATGAGGTTTGCATTTGGTCCTTGAGAGGAACTGCAGGTTTGCCAGGTCTGCTGAGTCTGTAAGCCATGTCATCTTGTCTGATGATGTTGCTATGCCGCTGCACTTCACAGACTCTGCAAAGAATTGATACAGTATTAATATCTGCAGTAGGGATGGAAAGAAGTGAAGGCTAACATTTCCTTCATCATTAAAACAGTGACTTGGCAAAGATTGGGGTGGGGATGGGGATGCTATAAAAGAAAATACAAGTGAAAAAGAGGACATTATAATATAAATATGAATATGTCACTAGCACATTTGCGGACCATGGTGGCGTGTCTGGCAAACGGAACCATTTATATCGACCCCCCAGAGGCCTTTCGTCCATTGATTCAGACTGGGTGTGACATGGCTGGCCAGAAATCCAGTCCAGGGAAATTCTGTGCTGTTCAATGCAGGCATGGGAAAAAATTGCCTCCAGCCTTTTTCATGTGTGCCGTGAGGTGAACTTCCCACAATTCAATTGTCTGTGCTAGACTTATCCTTGTTTCATAAAGAAACAAGTTTCAGGGAGGGAAAACTTTCTTTTTTCTTCTTTTTTAAACTAGAGTTGTTAGTAGTTAGGAAACTGTTTTCAGCATTACCTCTTTGAGGGACCATGTCTCCCAGCTTGGATTTTCTTCCGTAAAGAAGTGAGCATTGATTGACTTATGCACATCATCCCATTCAGATTGGTCAAAACCTGATTTCATCATCAGAAACATCTTTCTTTTCATGGTCTCCTCTCTGATGTTTGTAGTTTGGAATGTTGGCAAGTAAGGCAGTGACAAAATTCAGTGAATGAGACCAAGGTTCTTCAGCATTCGATTAGAATGTGAAGAACAGGTGGAAGTGGTCCTGGTTTGATCATTGTAGTGATCAAACAATCAAGAACAAAACTCAGTGATAGAAGATTGTTTTCGGGCTTTCTCAGCATGTTACTGTCAGGTTGAAGCCCTCCCCTTTTCTCTCCCGCCTCAGCATCTCTCTCTTCACTTGAGCAAACACTTGAAAGATGAAGAGTCCCCCCCCCACACACACACACACACGACACACCCCATCTACCCATCAGCTCACCCACCCCTTTGTGAGGATCAGTTATCAAGCCTTACTGTTTAAGTCAGTCCCAGTGATGCTCCTTTTGTGCATGTCATGTTTTGGCTCTCAGGTTCAGTCCTTTTATAGTCAATGCTGACATGAGATTCACCGTTTTGATTTGAAATGCTACATTATGCATTCAATTGTCATTCAATAGAGTGTTCAGTGTGCTGTTCGCAAAAACAAAATGAAGTGGCAAGTCAGAAGCTTCAGTCATGAGTCAAAGAGCTCTGTTTTAATGTCAGTTGGGGAAATTGTTTCTGGGGTTGGCAGCTTTGTGCTGGTCAATAGAAAAAGTATCTCAGGATGAATGTCTCTTTTGTTTCAGACGCTGGTGAATCGACCCTGACAAAAAGGAAGCGAGCCAAGGAGCACAGATGATAGCTTCCCTCATTTGACCTTGAATCCGATAAACATCGACCATTAGCATGTCAGCCTGCTATTCTACATAGCCGCTGCAAGTACAGTCCCTATGGCAGGACCCAAAAGACTGTCAAAACATGCGGTCCAAATTCAGACTGTGCCTCAGACATTGAGCTGTTAGATGTAGTTGTAGTCTTAGTCCAGAAAACAGTTTTTCAAAAGCATTCTGTGACAAGGGATATGCATGAGCTTATCTCAGAATCAGTAGGGGGCTGGGGGACTAAAGTCTTAACTTCCTTCTTTGCCACTAACAGTGACGCTCCTAGAGCTGCACTTGCTGCCTCTGATTTTGGGAAAGTTTTAAAAAGGTGATTGCTCTTTTTGTGTTTTCT
Source organism: Conus canariensis (assembly GCA_033310375.1). Taxonomy (NCBI): domain Eukaryota; kingdom Metazoa; phylum Mollusca; class Gastropoda; order Neogastropoda; family Conidae; genus Conus; species Conus canariensis. The sequence continues at coordinate 4,314,923 of CM065719.1, forward strand.
TACTTTTTGTTGTCTAACATTTCTTTAAATGTCATGGGGTGCATAAACACTGATTATGAGTGTTTTAAATGCTTCGTAAGAAAAAATAACAAAATGATTGGGAAAAAGGAAGAACATGATTTTTTTTTTTTTTTTGGGGCCTTACACACAAGCACTGTCCACAATGCATTCATAGGTCTCTCCGGAGCCCCCCACCCCTCTTAAAAGTGAAAAAACAAATTGTCAGGCTTGCACAAATGGTACAAACAAGGAGACCTAAGGTATGGTTGTCCTGAATAGAAAGAAAAACTAAGGAAAAAGTTGCCGGCATCAGCTTATACATGCTCAGGGAAGTTGCCATGGAGGCAGGCTGGCAGCTATATTACACTTTGAAAGAAAAAAAAAATCAAGAAAGAAACCCCTACCCCAGTTTTGCTTTGATTTTGTACATGTATGTTGTAGTGATATGGACAAAGTGGGAATGAAACCATGTCATTGTTGAACATTGTTTGAAATGTTTTCATTGCTAGCTTTGCTTCCTGTTTGGTGTAGGTGGTAATCAAGTGTGAAGATTGATTCTGATTTTTTTTTTTCATATAGGTACCAACGTTGATGTATATGGAACGATTTGGGTGAATTTATGAAAATTTGTATGGTCACTCTTGTTTACAATGTTTACTGAATTATGCGAAACACAGGTTTGTTGCTTTTTATTACTTTGTGAATCATGGATCACTTTTATGACATTTTCCTGTACATTTTTTTTGTTGCTCTGAATCTTAAGTTTGATTAGACTCCAGATTGCTTTTACTTCCCCACGCTGTTTAAATGTGTAGATTGAATGAAATGTGACACAAATCATGTGATTATGGAGCCAATGGCCTATGTGTGATGAGTCTGGGTTGGGCCTTGCTCACCTTTAACATTGTGCATATATGTCTGTATATATCAGGTTGTAAATATAGGTCTCCCCTATTTATAGCTTTCATTTGCTAGCCGTTCTGCTTCTTCATTAGACTTCACTGTCGGGAGAGAAGCTGCCTCTTACCAGATACTGAAATGTTACGAAAGTTAATCTGTTTTTGCTGTTCAGTTACTGCTAGGAATAGCTAAGATGTCACAAAAATGCTGATTTAGAAACATGATCAAAGTGTTGACTGAAAGTAAGCAACAGACTAGAAGAGTTCTGGTAGTTAGGGGATACAGGTAAGCACCAAAAAACAAGTAGGAGATCAGATTCTGTGAGAGCACAGTATGTAAATGTGTGCTAGCTTCTAGCAAATGGGTGACCTTGTGCGTGTGTGTATGCATGTGAGTGAGAGCGCGCATTTGTGCAAGCAGTAGAAGTACAGGTAAAGTGTAAAAGTGACACATCATCCCTCATGAATATGAAAGAGAAGGATTTGAGCAATGTCTCGCAACTTTGCTGTGCTGTGTACTCAGAGAGTGCTAGTGAATTGACTTGCACACATTCATTTGAGGTGAGGCCCATTACATTTTTGTTGAAGCACAGTTTAATTTGTTAATTTTTCCTTTCCTGTATCAGCCATACTTCCCTTCTGAGTTCTTTGCTATCCTTTTGCTTTGTTTCATGTGTGACATCCCTGTGCCGTGTTACTTTGACAGTTTGGGAGACAACATGAAGGTTTGTATATTTTTTAACTTTGTCCGATTGCAAGAAGGCACTGCGTGATAGGTTTTCTTTTAGTTTTTTTTTTCTTTTAGACTGCCAAGATTTATTATGCATAATTGTTATCTGTTGTAGCCAGTTGGGAGAGTTGGATCAGCGGGATGTGCAGAGTGTTTTTTCTAGGACCGAGAGGGCATGACAAGGTGCACCAGTGTGTATCAAGCCATCGTTTTTTGTTTTTTTCTCCCCTCCTGCTATTCCAGACTTTCCTGGTATAAAAGAAAAAAGGAAAAAAAAAAAAAAAATCATGTAGAAAACGCATCCAGATGATTATCTTTTGTTACGCCTGTCTTACGGAATACTGGCTAGTCCAAAAACATGTATATACAGAACTATATAGAAAGTTGTTTTCAGAGCTTTGTATAGTGTATACAAACTTTTTTTTTTTTCCTTTTAATACCATATTTTGAATGATTGGTTTGTTGTTGCTGTTGTTGTTCATAGACAATATGAAATCATATTTGTAAAGGTGCAGAACATATTGAACCATAGATCATTTCATGATGTGCAGTTGGATTGTTGTTCATTGTATATACTCATGTACTGGCTGTTATGGCACTCACTTTGCATTACTACATAATATATGGTTATACTACCAATTTTCAGTGCTTGTGTGTATTTTACGTGTGTGCATTTTGGGAGTGAACACAAAATGAGAGTTTAGAATCTGTTATTCCACTATTGATTATGGTAGACTTTCAATGCTGTCAGCTGTAAAACTGCTTGTATACAGTACCCAGCAGAAGATAGAAAGGGAGGGGAGGGGCATGGGAGAGGCTGATACTCCACAAGCACTGGCCATGACATTGGGTGCATCTGACAGGGTGTCAAAATAGTTTATGCAGGCAGCCACATTTTGTCTCCAGAGGATAAGATCAATTGATAGCAGCAACAAGCTGGTGAAAAGAGGAAACATGAACTAAAATACAAGGCACTTCAACTTGATCACTCTTTTATCCTTTGACTTTTACTTTTTTGGTCAGGTGGTTGTTGCAGTGAGTTAATAGCAGGAGCATTAAAATCAGTGTTGTGGAATGATAATACGAGGCTATCTATGTGGGAGTGTATCTGGCATGTCTGCTCTCACCATTTTGATGATTTCTGTTGCAAGAAGGAAAATGTTCTTTTTTAAGTCAGGAATACTTTAGACTCTACAATATAATGGCAATTTATCATGCCTAGTGACTTGCACACGATACATGTGTATCTCCTGCCACAGAAATACTAGAGAAACCGCAAGCATGGAACATACCAGTGCCATTTTCTCTGGCACACAACCAAGCTTTTATGGCAAAAGCTGTGTGGCAGTCGACAGGTATAGGTTTACTTCACAAATTCTTCATCCCAGCTCTCAAGTTTCAGTTTCATCAAGGAGGTGTCACTGCATGCGGACTAGTCCATGTACACTACACCACATCCGCTAAGTTTTGAGACCACACTACACATGATTTGAAGCTGATGGATAAATGAATTAACAACAAAGATGAGACAACTGAAGAAGAGGGTCTCGTGACTATGATTCAGTGGATGTCCGACCTACGCATTAGCCCAACGCGCTGGTCAGACCTTGAGTGCCTACCTTCCATTTGTGTGTGTGTGTGTGTGTAGTGGATGTACACGTGTGTGGGCATGGGCCCCATGTGTGTGTGTGGGCGTATGTGTCGTGCACGCAGGCATGTGTGCACGTTTGTGTGTGTGTGTGTGCCTGCATGATATGTGTGCGTGTGTGTGTGATTTGTGGGTTTGTGCGAGCATATGTATCTGCATATAGGCTATATGTGTACATATCTGTGTGTATGTGTGTGTCTGTATGTGGGCATGTGCGTGTGCATTTGTGCACTTATGTGTATGTGCATGTGTGTCGGTGTGGACGTGCACATGCACACGTGTATATGTGTGGGTAAGAGCAACCGAACGTATGTACGCACGTTCGTGTGTGTGTGTGCGAGTGCATGCACGCATGTGTGTGTTGTGACTGCGTGCAGTGAATGTTCAGAAGATGACTTAGGAACAAGAACAAGACCATCACATACAGCATATAAGCGCACGCGCGCACTCGCTCGGATGCACACACAACACATAACAGCAAGAACAACAACTCTTCCCCCTCAAACACATCCCACGCACACGCACCCACACACACAAACGCGCGCGCGCACTCTGTCGCACACCAACGCTTCCACACATGTCTGTGGACTCTCTGATTAACACACTGGCATTACCCTACTGATGAACACACACACACACACACACACACGCACTCACTCACTCTCTCCCACTCACTCGCACACAACGCTTGCACACTCATGATGTCCATGGACACTCTAATTAACATGCTGGCATCACCCCACTGATGAACATGCACCAGCGCACACAGGTCTACACTACAGTATACGCTGGGGGCCCTGAGAGATTCAAAGTCTTGTCTCGGTTGACATTTGTTTCATCTTTTCTGTCTGTTATTGGAAAGGCCCAGTATGAGTTTGCCCCAATCTCTAGGAGTCTTCGCAATGTTGGCCTTGAGATTATTCCAATGTTTGTGTGGTTGGTGATGTTTCTTGCTCTTCCCTTAAGTCTGGATGTGCAGCCACTTCCTCTCTTGATGTTCAGATCTGAAAGATGGTCTATGGTATACTGGCTTTGCTCTTGTTTGCTGAAGTGATTCTTCAGATTTCTTAACACATCAGATCGGCCAAGCTGTAATCCAGTTCTTATTGTTGCCTTGCCAGCCAGTGTGTCAACTCTCATGTAGGAAAAAGATAAATTAACAGGATTGGCGACAGGCAAAGGAAAAAGTGGGATCATGATAAAACAATAACAAACAACCAGTCTGGGGATTGTTCAAGGATATACTCTTAAAATCGGACATATATCACCATCCTATACATCAATGAAAATAAACACAGAAATTAAACAGAGACAATGACAAATGTACCAATTAAGATACACAATAAACCAATTATGGTTTGTACTAATTATTATCTCCCCCCATTTACAAATAGTTCTAAACATAAACCTGCACACTCTTATCTTTTTTCAACCAATCAACTGTGAGAAAAAAATTTGCTGACAATATATGAACAGAAATGAACACTTTTTTTTTTTTTTTTTACTTGCGCAGGAGAAATACAACTAAAATCCTAATTGCACCCAATGTAAGATTCACACTACATTGATTTTAAACTATGATGACCATACTGCCTTCTATTCTTGATTCTGAATGCATTTCTCATAGTCTCCAAGATTTCCTTTTTAATGCAATGATGTAACCAGTTGCATTATTAAAACTGGGGGATTCCAAAGAAACATGGAAGCTTGCCTTCCATGCAACAAACTGTCCATCTAGAAGGCAAATGGAACAAACTGCAGCGTTACTGGAACACGACGAAAAAGCAGAAGAGCACACAAAACAAAGTGTGAAGTAACTCAGTTTTAATGCACGACACAAAACAGGACAAGTATTGGTGGCGCCCCACATTGGGCGCCACTTGTCCTGTTTTGTGTCGTGCATTAAAACTGCGTTACTTCACACTTTGTTTTGTGTGCTCTTTCACTTTTTCATCGTGTCTATCTAGAATGAGAGAGAGACCAAGTGCAGATCCTGTTCAAAAGTACTGGGGGTTGTATGTGACCCAATGTCCCTGAGTCTGTCTTTTGGCCTGCTCACAGGTGTTGAACAGAGACTTGTACACTGTGCTGGCTTTGGGGTCTTCCTGGATGCTCTTGAAAGTCTTGGTTCCCTTGCTGTCCCCAGGGGTCAGTTTGCTAGCTCCCTTGATCCCGTTCATCACTTTGCTATCTGCACTGCTGCCATTGGTTAGTTTGGAACTGTGCTGAGTTGCCCCGTTGGTCAACTTGGTACTGGCTGACGACTCACCAGATGAGGTTGAAGCAGATGCAGAAGACTCGGGTCGAGACCGCTTTGAACTTGCTGCATCTGGACAAAGACAGCTGTCTGAAATGAAAATGGTCACTTCTCCTTTTGGAAATATGCGAAATCTTCAGATCACAAAAATCAAATGTTGCAAATATTCATGCTGCTGTTTTTGACATTACTCTGTGTGTGTGGCTCGAACTTCTTAAATGATGTAGTTAATGGCAGCATCTGATAAAAATGGATTATGCATTTAAGACAAACCCTTGGTATTGTAAAACTCTTGATATCTCAAGGGACAACAGGAAAGCAGCCTGAAAAACGAGTTTGTCATATGAAGGTATGACTAATGTATTTTTTCTTCTTTTTTAAAAGGAACATTAAATAAAACATCCATTTGAGGTATCTCTACTACATGCTGTCTTCCAACAATATTCAACCTTGGATGAAACCATCCCTCTTCCTAGACACAGGTTCTGAATAAACTAATCATAACTGTCCACTTTTCCATCAGTGAATCTGTCTTCACAATGATTTCCACAATAAATATATATATATATATATATATATATATATATATATGCGCCACCAACATTAAATACAGGTGAAAAGGATTTATGGTCCGTCCGTCCTTTCATTAAACAACCCTGCAAGTCATGGCAGCAGCAAGTGCCTTTCATGTCTGGCAATATTTTTATGTGCTCCAGTATTAAGAACTGAGTGCGCTGTAGAACAAAGCACTCCTTTCAATAACGGAACGATAATGCTCTATAACCAGAGGAGCCTCGCAGTTTAAAGAAAATTCTCCAACACTCAGGACAAAACTAGAACTGGTATAATGATCAGTCCTTTGCCTTTAAAAACAAATGTAACTTAATATGAATACAAGACATTTGAAACACACATGAAATCTTCACTTACCTTCTGATGTGATCGTTTCAGCAGCTGCTTTACGTTTTTCTGACTTCTTGGCCTTCTGTTATAATAAAGAGACAAAATAAAAGAAATTATACATTGTTGCAAACTGAGGTAACTGTTGCTCAAACTTTGTTTTTAATTCTAAGCAAAATATTCCTATTAAAGCTGGTTTTCTTTCTTGCCAAAGTATCTGAGAATCCACAAATTATGAATTGTGTCTAATAAGCCGAAAGAGAATCATGAAATCAGCTTCTAGGGTAACCTGCTGTGGACACAAAACTATTTTGATTCATGCATGCAGTTTCTTGGACAATAATTGAGGGTAGAACACTATTAAGCAATCCTATCTATCACTGTTTCTGACTTTTTTCCTTACTATTTATTACTCCAGAAAAAAGAAAAAAAATGTTACACCAAATTAGTTTTTGTACCTTAGTAGTCCCTGTTCCAGCAACATTAAATATATTTCCAATCAAACTAAATTTGATTTGTCGTCGCTCTACATTTGATTCTACTGTGCACACCTGATTTACAAGAACAAAACAAACTTTTTCATAATATGTGCCGATTGAGATGACTTGAAAATGAGTTTTGCTGCTTGTGCTGAACTTTTTCAGAATAAATGTCAGCAACAACAGAATTGCAGTAATCCAGTCAAGAAGAGTATCTGTTGCAAATGTGGATTTCTGAAGAGACATGAACACCACATGGCAATCTGCAATTTTTCGTATAGATTTCCAAATTTGAGTAAAGGGGATAAATGATGCTTGGTGCCAAGAGCCATGCATCCACATGGTGAAGGGTAGCCATCTAGGCTCAGAACTGACAATCCATTAATCCATTGTTATTGGAGATAACTCAGCCAAACAGATCCCAGGGTTCCACATGCCTAGCCTAAAGCAAATTCTCAATGCATTCCATATGGGTAAACAAAATGGCTGCAAAGGCAGAACATATCTATAAGTCAAAAACAATTCCACTTTGCAGGTACTTGCACACACCTGAATGTCAAGCAATCTGAGCACACAAAACAGACAGCTACAGATGCGTACACAGTGGTACATGCATTCACCTTCTGTCCACAGAGCACACAAAACAGACGGCTACAAATGCGTACACAGTGGTACATGCATTCACCTTCTGTCCACAGAGCACACAAAACAGACGGCTACAAATGCATACACAGTGGTACAGTATGCATTCACCTTCTGTCCACAGAGCACACAAAACAGACGGCTACAAATGCATACACAGTGGTACAGTATGCATTCACCTTCTGTCCACAGAGCACACAAAACAGACGGCTACAAATGCATACACAGTGGTACAGTATGCATTCACCTTCTGTCCACAGAGCACACAAAACAGACGGCTACAAATGCATACACAGTGGTACAGGCATTCACCTTCTGTCCACAGAGCACACAAAACAGACGGCTACAAATGCGTACACAGTGGTACAGGCATTCACCTTCTGTCCACAGAGCACACAAAACAGACAGCTACAAATGCGTACACAGTGGTACAGGCATTCACCTTTTGTCCACAGAGCACACGAAACAGACAGCTACAAATGCGTACACAGTGGTACAGTATGCATTCACCTTCTGTCCACAGAGCACACAAAACAGACAGCTACAAATGCATACACAGTGGTACAGGCATTCAAGGTTTGTCCACAGAGCACACAAAACAGACAGCTACAAATGCATACACAGTGGTACATGATTCACGTTTTGTCCACAAAGCACACAAAACAGACAGCTGCTCTCTGTGACACGCCAATGTCAGCAGTAACAGTCTTGTCCATAAAGTGTTTCTCAGAATGTATTCCATGAATCTTCAACCATTTACATGTACATGCACCTTTCAGTCCTAATTCTAAAATTCAGCTAGACTCTCACTAGGAAGTTGTAATTAACTGTGATAATCGGGACTTGACTGGCTGGAAGGTGAAGTTACGCTCAAACACTGGCATGTAGCCTGTTAGCGGTCAATGTTGAGAGCCATACTGTCAAACCACTAGCCTTACGACTTACTGGGCAGGTCAGCTGTAAAAATAATTCAAGAGTCCACTGACAGGAAGGGAACTTTGCCTTCCAGTCAATCGGTGCCTGATAATCACAATTAACCCTTTCACCGCCATAGGCGCCTTTTGGCGATGACAGGGCTGAGCGCCGAAGGCGCCATTTGGCGACTAAGTAGGGTGACCTAACTCCCGATACTCTCACGATCCTAGTTCATGAGATAAATAGCCAGCAATAAACGTCATAGTTGGGGGATGGTCTGGCCGGTGCTCACAGCCATTTGCTTTGTCAGAACACTATTCAGTTCAGTGTTTTATCGACTTTATTCCGATTGTTTTTCCATTCACTATGACGTCACCACCAAGCACTTTATGTGCTCGACCTTGCCGTACATTTACCACAGATCAAGTGCTGGGAATATTGAACAGACGGTCAGTTTTTCCTAATACAGATGAAGAAGACCCAGGCAGTCACGAGTAAACAACGATAGTGAGGGCTTGACCGAATTATTGCAACGCGAGACGTTGGACCATGGCCAAATGGTTGGGAGACTGACGAGACGCCCACTTACTACCCTACCGCGTGTGCCCCAGTGTTTTTGCGTTGAGCCAGCCAGCACTGACTGACTATTCACTAATTCTATGTGAGGGAGCGAACTAAGACTTTAGGCAACGAACTTCACACACACGCTGTGGGCTGACTCTTGCTGGTTGAGGTTGAAGGGGGCGTGGCCGACTGACACATGAGAGGCGAGCAACAGAGACGTGTTTGAGTGGGTGTACAGCTGATCATATAGATCAGCTGAATGGCAAGGGTTCAGAGACCAACAGGCACATGAATGACTTTGTGTTCATAAAAAAATATTACTGTTGAGAGTGAAAGGGACGTGTGTGTGTGTGTGTGTGTGTGTGTGTGTGTGTGTGTGTGTGTGTGTGTGTGTGTGTGGTGTGTGCGTGCGTGCGTGCGTGCGTGCGTGCATGCGTGCATGTGTGCGTGTGTGTGTTCCCTGCTATTGGAGTAGTTGTATTTGTGGCTGTTTCTTCCACTTTTCTGTTGGAAATACCATACTTTCTTGTCTTCAATTGTGAGTGGAGTATTTTGCCTCCCCTGTTGAGAGTTTGTTGGCATTCTTTCTTCATTTTTTACGTTTAGAAGAAACATAACATTCTTTTTTTTTATTTTGCATTTTTTTTGCACTTGAAATTACTAAAAATTTGAAATTGTTGTCGACTTACCATTACTAACATGTTATGATATAATAAAAGTACAGTGTATCTCCTCCATTTTACAAAAAATAGCATGAGAATTGGTTGTTTAGTTCCAGAGATATCCGCGTTTCACATATGCTGGTATGAAATAAGAGCTTTTTGGAAAAATGGCTGGCGATGGGGATTTATGCAAAATAGAATGTCTGGCAGTGAAAGGGTTAAACTGCCACTTCATGCAGTGTGAGAGTAGTTTACTTTATCATTAACCCTCTGCCTCAGTCAGACAAAGCAGCACATCTGTGAAAAGCGGCAATGTGCTTGGCCATGTGAGTCAAGTGACTCTCACACTTTTTAGTGTCAATACCCACTGCCACCAAAACTTTTCATTTGTGATATTCTTGACGAGTTGATATACCACTTCACTGCTGCAAATGCTGACATGACCAGGACTCCATGCTAAACCTTTGCTGTAATGCTCAGATTTCAGAGAGATGTACAGTCCAAACAAATTCAGCAGCTTGAGGTTACGGTCTGCAATAGCCTCCAGAGCAGAAAGGGAATCGGAGAGAATGAGGAAGTCTCCATGTTTTGTTTTAGAGACCAGCTGAAATCTTAACAAAGTTTTCCAACTTCACACTGGAAATAAAATGAATGGTCAATTAAGAGAAAAGACTGGTTAAGTAGAATATGGTGGATGGGGCAGAAGTTATAAGGTTAATTAATTAAGAAGACAAAAGCGATGCAATTTTCTTATCTACATTAACCTCCAACCTAGCACCTTTTCTTTACCTTTTTTTTTTTTAGTAATCAGTTCCACAAGAACATCACATAAATATACAGTGTGATTTTTTTTCTTTCTTACTTAAAAAATTTTGAAAAATCGCACTCACCTTTGCCATTTTATCCCTTGTTCTTTTGAAGTGCATGTTGTCACTGTTCTTCTCCAAGTCTTCTTCACCCCCATTTATCACCACCACATCACGTTCTGTGAAGGTCTGGCCACACTGGGTGCACACACAAGCAAGGACTCTTACATATCACAAAATTAATTCTAAAGACTGCACTTCTTAAAAAGCACAGCATGGGTAAAAATCGTTTTAAACAGGCACTGAACAATTCAAATCATTCCGATTTTATAATTAAATCATTATTTAATCAATCTTTTTAGTCTTATCTTTTCTAACGCTCTCAGTGACTTTATTTCCATGCTGTTCATTCCAACTCCCCACACACAAAATAATTCACAGGTTATTCCCCTTGCAGTTTCATCATCGACAGTCCAAGGGGCTGTCAGTATCTGGTCTTCAAAGGCAACCCACCAGAGAAGACACTGTATTGCTGCAGAGTAAATGAAGTAGTTTTCAGTAGTTTCTGTTCTGGCTGACAGACACTGTATTGCTGCAGAGTCACTGAAGTAGTTTTCAGTTGTGCCTGTTCTGGCTGACAGACTCTGTATTGCTGCAGAGTCACTGAAGTAGTTTTCAGTTGTTTCTGTTCTGGCTGACAGACTCAAAACGCCAGGAACTAAGCTCTTATAGAACTGCTTAGTTGTGAAGCCAGCATGAGTGAGCTCATCTCCCCGTCTCCCTCACTCTGGAGGGCACAGCAATAACCACCCAAAAACAGTTCCCAAGAACCTGTTCATCCTGAAGAGTTTGGCATGAATACTCCACAGGCAAGGATATGGAAAGGAGAGTCAAAGTGAGGTAATTCAACAACAGAAAATAGAGAGTCAGAGAATTCTTTTCTTTTTTTCTGGTTAAAATGCTCAACGAGTATAAGATGATGCTATAGCATTCCTTTTTGATCTGCAAATGTGCAAAGTCAAGTTATGTTTACTGCTCAGCCAACAAAAGAGACCATGAGTTGTACTGTGAGATTCTTATCAATATCATTTCGTGGAGTGAGAGAGATACAGACACCTGCACAGGTGCTCAAGAAATCTGATGGACTGTACTATGAGATTCCTTTCATAGTATATCCTGGAGTCAACCAGGCCTGAGAGAGATACAGACACCTGTAAAGGTGGTCAGGAAGTATTAACACTTTAAGACACATCCACTACATGAATGCAAGCCGAGGGTGTGGTAAACAGCCTTCCCATTCTATACTTATCAACTCTGGGTATCAGCTGAAAGGTCCCTACCTCCTCCCCACCTAGAGACAGGGATTACATATTCACTTTACTTTCATATGGTAAATGGACACCACAAAAAGCTGAATCAATTACTAAAAGAATATGCAAAACTCTGTTCACAAAATCCTACGTATTCAGTGACAAAGAACTGTCCAAGGCAGTTCAGACCTGCCAACCCCCTAAGACACCAATGAGTAAGAATTGAAGCTCAGTGAGGCAGAAATGTGTAATTTCTGAGAACTAAGAGTAATCAAGCGCGACACTTACCTTTTTTCAAACAAACACGATGCGATGAAATTGTTCGCACAATTTTTGTGAACTTTACTTATCTTCAAAAACAAGCTTTTCTTTTAAGTGTCACAAGAAATCTTTACAAATTATGAAAATGTAGAATACACTGGAAACACACACAAATCCCCTACACCATCATGGCATGGCACACCAAGGCTTGATAGTGCGCCAGAAACAACCTAAAAAATGTTCTCCCCTGTTGCTGACTCTGTGCACGTGGGGTTAGCTATCAGCTCAGTGGCGATTGTGTCATTTTTTAAGTATTGCACCACCCCAGGAAAGAATTTGTCCCCCCGCTTCCTGACTTCCATCAGTCCCCAACACAAACGGTCCATTCTGCAGTCGAGTTGCAGCAGCAGTTTGGGTTTCCATGGCAAGGGTCCTCACAATGTGTGTTGTCTTTGTTCGACCGCTCTTGAACAGTTTGGCGACCTCCGAATCTGAGAACGCTTCTTTAAAAAGCTGGGATGCATGGTCGGCTGAGCCAAGAGCGATGTTGTGCTCGACGAAAAATCCGGCCACCAATGCTTCAGCCCGAATTACCCTTTTCCTCATTTCATCCTCTTTTGAGGGTCTACAGTCTGAAAAAACTGTGTGATGCTGGAAGAATTCGGCGCGTTAGAGGAATCGATGTGCTTGCGTGACTCAAGGTGACGCTTCACATCCACCATGGGAAATTGTGCACAATTTACACCTTTAGCCGAAGGTCGTATGCAGGGGAACTTTTCCAAGTATTCTTTTCGGAACTTTTGATCAAGTTTTTTCTTTTTTGCATCTTGTCCAGAACTTTCTACTCCACGTTTCGACATTTTCGTAGCTAAAACTTCGAAAGGACGCCAACTTTGCTGAATGGTAAAGATGGTGAAACGAACTGCGCATGACCGGAAACGCTTCTTGAAGATTACTGGTTATACGCACGGCGCTGTGCGCGTCTGTACATAAGCCGATTTTTTCGTCCATTTTTTTTTTTTTTTTTTTTTGAAAACTTTCAATGCGTAATTTTTTGGCTAAATGCGTAAGCATTATCACCTGGGCGTAATAAATTACGCGAAGTGCGTAATGGTTGGCAGGTCTGGCAGTTTAATTGAAGTTGTTGGGAGTGATGAAATGAGTGTGGTGTCATTACAGCTGGAGGGTTTGAGCACACAAAACAGACAGGTGCTACAGACTTTCTGAACAACCAGAGAGACAGACACCAAGAAGGGCTTTGGCAAAATAAAAGTAGCATTTTGGTAGAGAGACTGCATGCAACCACTTTTGAATGTAGTGATTTCACACTTGTGCGACCAACCTTGTGACAGGTCTCTGTCTTGATCTCTTTCAAGGCTCGCTCGGAGAACACACACCCACAGGTCCACAGAAAGCAGAATCTGCACACAAAACAAGACACACATTACAAACAAAATGCTTTTAGAAAAATTAGTAGATCATACGTAAACATTTGCTACAGACCTTTGAACATGAGCTCTTTTACACTAACATAATTTTTCAGAAAACATGCTTTAGAGCGAAGCGTTGTACAACTGGCTTTCCCCCCATTTCAGATAAAATCTATCTTTGTCAGTAAGGCACCTCCAAATGCAAGTACTGTAAGGTGAATGACTTCTGCTGCGGAGGAAACCAAAACCTCTAATTAGAACTATGTGCATAAGCTCATGATGTAAGTCTACTGAACAGATCAAAATTAAAACTGATTCTGTCAAAAAAATACTGGAAGATGCAGTGTTTGGCTGTAAAATTCAAGAATCAAATTGATGAAATATGTACAATTCAAAAACAAAAATCTAAATTGATGAAATATGTACAATTCAAAAAAAAAATCAAACTGATGAAATATGTACAATTCAAAAACAAAAATCAAACTGATGAAATATGTACAATTCAAAAACAAAAATCTAAATTGATGAAATATGTACAATTCAAAAACAAAAATCTAAATTGATGAAATATGTACAATTCAAAAACAAAAATCTAAATTGATGAAATATGTACAATTCAAAAACAAAAATCAAATTTATGAAATATGTACAATTCAAAAAAAAAAATCAAATTGATGAAATATGTACAATTCAAAAACAAAAATCAAATTGATGAAATATGTACAATTCAAAAACAAAAATCAAATTGATGAAATATGTACAATTCAAAAACAAAAATCTAAACTGATGAAATATGTACAATTAAAAAACAAAAATCTAAATTGATGAAATATGTAACAATTAAAAAACAAAAATCAAATTGATGAAATATGTACAATTCAAAAACAAAAATCAAATTGATGAAATATGTACAATTCAAAAACAAAAATCAAATTGATGAAATATGTACAATTCAAAAACAAATATCTATGACAGGATCATGATCAGACTGTGCACCAAAACCAAGACTGGGATGGACTGGCAGAAGCTGTGCAGTAAACAGCCACTTCTGTTTCTAGTTCATCTCAACAGGGAATCTAGCCTGTTTTGCCTTCAGGTCAAAGCTTACCTCCTTCATTCAGATTCCAAGCTATAATGACTTCCGTTTCCAACTCAACATCAGCTTTCTGAAAACTAGTTTCTTTGCTTTTCTATTACTTACTTCCATGATGAAGTTTTCACTCAACATCAGCTTTTTGAAAACTAGTTTCTTTACTTTCCTATTACTTAGTTCCATGATGAAAGCCACAGTGCACGTGCAGACATGAAATTCTTCTCCTTTCAGGCGGAAAAAAAAAAAGATTTGTTTCATCTGCTGAAACCAAAATCCATCCACTAAGAATGTTAAGAATGCGACAGAAAACATTGAAAACACTCTATCATGACTGTTTGAAGTTACCCCCCCCCCCCCCCCTCCTTCCTTCATCCCTCTCCCTTCCATCTTTCACAAGAATTTGGAAGATGATCCTCTTACACACACACACCCTTCGCCTTTCACAAATTTTCAACCATTCGAGGATTCTGCAGCAGTTTCCTGTCTGCTATATGATGGAATGTTATCAGCCATGCTTGAGAACTCCGGAAGCAAGGCTGTAAGATCAATTCAGCCCAAAATAAAAGACTGGCAGAAGATGGACAGTTCAGGAGACAGTGGACAAGGAGAAAGGAAAACCCTCAGATCAGGAAACTAACAGGACTCACGCAAACCAAAAGACAGGGGCTCGGGTCAACAGCAATGAAGTGGTTGTCAAAGGCAAAATGGAAAGCAAAGACAGAAATGGTAGCACAGCAGCTGACGAAGAGGGTGCCAAGAGAATGCAGATGGTAATCCAGCAAGACCAACAAAGGCAGCAAACTATAATGAGAAGGAAAACGTGTTCCAAGGAAATCCCAGCTGGAATGACATGGCACATGGCCATAATTATCGGCTTCATTGTAAGAACTGTGTATGACCTCCTGCCCTTGAATTTACATCTGGTGAAATAGGGGAAATCAGACAGAAATCTTGCTACCCACTGCATGATTTTGACTTGACCTACAAACATAATGGCCATTAACAAAACCAATCAATAAACAGCAAAACTGCAATCATCTTCAGCAACTTTTTCTTCCACTTTTTCTTCCTCTCCTTGTAGTACTTGGTCATTGTTTGACCAAAAAAGTCTAAACTCCATAAAGATCTACATTCATTCGGTTTCATTTAAGGGGCCACTAAGTCCATGCAGCACTTCAACTTTTTTGTTGTTGCTTTTTTAGGTTTTGTGTTTTTTTGGCATAGCAATTTGTCACAGAAAGTAGCAGAGTTGAAGTGTCAATCAAATCGTTGCATACTAGACCAAAAGAGTGGCACCTGGCAGCTCTGCTTATTTCCCCATCTCAACCCCGTCAAATCACTTCACCAGGACAGAGATCAGAAACATGGTGCAACCAAGCACGGCTGACAGGCATTCACATACTTAGGCACCTAAGCCACAGTTTGAGCTTGTTACTGCTTTTGGTCTATGAACATGAGTCTGAATCTATCATCAACCAATGATCTTAGAAACACCAGGTCAAAGAATATTCCCAAACTAGGTTTTAAAACTTCCACTAAAACAATTACAGAAGTGCCCGGCAATTTCTCCACTTCACGTCAACAAAATGTACCTGCATCCATCCAAACAATGTGCACTTCAACTGCTGGCAGCATTATCAGAGCAAAGCTATCGAACAAAACTGGTACCTCAAAACTACAAAGTGAACGCTGATTTAACAAATGTTTGAGCATGATGGTTTTCTGTTGAAAACTTAATCATCACCAATAAATCTTTACTCTCTTTCTAGTTAAAAATGGCTTGGTGTCCCACCCTGTCTGACTGACATAGCGCTGTACTGTCGCCAAGCAAAGCTGAAACTACCACTGAAATCCATCCTGGAGGAATACAAAGCAGGGAAGATCAGACTTCAAAGCATGCTGGAGGACTCAGGAGACAAGGTGGTAGAAGCAATCAAGCCCCAGCTGAAGACAGGCAGAAAATGGAAAGTTCAAGAGGCGATGGATTCTGCAAAAGAAAGTCTCAAGATCAGAGAAATAACAGGACACACACAGACCAACAGACAAGGACTGGGGGTGACCAAAACTGAATGGTGGTCAAATGCCAAAGGAAAAGCCAAAAGAGACATGATGATTCAGGAGATGAGAACAGAAGAAGACCAAAAAAGACTCCAAAAAGCAGTCCAGCAGAGCCAGCAAGGGCAATGGACAACGTGGGAGAATGCACTCCAAAGAAGTCTCACTTGGAATGACATTTGGCACATGGCCCCTCTCAGGATCAGCTTCATTCTCAGATCTGCATATGACCTTCTGCCCTCAAATGCAAACCTGGTGAAGTGGGGGAAAACAGACGATCCTGCATGCCCCCTCTGCCATGAAAAACAAACAGTGGAGCATGTCCTAAGCTCATGTAAAGTAGCCCTGGCTCAAGGAAGGTACACATGGAGGCACAACCAAGTGCTCAAAGAGATTGTACAAGTAGTCTGGGCTAGTACCAACACCACAAAAGGGAAAATCAGGACTCCAAAAGCACCCGCAACATTCTTCACGGCAGGAGGCAGCAAATCATGGCCAAGAACAACAGTGCCACTCAAAACATGCAGGCAGAGTCTGCTGGACGGGGCCGATGACTGGGAGTGCACTGCAGACCTCCCAGAATGGAAGAGTCACCCAGAGATCATCAGCAAGAGTGGCATGAGACCAGACATAGTAGTCCACTCTAAGTCAACCAAGCAGCTGATCATGATCGAGCTCACGGTGCCATATGAGAACAGAATGGAGGCAGCTCAAATCTACAAGACTGAAAAGTATGCTGATCTGGCAAACAGCCTGAGGAGAGAAGGCTATCAGGTCAAAGTCCTCACTGCAGAAATTGGAGCTAGGGGGTTTGTAGGAACGTCTGCATACAGCCTCATGAAACAGCTCTCAGTTGCAGGGAAGGAAAAAACCAGAGCCCTGAAAGCAATGGCAGAAGCGGCAGAGAGGTGTTCAAGCTGGATCTGGTCAAGGAGGAACAAAAGTGAACTTCATAAGGCTTAATTTCCCTACAAATATCAGGTGTCCCTGTGGCTCAGTGGTTAAAGCGCGAGTCATTAAGTGGAAAATGAGCATGTCCAGAGGGTCATGGGTTCGAATCCCAGCCATGGCTCGTCCCAAGATGGGGGAAAAAAAAAAGGGGGCAGCAGAGGGACATCCGGAGTCATGAACCGGGTGTGGCCCAACCCCCCTAGAGTGTCAGGAGATAAGGGCGAAACACTTGCTTGAAGGGGGCTTCTCTTCTGAGGACTCTCTGCTGCCACGCTCTCCACGAGTTTCTTTCTACTACCATTACCATTACCATCACAACAGTAAACAGAAAATAAGACAAATTTTCACATGGATTTGATGAAGTAGGCCAGAAATCCAGTCTCTGTCCCTTGTGTTATAAATTAATAAATCACTCGGCAGAACCCATCCCCTGCCTTTTGTCAGCAATCACATCAGAACACAGGCAGGATTAAGAACGATGAAACACAACAGAGCATTTTACAATAATGATGAACACCTACTGCAATTGCAGATTCTTACCTGTACTTTCCATTCATTTCAATGCCAGCCACAGGACAGATGTAGTCAGCCACCTGCATGTCGATGTAGCCGTCTCCTTTCTCTGCACAGTTGGCTTCTTTGGCTGCAGGGTTCTCTGTCAACTGAAGCACTCTCAGGTCCTGCTCAATCACAAAATGATATTGATTCTTCATGAAAATGATAGCCCACAGTGGAATGCAAATCCTGCAAGCTACCTTAACACCCTGTGGTTCTTTCCCCTGATTTTTGATCACCGGTGAAGGTTTTTTTTTGGAAATGATCACAACTAAAAAACATTTCTTTGTGCTGGAGTTGTTAATGGAATAGTTTACTAAACCAAACCGAAATAAATGCACCTAATGAGAAAAAAAATTAATTGAGAAATGTAATACTGTTGCATAGTTCTTGCTAAAAAATGTGAAAAACTCAAACATTGTTGAGAGTTAAAGCCATTCCCTGTTTCAATGAATGTTACGCTACCATGCCAAACAGTTTCTTCAACTTAGATCACTTTTTCAAGTTGAGAACTTTAAACTACAAACCTGTTCTCATGTGCTTGCATGCATGTACCAAACTATCATATTAATTTTCTACAGTACAAGGCAAACTCTTAAAACTGGTTTCAAAAAAGAATTATTCGTAAGTCTGCCAACAACAGGGACAAACAAATCACAAGACACAAAAAAATCCTCATTATCCCCATCCCCTACTTGCAAGTCACCTACCAATAAGACAAAGAAAAAAATTCCCATCATCCTATCACCTACCTGCAAGTCACCTACCAACAAGACAAAGAAAAAAATCCCCATCATCCCCATCACTACCTGCAAGTCACCTACCAACAAGACAAAAAAAAAATCCCCATCATCCCCATCACTACCTGCAAGTCACCTACCTGCAAGACAAATAAAAAAAAAAAAAATCTCCTACTTGCAAGTCACCTACCAACAAGACAAAGAAAAAAAATCCCCATTATCCACATCACCTACCTGCAAGTCTAAATTACATTAAATGTTGTGCATGTACTCCACACTGATCAACACCGTTTGGTAATCAATGCTGAATAGCAAAGCTGACTGACACACCCAAGAGTGGAAGTGAAACCACAATCACTTACACAATAACAAAAATTAACAGTACACAAAGGTGAAAACGCCGAAGAGACAGGGCAGCACCACTCATCTGTTCCTGGGCAAATCTCATATAGATGTGAACAACCATCTTGTGCGTCCTCTCCTGATGGATTCTGGATGGCAAAAGTTCCACTCATTTCACACTAGCCACATGCTGGCACTACAGCTCCCCCATCACCCACACAACACAAAACGGAACGAAAACAAACCTTGAGTCCTCTCAGGTATCGATAGGTGGCAGCACACTCAAATTTGGTTCTGTCAATCAGGAACTCCAGAATAGATGTCTTGTTATACAGTCTGAAAAACACAGCACACATTCAGAACTGAAGTTAATCTTTACAATGAACGTAACAAACATCAACATAACGAGGCAAATCAACTTCATATGTCCTGCAAAGTGCCTGATGTGAGGTGACAGGCAAAACAGCAAAAAATTTGGCACTGGACTGAAATTCTTGACATCTCTGCACCAACAAAGATTTCTGGACAGTAACAGGGAAAGAATTCAAAATTATATACACCAATGTTTTTAAATCTACTGGTAAGCCAAACTTTGGCTATCAATGTGGACCAAAATTTTTGGTTCACTGCCATCTTCTCTTGTGGTGGAAAGGCGGTTACATTCATGATGATGCCTTTCTTCAAGCCACACGTTTCATGTAATACAGCTCTGCAAGCTGAAGACAGAACGAAGATGAAAAATTGGAAGACAGAAAACCACCACAAATCTGGCAAGAAATAGTCTTTCATTTCACCTGTGGCCATTAAATGCTAAATTTAACAGTACATGTTGACATCCATGTTTTCTGTGCTTTACATTGTGAATGACTTTTCCAGAAATACTTAATTTGATACAATTTTTATCACATGTGTGTGCGGCGCGCGCCACACACACACACACACACACACACACACACACACACACACAACTCCCAAACAAAACAGGAAAGAGTTCCATACTGCAGCAGCGAAGCCAGAAAGACAGAAACATGAAAAAATAAAGTTGTAAAATCACGTGCTATTAGATCTTAAGGGAAGATCTCTTGTCACTCTGTAATCATCTTGCAAACTTTCTGGTAGGAACTGAGATTTCCAGCAGTCATTCACTACACTCATGAGACTTGAACAAATGAAATGGACAGGGTCCAAAACAGCATATCTCACCTTCCCATTTCACATGCCATAATTGGCTTGACTAAAGCTTCCTGGCTGATGGCACAGTGCCGCCATTTGAAGGCCAGATCAGCCACTTTGTCTTTCTGCAACATCCATAACAATATATCATGTCAATGACAATTCGTTAAAAGAACAAAGTGGAAAAAAGTGTCTGACATAAGACCGCTTGGTCAGGTTTCATCAATCCAAGATAAAATTCACAAATTTGCCAAATGATTCTTCAAGGTATAACTCCTAATGCTAGCATACCATGTACTGACTCTGTACAAATTATCATATAGTGATAATAATACTCTGTCAACAAGATTTTGTTTCTATCCACATCAGTTAGTTTGCTTATCAGTCTATCAGGAAGATTACCACAACAAAACACACACACACACACACACACACACACACACACACACACACACACACACACACCACGTACAGAACTAATTCTAATGAAACTTGATGGAAAGACAGGTGGAGGCCAATGATGAACCCTTTAAATGAAGGGCTCAGAACCTTCTAGGTCTAAAGAAGACACTCGAGGAAGAGCTGGACAGCTGAAAGCCTTCAGAGAAGGAACCCCTTCGTGCAAGAGTTTGGCCCCTAATTCTTCAATTATGCTCTTTGGGAAAAAAGGCAGCATCCAGGTTATGACTCCTGGGTGCCTTTGTGCTACAAATGAGAGGGGATGAAGGGGCTTTAAGGATCATATAAGCAGAAGAATACTTTAAAAACTAGCAAAAAAATGTTTAAATGTAAAAGAAAAGAAACCCTTAAAACCAACAGAACAGTGAGGAAACAGTCAAATTTTTCTAGCATTGATTTCCTGAATTCAGATTCACTCTATGCATCACATGACTGTCAAAATCTTGACAGAAAGTAGTAAGACATGCAACTAACAGAATGCAAAGGCATGACTTCTTCATTTTTCTTCTTGATACTTGAAACTGGAGTGAACGCTTTAGACAGGTCTCTCTCTCTCTCTCTCTCTCTCTCTCTCTCTCTCTCTCTCTCTCTCCAGGTTGCTACAGAAAACGAGGGACACGGATGAGGGAAGTGTGAGCAGGAGTATGGGCAGAGAGTGGGGTGGGTGTCAGCCACCTTGCTCAGAACAGGGGTGATGGGTAGGAAAGACTAATGATGAAAATCATAACTAGAAAAAAAAAAAAGATATTTAAAATAAATAAATAAAAACACTAATATGAGAGAAAAATGAGAAGCAGGTAACACAAAGGCCAAAGACTTTGGGGATGTCACAAGATGAGCTTTAACATCTTTAAAGTTTAATGCCTGACAAGTTATATTTTATGTAAAACAACTCAATAACCTATCAATTGAAACTGAATACCATTGATCAACAACCATTCAATCTGCCTCCAGTGTCCAAGGCTCCAAGGCTAACTCAGTGACTCATTCACAAAACGTTCTGAAACTAAGTAAAGATATGACTTTACCTTCTGGGTCATCATGAACTCAGATGATGAGACTTAAAGTGAATCTAAGAAACAGTCACATATACTACATGAATCTGTGATTTTAACCCTTTAATCACCACATTAGCTGTAGAGCTACTGGCGTATGAATGCCATAGTCATTGCTTGACACCATGAGCCTGTGTGGTTCAGATTTTTTTCAGTGTCTATTTTCTTTTAGTTTCTTCTCATCTTTGAATGGTACATACAATTTGTGTTAGTGTTACTGTTATCTTCAAAATAAGTGATAACAACTGGTTTGGTGGTTTGCAAGTGAAATAAATCCAACGCCCCACAGCAGCTCTATTGCACAACTGGTTTTCTGCTGCTTGGAGTTTGGGGGCAGCTGGCACCAGAAGGGTTAACAATAATATTTAATTTAGTTTTATTACTGACTGGTGTTATATTGCGTAGAAATTAGTATCAAACTGATGTTTCAGTTTTACTCTAAATCTCACCTACAGTCACACACACACACAGTCTCATTCAAAACACTTTTACCAAATGGAGTTAGACTTTGAGCAAATGTTAATTCGATGGGAATAGTCCGTCTGTACCAAAATGGTCCTGGCAGCAATTCAAGCCCGCAATCCATGGGCCACCAGAGTAATACATATTTTAACTAATCCAGCGCCTTACCAACTGAGGTATTTCAGCCCTCTATACTTGAATCTCTGATAAATAAAGAAGATCAGCATGGCAATGTCTAATCTCATAGTGTCATGCTCTGACAAAGAGTGCCCATTCTGTCACTGCGTCACTCACTGTCACTAAGGGCACCAATCAATGATTTCCACCCAAATCAGGACGATGTATATGATTATAAACATCCTTAAACATTTTTTAAAATGCAAATCAACAGTTAACAAAACGAAGGGAAGGGGGTGGGAGAGAAAGAAAAAATATGAATGGGAACAAGATGACGACGACCAGTTAAATGGTGAACGACAACAGTCGTGAACTGACGAGATTTGTTCGACTCACTCACTCATAGATTGTGACTTAGTTTAGGCCAAAATATAAGCAACACAAAAACAAAATACAAAGAAGCAAAAACGAAATACAAAGTAGCGCAGATTTTTTTATGTACAGGTTTTTTTAATGTACGATGCAAAACAGACCAGTAAATTTTGGACAAACAGAAATAATGGAAGTCTGTCATTCAGTATATGAGTGTAATAGTAGTAGTAGTAGTAGTAGTAGTAAGGGGACACGCTGATATACGTAGCCTAGGCCTCATGGCCTTTCTTGAATCCCCATCCATGAATTGTTTAGTATTCTGAATTGGTTTGTTGCGTATGCGCATATTGGTTTGTTAATCAAATTCAAATAACATTTTAGTGAATTTATGATCCGCATCAAGGAGATTTTTAAATGAGTTAGTAGATTGTGCAAACTTCATGTTAGTTGGTAGATCATTCCAAAGATGTGTTATTCTTTTTCAAAAAAACATTTTACGTTTATTAGTCTGACAGTGTTCAATGAAGATTTTCCCATCTGACTTCCTTGTAATACTATCAGTATATAATTTGAAGAAATCCTCTATTTGTACAGCCACCAATCGTTAAATATTTTATAGACTTCGATCAGATCACCGCGGATAAGTCTACCTTTTAAGGAGTGTAAGTTTAAGTATCTTAGCCGTTGTTCATAATTCATATTTTTGCATTCCCATAGTAGCTTTGTAGCCCTTCTTTGTACTTCCTCTACTGCCTTTGACTGCCTTTTGAGTAAGGGATACCATATTTCCATATTCTAAGTGCGGCCGTACTAGACTTTTGTACAATTTCAATAATATATCTTTATTCAAGTATGTGGAAGTTCTCTTTATTAGTCCTATCATTTGGTTTGCTTTATTGATGATTTTATTGATATGTACATCGAAAGAAAGTAGTGGGTCAAAAATAACACCAAGATCTTTTTCTTCCTCACACTCATTTATTTCATTTTCTTGTCCATTTACCTTCATATAATATTTATGATTTGGGTTTGTTTTACCATAGTGCATAACACTACATTTGGATACGTTGAAATGTAAGTTCCATTCATTAGACCATTCTTGTAATGAGTATACATCCCTTTGTATTTTCTGTATGATTGGCAGAATTTCCATACAGTTTCGTGTCATCAGCAAAAATCTTACAATTGCTTTGGACAGATTCTGGAAGATCTTTATGAATATAGTGAAAAGTATGGGTCCTAGGATACTGCCTTGAGGTATACCACTTAGTACATCTGATCTTTGTGAAGTGGCGTCATTTATCCTTACTTTTTGTGTTCATCCAGACAAAAAAGCCTGGATCCAATTCAGTACATTTCCTGTAATCCCATAACCTTTCAACTTCTCCAGAAGCCTACAATGCGGTACAGTGTCGAAAGTGTGATGTAATTTAGAATTGCCGTAGTATGTTTACGTCAGATGTTGAAGTCGTCATAGGAGGATGCAGAGGGGCTTCTTGACTGGATACCTGCCACGGATTGTCGTCGTTATGTGTACTTCTCTTCAGAACTAGTTTTATGTGTTTTGTCTTACTTGAAGAACATTGTAACTGTATAAAAACACAATTTGGTGTCAGAAGTGCGATTTTTCTGTCAACTTTTCTTCTGATGGTGTTTATGGTTGATTTTTTTTTCTTTTGAAAAGGAAAGAAAGGATTACGAACCAACACTTTTTAAATGCTTAATTACGGGGTTTACAATTTGTAGATCACGGGTTCCGAAAGTTGATGGTCGTTAGAGAAATAACGAATGTAAACAAACATGGCAGAAGATCTAGATCAAAACCAAGCAGCACCGTTAGGTCAGGCTTTTCGTGCTAATATACCCGTCCCGAACAAGCTAGACAATAGACATGCATTCTCGGAATTTAGAATCTGCGTGGAGAAAGTTCAGAAGACAGTGGGACAATTACGAAGTTGCATCACGTCTCAGTGCTGAATCTAAGCAGTATAGGGGTGCAGTCTTGCTGGCATGCATTGGTGAAGATGCTTTTGAGGCATACGAGGGTCTTCCTTTCGCTGAAGGAGAGGACAAAGGGGACACTGATGTCGTATTGGCGAAGTTCCAGGATTTTTGTGTTGGAGAAACCAATGAAATCTATGAAACTTTTATGTTTAATAAAAGATGTCAAGAAGAGGGTGAAAGCATTGATGCTTATGTCACTGCCTTGCGCAAATTAGCAAAAACTTGTAATTTTGGACAGAACTTGGAGGACCGCATGCTGAGAGACCGCATAGTAGTGGGAGTTCGAGATGAGGCAGTAAGACAGAAATTGTTGGAAAATAAGCAGCTGACACTGAAATCATGTTTGGATGTGTGCAGAGCTCATGAGTCTTCACATCATCAAGCCAGAGTGATGGCAGGTCAGGCGACGGTTGCAGCTTTGCAGCAAAAGAAACAAAATTTCACAGACACACAAAATCAAAAAGCAGAAAAGAAGTGTGGAAGATGTGGAAAAGGGCATGAAAAGAGTGATTCTTGTCCGGCTAAGTTAGCTGTTTGCAAAAAGTGTTCTAAAAAGGGACATTATGCTGTGATGTGTTTCAAGGTAGTCAAAAGAAAACCACAGCAGTCTGGAGGTTCTGTAAATCAACTTCAAGAGGAAGAAGTGTTTCTTGGAGCTGTTTGACAGACAGAGAGACAGACGGATGACTGGCATGTGCAGGTAGTATTAGAAAAGGAGAACATTCTTTTCAGAATGGACACTGGAGCAGACGTGACAGTCGTTCCCAAAGCTCTGGTGCCCAAGCATAAATATCCACTTCATGAACCATTCAAAAAGTTGTTTGGTCCTGGTCGAGTTGAACTTCAAGTTCTTGGGAAGTTCAGCGCTGAACTGACTGTTAAGGGAGAAACTTCAGTGCAGGATATTTATGTGGTGGACAAGTTAGAAGATCCTCTGCTTGGTAGGCCAGATATTGAAGCACTCAATCTTGTGAAAAGAGTGAACGCAGTTAGTGACTCTGCACATTTCCAAAAGTCATATCCAAAGCTATTCCAGGGACTGGGAAAAATGAAGGAGACGTACACCATTAGGCTGAAAGAAAATGCGGCGCCTTTTGCAGTCTGTGCTCCTCGACGTATCCCTCTCCCTCTACAGAAGAAGGTGGAAGTAGAACTTCAGCGTTTGCAGGACTTAGATGTGATTAGGCCTGTGACAACACCAACAGATTGGTGTGCTCCGATTGTGGTTGTGCCCAAGGAAAGGAATGATGCAGTTCGTCTGTGTGTGGACTTGACAAAACTAAATGAAAGTGTACAGAGGGAAAATTTTCCTCTCCCTTCCACGGATCAACTGTTAGCCCAGCTAGAAGGAGCATCCTACTTCTCAAAACTGGACTGCAACAGTGGGTTTTATCAAGTGCCACTAGACCCAGATTCTCAAGAACTGACTACATTCATAACTCAGTTTGGACGCTTCTGTTTCAAAAGACTACCGTTCGGAATTTCCCCTGGCCCAGAAATTTTTCACAGAATTATGTCATAACTGTTATCTGGCATTCCAGGAGTGATCTGTGACATGATGATGTTCTCATCTCAGGTCGTACCCAGAAAGAACATGATCGACGTTTAGAGGAAGTTTTGAACAGAATGGAAAATGCAGGTGTTACCTTGAACGACAAATGTGCCTTCAGTTCAACCAGCGCAAAATCAAATTCTTGGGACACATTATCTCTGCTGATGGGATACAAATGGATCCAGCGAAAACTGAAGCTATCCAGAATTTTCCCCGTCCAAACAATGTAACGGAGCTGAGGCGTTTCATGGGCATGGTGAATTATGTGAGAAAATTTTCACCACATTTGGCTGATCACACAAAACCTCTACGTGAACTGTTGAAAAAGGATATTCAGTGGACATGGACTGAAGTACAGGAGAAGGCTTTCTCCCAACTGAAACAGCAGCTGAAGTCTCCCCCTGTATTTGCTCATTACAGTCCTGAGTTGCCTACGAAAGTGTCAGCCGACACTTCGTCGTATGGACTGGGAGCTGTCCTTCTTCAGGAGAAGATGGGAACATGGAGACCAGTTTTCTATGCATCCAGATCCATGACTCCAACTGAACAGCGTTATGCACAGGTGGAAAAAGAGGCCCTGGCATCCATTTGGGCATGTGAAAAGTTTGCAGAATTCCTGCTGGGTCTACCTTCTTTCATCATCGAAACAGATCACCGCCCTTTATTGGCACTCCTCAAAACAAAGGCCCTGGACGAATTGTCTGCAAGAATACAACGTTTTCGTATGCGCCTCATGCGATTTTGTACCAGGTGATCTACACTGCAGGGAAGAACTTGACTACTGCTGACGCACTGTCCAGAGCTCCAGTAGGGACTCCTGAAGCGAGTTATCTGGACATGGAAGCTAAACAGCAGCTTTTGTTCAGTCAGTCATAGACGCTCTTCCAGCAACACCACAACATTTGGCTGAACTGAAGGTAAAGCAAGCTAGTGATCCTGTATGCAGTACTGTGGCAAAGTACTGTAGAGAGGGGTGGCCAGAAAGAGATACTCTTCAGGGAGAACTGAGATTGTACTTCAAATTGAGGGAGGATCTCACTGTGCATGATGGACTTTTGGTGTTTCGTTCCAGAATAGTCATTCCTGAAGACTCTAGGTTGGACATTTTAAACTGCATTCATGGAGGCCATCAAGGCATTGTGAAATGCAGAGCACTTGCTAAAGCTTCGGTGTGGTGGCCTGGACTTAGCAAGAGAATCAAGAGTCTTGTGGAAAACTGTGCGACATGTGAGAGAGAAACGAAAAACAGATCAGAGCCTCTCATCCCCTCTGCAGTCCCAGATTTTCCATGGCAAAAACTTGGCGTTGATTTGTTTGACTGGCGTGGCAAATCTTATCTGTTGGTCATTGACTAGTTTTCGAAATTTATTGAAGTTGCATATCTTCACTCATCCACTTCTTCGGAGTTGGTCATTGATCATCTCAAAAGCATATTTGCCAGACATGGAGTGCCAGAGATTGTCAAGTCAGACAATGGACCCCAGTTCTCCTCCCATGTGTTTTCAAAATTTGCCAGGGATTTTGGATTCGTTCATGAGAAAAGCAGCCCACATTTTCCGCAAAGCAATGGGGAAGCAGAAAGGGCAGTTCAAACTGTTAAAAACCTGTTGCAGGAAGCAGATGACCCATATGTAGCTATGATGAATTACAGAACTACTCCACTGCAATCCGGTTTCAGTCCAGCAGAGATGTTAATGGGAAGAAGACTAAGAACCAAAGTTCCTGTCATCTCAGATCTTCAAGTCCCAGACTGGCCACGATTTCCTCAGATGAAACAAGCAGAAGAAAAACAAAAGGAGAACATGAAGAAAAACTTTGACCGACGTCACAAGGCCAAACCTCTGTCAACGTTATCCTCAGGAGATCGTGTGTGGGTCAAACATCCATCAGAGACTGAGGCTGTTGTTGTCAAACCTGTTGCCCCCAGGTCATTTGAGGTACAGACGCCTACAGGTATCCAGAGAAGAAACCGGCGACACCTGAATCAGAGGTTCTCAGGTGATACAAGTCCGAAATCGACCCCAAAGAAGCTGTCAAAGACATTGCCTGCAGTTGCAAAAAGCCAGAATCAAGATGACCAGATGGACTCTGTTCCTGAATCAGTTCCTGCTGATGATGTTGTGATTACACAGACTGAGACACCAGAGACAGTCAACAACAATAACCCAGCTTCAGGATCCAAGAGTGGACAAGTTTACACTAGATCTGGTAGACATGTGAAAGCTCCAAAGCGCCTTGACATGTGAAAAGAATGTTAGAAGTGGTGCTAGATGAAAACTTCAAAGTGCCTGGAAACAGATCTGTGTGATAACACCCATTCATGAAAACAATACTCCCAGGGACAGAGACAAACAAATGAAATGATCATTTTGATAAAGAAAGGGGGATGTGATGTAATTTAGAATTGTCGTAGTATGTTTACGTCTGATGTTGAAGTCGTCATAGGAGGATGCAGAGGGGCTTCTTGACTGGATACCTGCCACGGATTGTCGTCGTTATGTGTACTTCTCTTCAGAACTAGTTTTATGTGTTTTGTCTTACTTGAAGAACATTGTAACTGTATAAAAACACAATTGAAAGCTTTTCTGAAGTCTAAGTAGACAACATCAAATGATGCTTTTTGCTCAATATATTCTGTAAAATCTTCCATTGTTAAAAGAAGCTGTGTCATACAAGACCTTTTTTTTTCTAAACCCGTGTTGACAATCTGAATACAGATCATTGTCGTGAAAATGATTGACAATAGAGTCTCTTATTATAGTTTCTAGAACTTTACACACTACACATGTCAGACTAACACTAGTAACAGGTCTGTAATTTCCAGGCTCATTTTTTGATCCCTTTTTAAAAATAGTAATTTTTACTCTGTCTTTCTAAGTTTCTTACCTGTTCGGGTTTCTTCTTTGTTTTCACCAGCTCATCCCGTTTGGGAATTGTTCCTCCGTCGCAACCCATAATGAATTCGATTCACAAAAACTGATTCAAGATAATGAACACAACAGTTTCTTTTCTGCCTGACGATAGTGACTGTCTTTCCCTGAAATAACCGGAAGTAGTTTTGTTTGGTAGAATAAAAATTAGACTTCTATCCACAGATACAACTTACGCACAAACGCATCACCAGTCTTTTTTTTTTTTAATTAAAAAAAAAAAAAAATAAAAATAAATAAAACTCTACATTCACTAATTTTTGAGGGTAACATCTGCCGGAGAATATGCTTATGCCAAAATGTCTGGCACATTCAACCACTTTGGGACATTTTGCCTGATTCTAATTTTTGATTGTTTGAGAGGGGATGAACATCGCGAAGTATTCCACCACTGAAATAGCAGCCACAATACACATTCAAAACCTTCCGGACTGATCAAATCCAATGACAATCCTTTTCATTATTACACTGTTAGGTATATAAAGAAAAGTATGCTATTTGAGTATCAGTCATTAATCTTAAAAGCGGAATGCAGTCACTGGGATTTCAGTGAATGGACGTTATTCACTTTTTTTTTTTCAATATAGAAAAAGATGAAGAAGAAGAAACTAGTCCATGAACTTGTCAAATACAGATGGGACATCTGTCGAAGGGCCACTACAGAAAGGTGATCAGATCCGTGGAGAGATTTCAATGCCACCATGGAACAAGAAAAGTGCTCCTTAACACGAATCACCGACATAGAACAGGCTTCATTTTTGACAAAGCCGGAGCCTGAGTGAACTCAGCCATTAACAACACATAAATATCAAGCAGGCTCACTATCACACATATCTCTGCATACCCACAGAATATCACCCTCTTCTAAATGTACTGCCTTCAATAGCGTTACAATGACGATGCAGCTGAGGAAGTATATAAAAGTTACAAAACCACAATGAACTGAACTCCAGAAAAAAAATCTTCCTAGCCATCTCACGTGGACGCCCCGTGGATATGATCAATGGAGAGGGACAGTAGCAAGATGCTTTGAGGCAGTGTAAAGACATGAAATTGGACTAATGGCTCCTCAGTTGATCCCGAGCAGCCACAAACACACGGTGGCTAACACACACCCTTGCCACACAAACTGTCATGAAAAACGGCTTCGCATAAACCCAGTGGCAAGGCACTACCGGATCGATTTCATATGTGTCTGCTCCTCAAAAGTTGCAATAAATCTTCTTTAATAATGGCAGTGATCATAACAGATCATGGAAGAATATTGTACCAGTGACAATCATGTTCAAGATTAAGAATACACTCTCCTGGACAGAATTGAAAATTAAATTTCATTACCATCACTAGGCCTTTTCCCAGAGTCAGCCAATAGGTAAATGAGAAACAGATAGACCCAAAGGTGCCAGTTAGACCCAGAGAAGTCCGTCTTCAAGTGCTGAATCAACTTGCAGGGAGCTAGCCTGCATCACCCTCTGAAGCATGGGCTATATTTACATAGGGTCAGGCAAGCACAGGATCTTCCATGAAGAAATTAAGGAACACAAATACTCTTGGCAGATGCCATTGTCTGATGGCTACTGAGTACGACACAAACGAACTTTCACAGAAGAATCCCAGTGGGTATACCAGCCTTTATTTACATTATGTTCAAGGTAAAGAACAAAAACCACACATGTAACATACGAACTTGATTCCTTCAGTACCGTCTCCCAAGTCTGCTCACCCAGGCTGCTTGACAGCACTCCAGGCAATCAGTTGTACCAAACCCGACTCATCCCCGTGATCCCCAATCCATAAATCGACTCTGGTTGGTCATAAATAGTTGGTTTTGTTCACAATACAGAACTAAGTGGTTTCTATAGCTGTCAGTGAAGGATTTAACATACCGAGTTAAACATTGCCCTCTTCATACTATTTCTCCTTCCCCCACCTTCTTTGAGAAAAACAAAGAAAAGTTTTTTAATGTAAGCAGCACGGTTCTAGAGCATTCTAATTTTCTGCGGCAATACTCTGGAATTCACTACCTTTCCATCTACGTCATGCCCCTTCCTTCCCGACTTTCAAGTCTGCACTTAAAACGTATCTGTTCAAACGCTAGATGCAGGATACCACCTGAAATATTACTAAATTATTACCTGTCACTTGCATACTTTGCTCGTGTACATATGAGCTGTTCACCGTGTCATATAGTGTGTTTATGTATGCAACGTTATGTTCCAGTGTGTGTGTGTGTGTGTGTGTGTGTGTGTGTGTGTGTGTGTGTGTGTGTGTGTGTGCGAGCGCGCGCGTGTGCTGTGTGCGTGTGTGCGTGCGCGCGCGCGCGCGTGTGTGTGTATGTGTGTGTGTGTGTGTGTGCGGTGTGTGTGTGTGTGTGTGTGTGTGTGTGTGTTGTGTGTGTGTGTGGTGTGTGTGTGTTCTGCTTATATTTTTTAGAGTTGAATTGTTAAAACTTGTAAAGCGCCCTGTAGCCTACGTTGTTAGGATGGGCGCTATAGAAATTGTCCTCATTATCATTATTATTACTATTAGAGAATATCGTATTTGGGGCCTCATCTGTAACTCTGGATGCGGACCTGAAGTGCTACGTCACAAGCTTAGAACTCACGTATGACCCTACCAGCTGGTAGTCATTGGATTTAAAATAAAATAAAAAAAATTAAAAAAAAAAGCCTCTGCTTTCTATGTAATCTGTCTGCCTGAAATACCATAGCATGCATCTCAATGGGCGTAGGAAAGGAAAGACGGATAAGCAACTTTCGCACACAACAAATGTGTCCACATCTCATTGCTGTAAGCTGTTTCCATCGTTTACAAACAAAAATGGAGCCATCGAATTTTAAGCTGGTTGGCATGTGGCACATGAATCGGTGACACTGACTTCAGGACAAAGCACAAGCTAGAAAACATATTTTAGGTTCATCTTCATCTTGATTCCGCTTTGAAAGGCCACGATCAACTTGCTGATAACTCTGCTACATTATGGGTTGTGCATGTAGAAAGTCATGAACAAGAAAGTAAAAGACCTAAGACGTGAGGATGAAAATGTTACCCGATTTGGTTTGGGGTTTCTCAGCAGGCTACAACTTGCCCGAAAGGACCAGCTGATCCCAGCAGACCCTAATATAGAACCAGGCCCAAAATTACACACACACACACACACGCATGCCCATGCACGCACGCATGCACGCACACACACGCAAGCATGCACACGCTCGCACGCACGCACGCACGCACGCACACACACACATATATATCTATGTATATACATACATACATACAGAGAGAGAGAGAGAGAGAGAGAGAGAGAGAGAGAGAGAGAGAGACACTTCCAAGGGTCAGGATGGATGAAACAACCCACACCTACCTACTCTAACTAACTACAGTCTCGCTCTTCCTTAAGTGCATGGCACCCTGGACATGAAAGAATGAAGGGTGTCAGCTGCCACAGCTGCTTAATTAAGACAATACGTTTCAGTCTCTGATGGTGGCTGCCAGAAAGAAATCGTGACAGTATTGTGTACAGCACTGGGTTTGTTGCAGCTGGTGGGGTGACATCTTTGTTGACGGGTGGGAGCCAGATCTGAACTGACGAAATGATTTTAAAAAAAAACAAAAATCAAAAAAAAAAAAAAAAAAAACATCGCCGGATTATTCCTTAAGAATAAGGGTGAGTAGGGTAGCGGGTTCCTCGTCTTCTTGTAAACAAGGAGAGGGTGTGTGTGTGACAGGGGATTACTCATCTTCTACATTTTCATCAAAAACATCGCCGCATTATACCATAAGAAAAAGGGTGAGTAGGGTAGGGTGGGTACAGGGGTGGGTGGGAGTCCTCGTCTTCTTGTAAACAAGGAGAGGGTGTGTGTGTGACAGGGGATTACTCATCTTCTACATTTTCATCAAAAACATCGCCGCATTATACCATAAGAAAAAGGGTGAGTAGGGTAGGGTGGGTACGGGGGTGGGTGGGAGTCCTCGTCTTCTTGTAAACGAGGAGACGGAGGGGGAGGGGCGACAGTGGATTACTCATCTTCCACATTTTTATCAACCCGATGGAGTAGAAGTGTGGCAAAATGTTCACTACTTCTGTAAAAGCGGTCAGGAGGAGGACGGTGGTGTGTGTGTGTGTGTGTGTGTGGGGGGGGGGGGGGGGGGCTTCATTTGCCAGACTTTTAAAGGGGCGTTCTCTCATCTTCAAATTCCTGTAAAAGTGGGGAAGGCGGGGTGGGTAGGAATTGTGTGAACATGACATGCCGTCCATATTTTTTAGACTTCAAACATTGAGGGGCTGAGGGTAGGGGTTGAGGGGGGGGGGGAGCACAAGGTAGTCTGCTCCCCACCCTCCAAATATTTTCATTCGGGGAGGGGGAAGCTCCCCTACACCGTGCCTATTCTCTCCTATTGGTTAATGGATACAAACCATGTAATGTCAAATTATCCGGGTAGATTTCTCTGTATTAATCTCTTGTCTTTCTCTCACAATGGATTTGTTATCTTAAATCTCCCTTAAACGTTTCCTTTCTCTACACTTCTTTGTCAGCGTCTTAATGTAAAATCTGAGTGACAGGTTTCCTGTTTTGGACCTAATGATTCTAACCAACGACCACTCACACTGACAGCTCTATTCCACACGTAGCATGATAAAACATCCACCCCTGGAAAGTCTCTCTCTCTGTCTCTTTGTGCTTCTGTCTTTCTGTCCATCTGTCTGCTCCTCTCTCTCTCTCACACTTTATAAATTTTTTTTTTTGTGGAACAGAGGGAGGGAGGGAGGGCAGTGGGGCTGGTTGGTTGTATTTTTTGCTTTTTTTTTTCTTTTTCACAGCCGAGGAAGGAGGAGGAAGCACCAATATGACTAAATATGCGATTCGATTGACAAATAGACAGGTCATCTTTCAAACTGAGAACGTGACGTCATGTACGAGTGGAGACCTATCTTAGAGGAAACAGTGAAGGGAAGATGTTGCAGGAGATGGAATTCAGCTAGGTGCGGGCCCTGCTTCCTCCTGTTCCCCTTTGCCTGAATGGCAGCCATTCTGTTCAGCTCCAAAGTCTTTATGCCCTGACGACATATAGCGATCTGTCAAAGACAGTAGGCCTATGTTTCAAGGTGAATGTGCCCCTGTGGTAGCCCTAATGTTCATGTTAGGCTTGTTACGGATGGACGTGCGTGTGTGTGGCAGTCTGACTCACTCAGAATTATGGATGCATGCACGACTTTTTCTAATTCACATACACACACCCACTCATCCGAACATGGACAGCCAGGCAACAAAATAACACTTCTTTTTTTTATGCCGCCCGAGCCATCAAACAAAACACACAATTAAACATAGGTTGGTACACCCACCATTAGGTGTACATATAACAAGTCAATACAATTTGAATTATCAACTGCCGGGTCCAGCGCTGATGACGAACGGCAGCGACGAGGCAAGTCTGACACAGAGTCTCTTCCAAGCTGTGGTTCTCAATGAAGGAGGGAAAGAAAAACTAACACGTTCGTGGCGTCTCTGTCAGCAACACGGTGACAGTCTCACCCACGAGCTGTGGCTCAAACACCTAAGAGCTGTGGCTCAACACCAACCAAGAGCTGTGGCACACACACCACCTGTGGCTCAACACCAACCAAGAGCTGTGGCACACACACCACACACACAGCGACGGCCTCGGACGCAGGTCGCTGGCACAAAAGAAGGGGCAACGTCCTGGGCTCATCAGCAGCGACGTCTCCAACCCACTGGCCCAACAGTGGTTGGTCACAGGCGCAATGGCAGGTAGGGCAATTGTCGGCGCTCAGGCCGGCCTCTCAACACCAGCAGCAAACAGGTGGAGAACAGGGCGTCAACACAGCTATGGCCCCGGCCCTAGCCCGGTAGCAGCCAGTCCCCTCAGTCCAGGGAACACTATCAACCTGGGGGCAACTGATTAACTACCTTGATTATCATGGCCACTATTCATTGCAATCACAACTATCTTCATATTCATTAGCCACATTATATTTCACTAGAACTTGAGCCACATATAGCATATTCGTTCACATTCATTAGCCACATCATATTTCACTAGAACTTGAGCCATACATCAGCATATTTGTTCATCATTACAATATTCTTTTTTTTTCCGAATCATAACATTACAACATTCCCTTTTCCGGAATGATTACACTACAACATTCCCTTTTCCAGACTCATAACATTGCACAGGAAAGGATTTCCATATAAACCTTTCAGACTCTAGTTTTCCAAATTGGGGAAAGGATTTCCACATAAACCTTTCATAATCTAGTCTTCCAAATTAGGGAAAAGGATTTCCATCTGGATCCTCTTCAATAAACCATGAATACAATTCATTACACAATTGATGATTATTTTTTCAAACTATAAATGTCTTTCGTTAATTCAGGAAATGTTCATTTCTTTTGTTGTAACACAAGAACGCTCACTTCACTTCAGTTCATCAGTTTCATTATATGGAGGGAAAGATTTCCACCACACTTTTGTTTAACAACACATATATTGATACCCATGTAAACACATCACACATCAGAATGAAAAACAAAAGTCTATGTCGCTCACTCTGGGAGCTTATTATCCATAGCATCAAAACTCTCCTTCTTGCAAACCATATTAGAATAGACACTTTTTTCTTCATCATGAAGTTCATAGCCAGTTAAGTTACAAAATAAAATCTTTTTTTCTTTTTTTCGAAGACCACTTCTTATAACACTCACTTCATGTATTCACATTTTCCGAAACAATTTCGTTTTGTTACCCTATCAAGTCATAGGATAACAGAACAACAATATATTAAAAAAATAAATAAAACCTTCACAAAAGCGCTGAGGAAGTTTCAGTCGCTCCTAAACGGGAATACAGTTTTAGTTTGTTAATAAATAAACATTCAATGATAAGTACCCGACTGCTACTAGCAAACGGCTGACTCCCTCTTCGGCCTTCTGTGACTTGAATTGCCGGAATCACTGCAGAGACTGCCTAACCGGTGCAACTCACCCGGCTTATAGCAATGCGCCGGTGAGTAGCAGTCAGCTAACTTTTGCAACCGGCTTCCGGACAAATACCTTCCGGTAAGCACGGTCGCACATGAAACTTTGTGACCGGATGAAAAACGGTCCGTCACATGGCTTTTAATGTGTTTTGCATCATCTAACAGGTCTATGTGTCCCTCTAGCAGCTCTTAATGTTGGCCTTCAATGTGTCTTTGCAATACATGAGACGTCTACCTTGGTCATGCTTGTCCCTGCTTCAGCTGGCTTTGCAGGAGCGTTTTGGGCAATCCTACTGTCTTCTGTGTGGATGATGACACGATCACCCATCGCAAGCGACGTTGATGGGTTAAGAGTGAAGAAGCCCCAATTCAGATACATGAAAAAAGAAAAAAAGGAACACTATGCCACAAGCAGTGTCATCAAAAGAGCAGCAAATACAAATTAAATGGTAGTTCCAAGCTCCAAACAACACGGCCAATTTTACTGTTGGTTAGTCTTAAAGACTTGCTTTAACTGACATTTTGTTTTCTGCTGCTATTCCGGCTTTGGAAGGCTTTTGGCTGTAAAACATTGATCATCATACAACAGTTAACATAGTGGTATTCTGGAATATTGTTGAGTTTATAAACTATACTTGCCAATATGCATGTGTGGGTCGAATTATCACTGCTGTTCCGCGTCTTCGCCAGTTCAGTGAATCAGGCTCCTATATACACTTAGCAAATCCTTGCGCTTTTCGTGGAATACAGTCATTTGGTCAATGTATCTAATGGGCCGAAACTTTGCCTATTACATGAATTGGGTAATTCTTGCCACAAATTCGGCACTTCCGGTCACGAAACTGCTTTCAGTTTGTGGACCATTCTCCTGCATGTCTTTTTTCTGGAAACTCGTATAAAGTCCTCTTTTCTATATTTCTATGTCGCGTGTTGTTGTTGTTGTTGTTGTTGTTGTTTTATAGCACTAATAGATGTCTTTGAGGATTCTCAGAAGATTTTAAAAGAGAAAAAGAGAACAAATATCAGCAACGTTTCGGTCATAGACCGTCTTCAGGACTTGTGACATAAAAAGAAAAACAAATAAATACGTATAGGAAATGACGTATGAAAACGAAAAAAAAACAAAAAAACAACAAACAACAACAAAAAAAAAAAACTGTCTTATGGCAGTTTATGACATGCCAGCAACATTGTTGTCATCTAGCGTTTGGTGAAAGTTCTAAACATTGTCCAGAGTGGACACTAATTGTCTATTCTGCAATGTGTATTTGGCCAGATGGCCTTTCTTATTTCCATGTATTTATTTTGCATTGAAATGGTTCTTCACTCTATTTTTTTTGGTCTGGGACCGTAAAACTAAGGGGAATGCCAGGCACTATCAACATGGCCTAATGTTTTAAGTCTTACCATGTCATAACCGGGTTTTGTTATAGTTTTTTTCTTTCTTTTTTTTTTTTCGATGACCTGGCTCGCTTTGTGACGTGAACAAACTTTTTCTTTGTGTGGGTTTGACACCCTTGAAAGGGCTCTGTGCTCTCAGCTGGGCTATAATGATTAAAACTTGATGTATTTCGCACGTTAAACACAACGCGCAAGGTGTTGCTGCGCATTTACTTTGACGGAATTTGCTATGAAGTCTAATTGTGGTGTGCAGCCATGGCTTGGGTCATGCCCGTTGACACGTTCACTTTCTGTGTTGACGTTACACGGAATACACGCAAGTAGAAAGGAGTCGCGTGGAAAGGGCCGGCAAAACCTGAAAGCTCAGTTACCCAGGTGAGATACCAAATATTGTACTTCTGATGAATGTCTAAATTAAGTTTTATAATGATGTTTTGTCATAAAAGTGAAATCTATCCGATTCTGGTTTTTGAAAAATTGATTTTTCCTGACTGCGCGCATAAGCCCGTGTAAGTTTGACAAGAGTATGACACGATGTGTTTAGTTTGTGGGTGTGTCATGATCCTCCGACAGCTAAACAGCCTATGCAACTAGTTCGCGTTGATGACTGAATTTGGAAACAGTTATCCTTTTAATGAAATTTACAAGTAATATGCAGTACAACATTCTGTAATCGTGACTTTTTCTTATTTTTCTCTCTCGGCTTTTGTGAACGGAAAGGGTATTGAGAAAGGAAGGTGGGTGGGCCGGGGAGGGGGGGGGGGGGTGAAGGGTGTGTCGACTACGTCATCAAGCGCACTACGTGTTAAGTTTTATTGTTGTGACTCCATGGAGATACGTGGAGCCTGCGGTATTACGTCATTTGCACCTTTCGGTTGACGTCTACCATGGTGGTTCATCCTGTCCGAGTAAACCTGGCTTCAGGACTTAACCGAAGCCTCGGAAATCATCAAATTAAAGTTGACTGCTTTGACACAGACGAAAGAAATATATATACACACACATCTATGTGTGTGTGTGTGGGGGGGGGGGGGGGGGGGGGGGGGGAGGAGGAGGAGTGGAGAGAGAGAGAGTGAGAGAGAATTTGGATGACAAAGTTCAACACCGCCATGACCATGGGCAAGTGGATCGCCAATTATTATGTTTCAAGTTGTTCAGCAACCACCAGATTTGTTGTGAACAGATTCCACAGTAACAATAAACAACTAGATAGGTAAGAATATAGGTTTCTGGATTCTGATAGGTGTTTCAGCCATAATCATTGAATTATAGCGTCCCTCCATATCAAAGTAAACAAACAAACAAAATAAAGAAAAAAATAGCAAAAAAATAAAACATCGTGGCATACACAGTATAGTGATGCAGCAGGCAGCAGGGTGTAACTGTAAGAGAAGCATGGTTCCAGTCCCCACCATAGAACCACCCACACCAGCCTCTGCAGCTTGGCCAGATGTTATATAGTTTGTGCCATCTACAGAAAATTAACACTCGCTGCTGCTTTCCATTGTCATCAGGGTCTGGAATGAATCGTCAGAAAAAGCTGTGTCAGATGACGCCTTTGTGTCTTTCATGTGGAGGTTGTTATGGACATTAATACACACGCGCGCGCGCACACACACACACACATACACACACACACCGCTTATTTATTTCAGAGCCTGATTCAGCTCCAACACTGTGCCAGCATTAGCCAGTCCCATAGAGGACTGACAAAAGGAAAAAGTGGTTGCTGACTGATAAGACCCACATCTGGTAGCTGGATTGTTTATTTATTTATCTTTTTATCTGTCAGTGACAGTACTTTCTTTTCCGTTCACTGACTTTACAATGCCCATTGAGCTTGTGAATAATCAGTATCTTGATGCTGTCTTGACTTCAGCTCACAGTGGCACCCGGACATGTTTTGATTGGTCTATATTTCGAGAACGTTCAGCATATTATAAAATGTTTATCAAATAGGGAAAAGGCACTGAGGATTTCTTGTACCTGACATTGCACAGTGAACAGAGCATGTTGATCAAATCACTTTCTTGTTTCCTGAAAAAAAAACAAACAACAGCAACAACCAAAAACAGCCGTTGTTCAATTCTTCATGCTAACATAATGCAGTATGGTGTGCAGCAGGGAGAACATGTTGGATTTGTGTGGTAAGGTGTAAGTGTTTTTTCTCTTCCCTGGTTGTGAACTGCAAGTTTATGGTAATATCTGATAGCCAAGAGAGGCTTTGTCTGCAGAAGCAGATAGGGTTTTTGCTTCTTGTGTGCGTATCATGAACTGTGTCTAGTTCTGTTTAGAACTACGTATTTCACAACATCAGGGGTGGGGTGGGGTGGAGCAAATGAAAACAAAACAGTCATCTGCATCACCTGCCAGTGATTCTGCAGTGAGTCCTATAACAGTGACAAAACAAAAAATCTCTCTCTCTCTCTCTCTCTCTCTCTCTCTCTCTCTCTCTCTCTCGCTCTCTCCCCCCCTCTCTCTCTCTCTCTCCCTCCCCCCCTCTCTCTCTCTCCCTCTTTCGCTCTCTCACTCTCTGTCTTTCTCTCACTCTCTCTCTCTCTCTCTCTCTCTCTCTCTCTCTCTCTCTCTCTCTTTCACACACACACACACACACACACACACACACACACACACACACACCAGAAATAGGGGACTGAAGCTATAAACTCCCAGATGACATGGTTTTAAGATATTCAACCTAAAAAAATAAAACGAAAGTTTAAAAAAGGATTCCCTTTGTAGCATTATTACCAAAGTTGGTATTACCAGTCTGAGAAGCGACATAGTATATCACACAGAGACTTCATTAGTTAGCCTTGATCTGCTAGAAAGTTGACTGTTTAAGACATATTGTAAAGACAAATTGAAATTGGAAGTGACAAAATTAAAAGGGGGACAAACAGTATCACAAACACATTCTTTGAAACAGTGAAGACCTGAACTACCTTGCTATGTAACTATATCTTTGAAACAGGTTTTTTTAACAAATTTACCATAATGTAGAGAAGAAAATGAAAAAACCTCTAAGTTTATTACATCATTGTCCTTGCCTCCACCCCACTCCAGCCCTGATGTGGCCCCTTGCGGTCGGCTGGGCTATAAGCAACATTATCTCACCCCACTCCCCTATTTTATTTTTTTTCTTGTTTTGTGAATATAGTTGACAACTGCTTTTCTGTTTTAGTTAGCTGTTTTGTGTCAGCTTGCTGTTGTGCATTTATGGTTGCTATGACTGCGTAAGTGTTATTGTTGTTGTAGATCAACATCTCCATTGTTTACTGTGTAAACAATTTGGTCAAATATCACTTAATGAGGATGCAGATTAAGTTGAAGGTCCAATCATAATCTAAATTTTTAACATTTGTTCTCCCCTCTCTCTCTCTGGCTCTCTCTCTCTCTCTCTCACTCTCTCACACTCTCTCTGTTCTCTCTATCTCTCTCACTCTCTCTCTCTCTCTCTCTCTGTGTGTGTGCACGTGTGTGTGTGTGTGTGTGTGTGTGTGTGTGTGTGTGTGTGTGTGTGTGTACGTGCGTGCATGCGTGCGTGCATGCATGTGTGCATGCATGTGTGTGTGTGTGTGGGACATGTCACACCCCTAACTCTGCCCTATTGATCTACCCCAAGGGAGTCCTCCACCCCTCATTGCCTTTCTCCCTTCCTTCTCCTTTCTTTCATAACAGGATTCTTTGCAGTGAATTGGGTGTATTCATTTAATTACATGTTTACATTTTATTTTTCCCCTATCTCTCTCTCTCTCTCTCTCTCTCTCTCTCTCTCTCTCTCTCTC
Organism: Conus canariensis; assembly: GCA_033310375.1. Lineage (NCBI taxonomy): Eukaryota > Metazoa > Mollusca > Gastropoda > Neogastropoda > Conidae > Conus > Conus canariensis. The sequence goes on from CM065719.1 coordinate 4,356,480, forward strand.
TCTCTCTCGCACGCGCGCTCTCTGTCTCTCTCTCTCTATATACATATATATATATGTTGTGCACATTTCTGCTTTGATGATAGGCTGAGTAAACAGTTATGGTCATGTGCTGTCTGTTGCAATTGTCATTTTCAATTGGTGTCTAATGAAATCTTAAATAAATGTTAGCGAACCGCCCAGAGAACGTGGACAAACGAGTCACAAGACGAAACACAACTAGTTTCGACCTCTTAGGTCTTCATCAGGTGAGACATTAACGAATAAAACAATGAAAATTCACTTAGCTTTGATCGCTTCAGATCACTTCGTAGGGTTCCTTGCGCTGAACCCTACGAAGTGATCTGAAGCGATCAAAGCTAAGTGAATTTTCATTGTTTTATTCGTTAATGTCTCACCTGATGAAGACCTAAGAGGTCGAAACTAGTTGTGTTTCGTCTTGTGACTCGTTTGTCCACGTTCTCTGGGCGGTTCGCTAACATTTATTTAAGATTTGTTTAGATTTCCGCCTGCAGTCCTCTCGCTTTGCAACTGGTGTCTAATGGTTTATTGCTTTTGTTGCTTCATCTTTTGTTATTTCTATGAATATAATTTGGAACGATTGCTATATATTATAAATGTATTAAAAGTGAGGATGGGAGTGTCATTATATTTATCCATTTTTCATAAATGCAACCCCCCACCCAGCCACCCTATACACACATGCTTGTTTGCTCACTAACTCACTTGTTCCCTTAAAAAAAAAAAAAGAAAGAAAGAAAGAAAGAAAGAAAAAAAACCTCGTTCAATCACTCAGTCACTCTACCACTTACTTACTGAATCAACCACTTGCACAGACAGACGAGATACACACACACATACAAACACACACGCACACTCTCTCTCATTCACTCACTGTTCATGTGTGAAGATCACTCAGCGATTCAGCCACACACACACACACACACACACACACACACACACACACACACACACACACACATACACACACACACACACACACACACACACACACACACATACACACACACACACACACACACATAACAGTTACTCACTCACACACACATAACAAACATGTGCACGAACACATGCACACATGCGCGCACATGCTTGTGTGTGTGTGTACACGAGTGTTATGTGTGTGTGAGTGAATAACTGGTGTGTGTGTGTGTGTGTGTGTGTGTGTGTGTGTGTGTGTTCGCACTCATGTACACATGCATGCACATATGCACGCATGTACCCACACACGCATGCGCTCTCATGCACACACACACACACACACACACACACACACACACACACACACACACACACACACACACACACACAGGCACGCACAGGCACAGGCACACACAATATGCAAGTATGTGTTAAACATACGATAGGAGATAACTGGATCTGCCTTCTCTGCACATTCATCCATATTCATCCACGTGACTGCCACAGTCAACATAGTGATTTCATTTTGTTTTTGTTTGCTTGCGTATTTGTTTTTTTTTAATTTGGCATTTTAAAAAAGAAGAAAAAAAAAAAGAAATGAACAACAACAAATGCATTGAAGAATGAACAGAGGAAGCACAAACAATGAGGAAAAAAATATTGGGAAAAAAACAAACAGCCAGCCAGTACTATGATGTACACCTATGGGCAAGAATGGACATAAAAAAGCATGTACCTATGTCACATTAGCGTATAGAAAAACATGGCTCCATAAGACACACACACACACACAAAGAAAAGAAATTTTAAAAACCCCACAAACAGATATAACTGAAGTGCACATGCCAAAGTATCAGCTTACAGACAGCACTGTTTCAACTGGTTACACTCAGTGCAAGTTGGGTTTAAGGTTAGGATTGTAATGTTATTCATGAAATTTCACTTCACGTACAAAAAAAGAGACCTTTACCATGAAGACTTTTGTTTTATTACTCAGTTTCATATTGTAAGCTTTAGACATGATTTGAATTTTTTTATGATCAGAGTTCTTGGATTCATCTTGCCCTGAAAGAACTTTCCAAGCAGTATGATGTAATCAAGAACTGAACTCAAGCATTTGATGATGAATGATGATACTTTAGGAATAATAATAAGAAAACGTAAATTTAGAATGATCGTCATGGCCAAGTAAAAGAAGAAATACACAGAGGCACAAATATGAAAGAATTTACAGTCGCAGCAACATTTTTCCATCTGACATGCAACTCTCTCAAAACATGCTGTATGCTGTCTTGTACTTCTTTACATACTGTACACTTAGTCATTTGTTACAACCGTGTTTATGAGGATGACATAAGTAGTAAAATCCTTTGTACTGTTTTATCTCCTGTATTTTCTTTACTTTACGAAAATATGATGTCCCATTCAAGAATAATGCCAAGTTTTTTAATTCCATTTGCTGCAACAAGTTGGTTCAAAATAACCGAGAAGCATGTCACAAAGAAACTTTGCTCCTCATGGAACGAAGTTATCTGAAGCAGTCTGGAATCTCTGTTGATCTGTCATTATGATCAGTTTGCTGGCCAGTGTACTGTACCTGTATAAATATAGGTTCTACACCAGCACACTATAGAGTACAACAAGTGTAGTTTACCTGTATAAATATAGGTCCTACAGCACACTATAGAGTACAACAAGTGTAGTTTACCTGTATAAATATAGGTCCTACAGCACACTGTAGAGTACAACAAGTGTAGTTTACCTGTATAAATATAGGTCCTACACCAGCACACTATAGAGTACAATGTAGTTTACCTATATAAATATAGGTCCTACACCAGCACACTATAGAGTACAATGTAATTTACCTATATAAATATAGGTCTTACACCAGCACACTATAGAGTACAATGAATATCTTTACTGAGCCACATCTTAAAATGAAAAATGTTTTGTCCAGTTGTGATATTTTCATTAAAAAAACAAAAAGAAGGGGGTGGGAGGGGGGGTGGGGGGGGGGGTGGAGAGAGATTGGCCAAGAACTCATCTACCAACTGCGGATGGATTTTTTTCTCCAAATCTCTTTAGGATTAAAAAAAGAAATTAACCAAAAACTGTACACTTTGGGCATTATTTGTTTTGTTTCGTTTCATTTTTTGTTTTGTTTTGTTTTTTGGTTAGGGGAAGGGTGGGGCTAGATTTGTTTTTAAACATGAAAGTACAAAATGTATGGAAGGGCTGGAGAAATACTAGGTTTCCATGGATGGAAGATTCAGTTTCCGTATCCTTTCCAAGTTTAATGCAGTCCTGAACTTCATACTCTCTGGTAGGCCTGGTCGCCAGTGCAAATACTTCCAACAGTTATTTTTTTCTGGTAATCCTGCCTCTTCTAATTCCATGCTACAAAAATGTGCTTAGTATTTTGTATCATGTCAGTTATGTTTTCTGGGGGATGATTGTTTGCGGAAGGCCGGATGACCCATAGAAGAGGAGGACCATATGGAGCCTTGTTGGCAGGGGGAAGAGGGCCGGGGGGGGGGGGGGGGGGCATAGATTAAGGGAGGGGGAAGGGGAGGGGAGATGTCTGGGGGTGATGGTCATCTCCCAAGTTGACTACAGCATTCTTCCCAGGAGGTGAGGTGGAGGCAGTGTCTCAGGTGGATGTTGCTGGTTGCTCCCAGATGTTGGTGGCCATTAGCAACATCTTCATCCACAGCGGGCAGGTCCTGGAGAAAAGAAGGAGTGGGAAAGAGGATGAGAGGGCCAGAGGAGTGGCTAGAGAGGAAACTTCAGCCTTTGCTGTCAGCTGTGCTGTCCAGTTTCCCAGCACTGGAAGATCCAGGGTGGGGTATGCATCTTTGGTGGTCGATTTTCCTGGAATCAAAATGACAAATACAGGCGATTAGAAGTACATGAGATCTGGTGCAGGAGGAGGTGGTGACAAGGGAAAGTCCCATTTCCCAGTGGTACATGGAAAACTGCATGGCCGGGGGCATGGAGGAATCCTTACATTGGGAGTCTACTAGGTGGGAAAGCAACCAAGACACTATGGGGGCTCGCCCAGGGCTTTGTCATTGTTGCGGCCATGGGTCAACCCAGAAGGCAGTGCCTGTCTCTGGATGGAAGATAGATCCATCCTGTCACTGGATGGAAGGTAGATGCATCCTGTCACTGGATGGAAGATAGATCCGTCCTGTCACTGGATGGCAGATAGATCCATCCTGTCTGCATTACCCAGGAGACAGAGGCAAGTTGCCATACCTTCCCAAGGGGAGCAGAGTTCTTGGGGTCATAACTGGGGAGGGGGGGGGGGGGGGCTCCTGTGTGAGCAGTGACCTCAGAGTTGACAGCACAGGTCAATGCCCTGAGAGGGACAGAGCCAGAGTGCTGGGTACCGAAGAGCATCCAGGATGTCAAGTGTCTGGTGCTGCTGGATGGCGTGTTGTTCCTTTGAGGTGTTGTAAGGCATGAGAGATGGCCTCAAAGTCTTGGGAAGGAGCAGACAACTTTCATAGGAGGCACAAAAGTGGCTGTTCATACTGATACTGACTGTAACCAAGGCCCCTGATGATGAGGGGCCCCAGAGGGAATCCCTTGTCCAGCTGGACGCCTTCCCCAAGAGTGTGTGGACAGTGGATGTTGACCGGGAGGTGTGGCCTTAAAGGACAGTCCCCCAATGTCCTGGCCCACTATGAGAGAGGGGGGCACATGATCAGGGTGTGTCAGGCCTGTGGTCAGACCTCTGAGAGGAAGTCAGGGCTGACTCCCTGGTTGACTGCCACTGTTCTGTCAGTGCCAGGGATGCTGGGGAGGGGGAGGTGGGGGGGGGGGGGGTCATTTGTGTGCAGTTCAGGGTTAGGCTCGGAGGCATTACCTGCACAGGTTCAGACCTGTAGCCAATCACTGTGCTGCTAAACATGCAGGGCTGACACATGACTGCTATGCCATTAGAAGGGGGGGGGGGGGGGGGAGTAGAGAGAGAGGAACATGCTCACCTGTGCTAGCATACCCCACCCTTGCCTGGGTAAGTCTTTGATGAAGGAAGGGTGGGGGCTGTGATCAATCTCTGATCGTCAGAGGGCTTTACGCCTTTGTGACCAGAACTTCTTGAATGACAGCGTCTGATATGAATAATGGTGGGCAGAGTGGTGCAGACAACCTGTCCTCGTATCCTCCCTCTTCATTACTTCCTGGATTCGAGAAGGGCTTGAGCGCAATGGGCAAATGGCTTGGGGGCAGAACTCTCCATGTCTGATGTGTGCTCCAAGCAAATTGGCACACTCATGTGATTGTTGATGAGTGTCTTTGCCAGGTTCTGGATCCAGACTCGAGGTCCTTGAGGGGGTGCTGGGGTGGTGCGAAGTGGAGGAGGGAGGGGTGAGGGTTGAAGTTGTGGATATCTGAGGGGGGTTGTTAACCATGACCATATATTTTGGTGATTTTGTCTTGTCCAACGACTCACTGTTAGATCACACCCTCTACACACACTTGCATTCAGTCACACACACATACACACAGAGGCATGCATGCAAGAACACAGGCACACACACACACGCACGCACACATGCATGCATGCACGCACGCATGCACACACACCACACACACACACACACACACACACACACACACACCACACACACACACACACGTGCGTTTGTTCAGTTCTGGATTACCTGCTTGATGGCATGGTTCTGCTCTGCTGTTACATGTGACTAAGAACCAACTACCAGGGTACAGTTGTTCTTCTGTCACAGGTTAGCGGGGTTGGAGCTTGTGGGTTTAAGTGCCTTCAGAGGCACTTATTTGCTTTATTTTTTTCACCCCGACCGGTTCCTACCCAGAGCAGAGTGGGGTATATGCTGAAATGAGAAGACTGGAACCATTATCCCATTAAAGGACACATCTTTGACAATGTTGGTCAGTTTTCCTGCCCAGTACTGATGATGTCTGGATGTCTCAAGCGAAGGTGACAACGAGATATATTACAAATGGAAGTGCAGGGTACAGTCCTGCCATCTGATCTCGGACCACAATTGAACCCCATAGCTCATCTCCATGCTCATTATCATCAATCATCCTTGGAGAAAAAAAAGCCAAAGTTTGTTGCTTTTCATGCTGTGCTGCCATGGTTACCAGAGTTTTGATTTCGCTGTCCACATCCACACTGCTGTTGGTTGATGTCATGATCATTGGTCATGGCAATGTCTTGGTGGTTGCCTTCCAGTGGACATGGTGGAAGGGGACACCCACTGCACTGGTTCAGTGACTAAGCAATCATTATTGTCATTAAGGGACCTAGCTGGTAGAGTCTTCAATATGGTTGATCGGAACAGGAACCACTGCACACAACCAAAGTGACTCAACAGTGTGACTTAGCTGGTAGAGACCTTTGTATGATTGATTGGAACAGGAACCACTGCACACAACTAAAGTGACTCAACAGAGCCGGAATAGCTCAGTTGGTAGAGCGCCGGACTCGTAATCTTGGTGATCCTGGGGTTGCGGGTTCGAACCTCCGCCGGGGCGTTTCGGTACAGGGGGATTTTTCCCTCAGAGTTAACATTGGTTCTGACTCCATTTCCCATACAGTCCTTCGAATGAGACTATAAACCGAGGTTCCGTGTGTGAACGCACGCATAACATCTTGCACACACGTAAAATCCCATCACCAACTTTCGGAAGAGTAGGCCAGTTTGGCTGTTGGTATGGATGACATGTTACACATAGCATGCACCCTGCATGAGAAATGGAAAGAATGAAGGAAGTAAGGAAAATGAGCGATCGATATTGAACGATACTGACTGGATGACATGGGAAACGACTGAATGAAGCGCCAGCTGGCAGCTCTTCAGTCGGCACTACCCAGGTAGGCAGCCCGTTGTGTAAACGAGTGATTGTAAAGCACTTAGAGCTTGGTCTCTAGCCGAGAATAGGCGCTATATAAGTATTCATTATTATTATTATTATTATTATTCAACAGTGTGACTTAGCTGGTAGAGACCTTTGTATGATTGATTGGAACAGGCACCACTGAACACAACTAAAGTGACTCGACAGCAGTGCAGTGTCTCCTCCGCTGAGCTTCCTCACGATGATACAGATCCGTTTAGTTTGCAGTGCTGGGGATGTGGGAAGACAAACTTGCCTTTGGGGTCTGCATGGAGGACCCTGGATGAGTGATGTGGGAATAACACCACTGACTGACAGGGGTTGACTGCTTTTTTCATGCTGCTGACTGGATTTGAACTTGCGCATTCAGGATTTTCAGGTACCTTAAGGCCAAGCTGTTGTGTGTGGTGAAAGACTTGGATTTTCCATTCTGAAAGATCTGCTGTGCTCTCGCGGTCATCTGTGTTATTCAGTAGAAGATGCTGTACAGATCTGAGGAATAAGTTGATCATAACAGGGGTCATATGCCACATGTCAGGGGTCATATGCCACATGTCAGGGGTCATATGCCACATGTCTGTTGAGAAGGAAGTTCCTTGGAGTGCGCTTTCCCACGTAGTCCAGTTCCCCTGTTAGCCTGGCTGGATTGCTGCCTGCATTCTTATCACATTCTCTTCTGTCTCCATGTCCTGTACATTTACCATGTCTCTTTCACACACGCACACACACACACACACACACACACACACACACACACACACACACACACACACACACACACACACGGATAGAAGGGGAGAGAGGAAAAGGGTTGGCCTGTTATTTTCTTTACCACACTTTGTATGTCACATTGGAAAATAATGCTCTGTGTAGAGGGTGCATGTATGTTAATGGCAAATCTGTATTTTGTGTATTTGCATGTATCTTAATGGCAAATTTTTATTTTGTGCATTATCTAATCTTCAGAAGGTTAGCAGAGTGCTTTGTGCTTTGTTTGCATTGACTTTAAAGTGACCTTGCCATTTTGTTCCCTGGGAAAAATCAAGGGTGTGGTGAGTGGTGTCGTTATCTACCCTGGTTGATAAGTGCATGATAAATGTTTTGGGGATTGAAAAGTTCAGCACAAGTGGTCTGAAGGTTTTACTGTCAGGAGATAAGATAAATAATGTTCATAATTTGGACGGAAGATTGTGTGAGCTGTTCCAGTAAACTGGCGGGGTAGTCTGACCAGATGTCACACTCAGGTTAGTTGACTCTGATGTTTAGTCTTAAAGGGAGAAGCCCATTCATTTTTTTCTTGACAGGGAAAAGATTGATCGGTCCCAATGTGCCAGGTCTGGCTGACTTGACCCCCAAAGAAAACTCAGACCTTAAAAGTTCTGTAAAGTATGATAGAAACTGATGTGTTTTCCTGCACTTCTTTGCTGGAAACTCAGACCTTAAAAGTTCTGTAAAGTATGATAGAAACTGATGTGTTTTCCTTCACTTCTTTGCTGATATTTTCATATAAATGCATGGTCATCAGTCCATCTGTGCAGTTGTCTCCCTTTCTCTCTTGGTACCTCTCTATTTGTGTTTCTATCTATCTGTCAGTCTGTGATTTTCTTTTTAAGATCGGTGTCGCCGTCAATTCTATTTGTGTCAACCTGTCTTTTTGTCTACCTATCTGTCTGTTTATCATTGGTCCATTTTGTGTAACTGTCTACTTGGGTTGTTGCTATCTAAAGGCAAGACTGTTTCCTGTCTAAAGGAAAGACTGTTTGTAGTGTTATTTTGTCTTGGTCAAGATCTGTATGTATCTGTCATTCATATATTTTTCAGATGTCTTTGTTAAGATCCATATGTGTCTGCCATTACGTATATCCTTTTCAGACTTTTTTTCTTTGTTTCAGTGCACTTACAAATGTGTGTGTGTGTGTGTGTGTGTGTGTGTGTGTGTGTGTGTGTGTGTGTGTGTGTGTGTGTGCACGCATGCATGCACATGCGCATGTGTTTGTGAGTGTGTGCGCCCATGTGCGCCTGCCTGCCTGTGTGATTGCTTGTGCACATGCATGTGTGTGTGTGTGTGTGTGTGTGTGTGTGTGTGGTGTGTGTGTGTGTGTTAAGCATGGGCGTGTATGTACACTACTAATGACTGTGTTTGTGTGTGTGTGTGTCTGTGTTTTTTTTTGTTTTTTTTTAGCTTCTTTTGTTTACAAAAAATAGAAGCTAAGCCATAAAACAATGCTGCCAGAAGAACATTTGTGTCTGTGGGTGCTGTTAATGTAATGAACCTGCCACACTATGGTTGATTTATTGTGTTTGCTTTCCTGAGCTTGAATGGGGCTACAGCCACAGTGGAAAGATATCATGTAGCAAGCTGCCTTGATGTGCGCTGATACGGGATAGCCAGTCTGTGTATGAACTTGAAGATACTGCTTGTGGGTGTTTCTTGCCTTGACTATTAACATTGTTGGCAAAGGTGGGGGAGAAACAAGGTGTGTGCTCTTTATTAACTGTAATGTTTATGTGGTTGTGTAAGTATAAGCTGTGCCCAGACAATCCATAAAGCCTACCAGTTTCAGGCAAGAGCACATTTTGTAAGATCTGCATGTAAAATTCTGATGCTTGCAGAATCTTTTTTGTTTTGATGTTTTTGTAATTTACTTTTATGTAACTATATTTGCTGTATATATTTTGTGTTCTCAAGAGGAGTTAATGAAGCTCACAAGGTGAGCTGATTCAGACTTTCCACAAATTGTTTCAGCCTGACAGTTTGCACTTGTAACTTCATGTTTTGCATGTTTACTACCGCACCGTATCACATATCATAATTATCATATTGTATATCATATTATTTTAGGATTGAAATCCTATTTCCTGCAATTTCAGGTCATACTTAGTGTAAAAATGCATTGCAGTGTTGTGGGTATGACCTGATGACCTAGCAAGCTTTCAGTGACAGAATTTTTCTAGAAACAGTATTTTTTTTTCCAGTAATCATGAAATGAATTCTTACAATTCTTACAATTGCAGCATTCCTGCATTGGCAGCTTTATCAGGCAGAGATTTCCTTTGGCTTATTATCCTGTTAATGAAAAATAGAAATATGCAATAGAAAAAGGTTTTGCCTGCTGCTTATATAGCTGCTTCTTCTTCTTCTTCTTAGCTTGAATTGCTTTCCTCTAACATTGCATGTCATAGCTGCTGTGAAGAAGTTTTGAAGTTTCCATTAAATCACCTCGTTCTGTAATGTTAGTGTGTGTAAGTAGGATCACTAGGTCCAGAGGGAAAATCCTAATCAAGTTACCAGCTGTAGTGAACTTAAACAGAGGTGCACCTCCTCTCTCCATTTCATGTTGTGCCCTGAGGTGGCCTTTGTGAGTAGCTGGCCAAACAAACAAACAAACGAGCAAACAAAACCCGGATACACTTGATGAAAGGAATTCCTCAGGTAATTTTGAACAGTTCTTTGATGATTGAAATGATAAATGTAACAAAGTTCTCTCTCTCTCTCTCTCTCTCTCTCTCTCACACACACAATCACATGCTCCCACCCACTCATACACATACACACACATACTCACACGCATTCACACACAGGCACACACATACCAAACTAATAAAATGAGAACATACGGGGGGGGGGGGGGGGGGGGGGGGGGGATAGGTTTGTCTTTTCTGTGTGTTTTGGTCTTCCCTTTTCTGTTTGTTTGTTTGTTTTGTTTTTTTTAAAGCACTTAGCAAAGAAAATTAGTGATGCCTGTGGGCTTTCTACCCTACAGTGATAGTATTTAGGATGCGTGATCCCGTTTCCATATCTGAACAAAGAAATCACGAGATTTGAACGACTGCTTGGAAGCCCAGGGAGTGTTGGTGAACACATGGATCTGTGTTGAAGGGATTGTGGTTCTGCCCTTTGATGTTGACCCATACCAAAATGTAAGGAAAACGGTTGTGTTTTGTGTAATTTGGGAGAGAAAAAATAGGGTTAAAAGACAGGTTTCAATTTTTTTTTATTAAAAACATCAACAACAACAATAACTGCCATCTATAAGCCCATTCGTTATTGAAAACAATTTTATTTTTCCATTAGCAGAAGTAAGACAGGGTTCGTACAGAGTCCTGGAAGTCTGGAAAAATGAAAAAATCATTTCCAGGGCTGGAAAAGTCTTGGAATTTTGTAATTTGTGGCCATGGGTCTGGAAAAGTCCTGGAATTTTGTAAAAGCTGTGCAAACTTTTTCATGATGTCGAATTTTGCTTTCAGTTTCTTTACAAAAACATTGAAATAGGAATAAAAACAGAAATTAAATCGGGCACAATGATCGCGGTTTTCAGATTTCCTCTGGCCGGAGGTTTAGCAGACGACATTTTTTTTCTGCAGAGTAGCTCCCCTTTACTGTGAAAAAGCGTTGCGCATACGCAGTTGGTACCATTGCTTAACTTCCTTTCGAGTCAACAGCGCTGCAAGGGAAATAGCGTCGAAGTATTAAAGAAAACATGGGAAAATGTGTGTTTAGCCTACCTTGGCTAGACAATACAAATTATCGCAAATGGATTGCTCCTGCTTCCGATGGATGCAAGACAAAAGCACGGTGCCTGCTGTGCAAGAAAGACTTCGACATCGGGAACATGGGCGAAGCTGCTCTGAAAAGCCATGCGGCAGGCAAGAAACAAAGAAATGATGCAGTTTTCAGACAAAACGACTCGGACTCCAACAATGACCGCGACTGATTATTTTCAGCCCAAGGATTGTGATAGGTGATTTTTTTTTTTTTTTTACTGCAGTATGGGATGCGATCATGCATTGAATGGGGTGGGGAGTAGAGAAAATCAAAGGGCCCAAAGGCGATACACTGGCCTATTTTTAGACACATACATACACACACACACACACACTGTCTCTCTCTCTCTCTCTCTCTCTCTCTCTCTCTCTCTCTCTTATCCAAAATGTCAAAATTTAAATACGGAATTGAATAGTGAGCACATTGGCTTGTAACTTGTACTCAGCCATGTTGAACATCCAAATTAAAATGAAAGGACAGTTGAGAGGCCGCGAGGCCTAGTGTCCTAATTACCTGACCTGACCTGACCTGACCATATCTCTTTCTCTCCACACACACACACACACACACACACACACTCGCACAAACACACACACACTGTCTTTCACACACCTACACACACACATGCGCGCGTGTACACACACACACACACACACATACACACTCACACACACACACTGACTGTCTCTCTCACATACATAGACACACACACTGTCTCTCTCTTTCTCTCTCTCTCTCTCTCTCTCTTCTCTCTCTCTCTCTCTTATCCAAAAATGTCAAAATTTGAATACGGAATTGAAAAGAGAGCACATTGGCTTGTAACTTGTACTCAGCCATGTTGAACATCCAAATTAAAATGAAAGGACAGTTGAGAGGCTGCGAGGCCTAGTGTCCTAATTACCTGACCTGACCTGACCATATCTCTCTCTCTCTCTCCCTCTCTCTCTCTCTTCTCTCTCTCTCTCTCTCTCTCTCTTCACACACACTCGCACACACACACACACACACACTGTCTCTCACACACCTACACACACACACATGCGCGTGCGCGTATACACACACACACACACACACACACACACATACACACTCACACACACACACTGACTGTCTCTCTCACATACATAGACACACTGTCTCTCCCTCCCTCTCTCTCTCTTCTCTCTCTCTCTCTCTCTCTCTCTCTCTCTCTCTCACTGTCTCTGTCTATATATCTGTCTCTGTCTCACTCTGTGTCTCTCTGACTTTTTCACGCGCGTGCGCACACACACACACTAAATTTTTTGGTAAGTATTGAATGCCCTACTATCATTAAATCAGTTCTTTCTGATGTGTTTAGCATGGTAATCGCATACAGAGGTGCACGCACACACACATTCTGGGGTCTGGAAAAATTATGAAAAGCCCTGGAAAAAGTCTGGAAAAAGTATGGAATTTTGTTTGGTCACATCTGTGGGAACCCTGGTAAGAGTAGGCATGAACCATAGGGCTTACTCACAAATTGTATTTTTTTCTGCCAGGGGAAGTAATAGTAGGCATGAACCATAGGACTTACTTCCCATGTATATTTGAAATAGAAGACTGGAAAGTGCAAAACATGTTTATATTACAAGGAAATTTTAATTACCTGTTAAATTATACTTATGAATTTCTAAGCAGTAAACCAGCCATGGTGATGCAGTGGCTAACATCATGAACTGATTGGGAGGTTGTGGGTTTGATTTTCCTCAGAGCCATTTATGTATGGGATTTTTTTAACCTAGACCTGAGTGGACTCGTATGGCAAGACTGGAGCCACAAAGTCTAGTTTCCTCCACTTCATGATGCATCTGTGAGAGTTTTGCTCTAATATCTTGACCAACATTGCAGGTGTCTGTTTCTCTCAGTCCTGGTTGATGCTGGATATATCATGAAAGTAAGGGTAGAGTATAGCCCTGTCATGTGGTCTCTGACCAGAATGGAATTCCCTACCATCATTGACATCATCTCCATCCTCATAATAAAACAGGGTAAAGAAAAAGGAACCTGAAATCCTGTAGCCCTGTTCACCCTGTCTTGGTGACCTCAGTTTTGATTTCCTTTGCATGTTTATGCCCTGGGTGGGTTAGTGTCAGGTTTGTCAGTGTTGGTGACTTCATGGTGAATATCATCGGACAACCTAACGGCCCCCTCTGCATGTTTATGCCCTGGGTAGGTTAGTGTCAGGTTTGTCAGTGTTGGTGACTTCATGGTGAATATCATCGGACAACCTAACGGCCCCCTCTGCATGTTTATGCCCTGGGTGGGTTAGTGTCAGGTTTGTCAGTGTTGGTGACTTCATGGTGAATGTCATCGGACAACCTAACGGCCCCCTGTGCATGTTTATGCCCTGGGTGGGTTAGTGTCAGGTTTGTCAGTGTTGGTGACTTCATGGTGAATGTCATCGGACAACCTAATGGCGCCCCTCTGCATGTTTATGCCCTGGGTGGGTTAGTGTCAGGTTTGTCAGTGTTGGTGACTTCATGGTGAATATCATCGGACAACCTAACGGCCCCCCTGCATGTTTATGCCCTGGGTGGGTTAGTGTTAGGTTTGCCAGTGTTGGTGACTTCATGGTGAATGTCATCGGACAACCTAACGGCCCCCTCTGCATGTTTATGCCCTGGGTGGGTTAGTGTCAGGTTTGTCAGTGTTGGTGACTTCATGGTGAATGTCATCGGACAACCTAACGGCCCCCTGTGCATGTTTATGCCCTGGGTGGGTTAGTGTCAGGTTTGGCAGTGTTGGTGACTTCATGGTGAATGTCATCGGACAACCTAACGGCCCCCTGTGCATGTTTATGCCCTGGGTGGGTTAGTGTCAGGTTTGGCAGTGTTGGTGACTTCATGGTGAATGTCATCGGACAACCTAACGGCCCCCTGTGCATGTTTATGCCCTGGGTGGGTTAGTGTCAGGTTTGTCAGTGTTGGTGACTTCATGGTGAATATCATCGGACAACCTAATGGCCCCCTCTGCATGTTTATGCCCTGGGTGGGTTAGTGTCAGGTTTGTCAGTGTTGGTGACTTCATGGTGAATGTCATCGGACAACCTAACGGCCCCCTGTGCATGTTTATGCCCTGGGTGGGTTAGTGTCAGGTTTGTCAGTGTTGGTGACTTCATGGTGAATGTCATCGGACAACCTAACGGCCCCCCTGTGCATGTTTATGCCCTGGGTGGGTTAGTGTCAGGTTTGTCAGTGTTGGTGACTTCATGGTGAATATCATCGGACAACCTAACGGCCCCCTCTGCATGTTTATGCCCTGGGTGGGTTAGTGTCAGGTTTGTCAGTGTTGGTGACTTCATGGTGAATATCATCAAATAACCTAATGGCCCCCTCTGCATGTTTATGTCCTGGGTGGGTTAGTGTCAGGTTTGTCAGTGTTGGTGACTTCATGGTGAATATCATCGGATAACCTAATGGCCCCCTCTGCATGTTTATGCCCTGGGTGGGTTAGTGTCAGGTTTGCCAGTGTTGGTGACTTCATGGTGAATATCATCGGACAACCTAATGGCCCTCTCTGGAGGGGGATACTCACTCATACCGTTTCCAAAACAGAGCGGTTATTGTTGTTGGGGGGGGAGGGGGGGGGGGGATCTAGTAGGATGTGTTTGTCTATGCTGGATCATAACGGGCACTACTGAACATCACCCAAGTGATTCAACAACAGTGCAGTGTCTCCTCTGGTGGGTTGCCTCACGGCAGCTTGCTTATGGTAAACTGCCGGGTGATGGGGCTGCAGTGGGACAAACTGGGGTGTGGGTGTGGAAGTTGGAATGAGCGGGAGCTGGATGAGCGGCGTGGGAGTAGAACTGCTGAGATGGGATGGACAACGCGACAGAGAGTAAAAAAGGAAACAGAAATTCACAGTATTCATTTTTGGTTTAAAAAGAAAAAAAAAAAAGAATTGGTCCTGATCTTGCTGAGCAGATATTGGATCGGCTGTTTGATGCCGACCCACACCAAAATGTAATGGATTGGTCATTGAGTCACCCTCCATCTTTCCTCCAAGCTTGCTGAAATTTGGTTGGGTGTTTTTTTGTTTGTTTTTTTTTAGATGTCTTGCTGACAGACAAACATACTGCCAGCGGCTTGTGAAGATGTAAGGCCCGTGGCTTAGGAAGTACATCTGGACTTTATTTCACAGTTTTAAGGAATGGTGGTTATAGGCGTTTCTAATGGGTGGGATTGGGGGAAGGAGGTGGGTGGGTGGGGGAGGGTCTGGGCCCTAAACTGAGGGGGGTTAAGTGCCCTTTCTCCTCCATAACATTTTTCGGCGTCAAGTTCATAGCTAACATGTCTTATGCTGATTTTCCAGTAAGAATTTTATTAACACAAATACACAGACACACACAGAGACATACACAGACACAGACAGACAGACACACACACACACACACACACACACACACACACACACACACACACACACACACATACACACACACACACACACACACACACACACACACACACACACACACATGCACAAGTACGCATTCAAATGAATATGACTTATTTATTTTCAAATGCAGACATTCTCATTTGCAAACAAAGATAACCTGTTCAGGGCTTTTTGTTTGTTTGTTTTCTCATTCATGTGTAGATTGCTTGATTTAGGTCTGGCAGTATGCTGTGTTCACTTTTTGTATTGTATTTTGTTTTGTCATTTTTCAGTTTAGTAGGCCATTTGTTGTGGTAAAATCCACTCTATGATATAAAACTCTTCAGAAATCAACATTTGCTCCTTTTGATCTAATGCAGTGAATTTAACAAGTTTGTATAAAACTTTATTTCTCATTTTTGTGTCATTTTGCTTCGGAATACCCAGGCAAGATGGTATGGTGACAATGGCACTTGGAGAACTCGTGATGAACTCTAAATCCATTGCTAATGCATGGATTACTGTCGTAAAAGGCATGTGACTTGAGAGAGAGAAAGAGACTTAAGGTGAAACAGTGCTGCTTGCTGTGACCACTCAGTTACCCTTAACCAGCAGACACAGAGAACAGACAAAACAGAAACACGGAACAGCCAAGGAATTCCCCCTTGCTTTCCTCCCTCTACACCCTTTGTGAAAGAAAAAAAAAAACAATGAAAAAAAAAAAAAAGAAAGAAGCCCAAAGAATACCTATACCAACCTCTCACCTAAAATGTGCCTTGAGCAACAATAGCAGGGAAAAAAGACAGTCACCAATGTGTATGGTAATTGAGTGAATGGTGCAAACGGCACTGACATGAATAATGCAAGTGTGTGCCTTGGAGTGTACAAAACACAGTGACTGTGTGTGGTGTGTGTGTGTGTGTGTGGGTGGGTGAGAGAGAGAGAGAGAGAGGGGGAGAGAGAGACTTAAGGTGAACCACACCCATATCTCTGAATAGGCGTGTCTTTTTTCAAGTTTTGAATGCATGACGTAAAATGAAATGCTAAACGGTATGGGCCATACAAATTGAAATTCCAATACTGTACACAGGGCCTTGCAAATTGAAATTCCAATTCATGATATATGTATGTGAGTGAGAGAGGCTATTGAATGGAAAGAGAGGTACACAAAAGAACACACAGGCGTGCACACACATGCACACACACACACACACACACACACACACACACACACACACACACACACACACACACACACACACACACACACACACACACACACACACACACACACTCTCTCTCTCTCTCTCTCTCTCTCTCTCTCTCTCTCTCTCACACACACACACACATGACTGACTGAAACCATTTACTGTCAGATTAACATAGTGTTGTACTGACTACACACACACACTCACAGACACACACACACACACACACACACACACACACACACACACACACACACACACACACAAGTTTCAGTTTCATCAAGGAGGCGTCACTGTGTGCGGACTAGTCCATATACGACTACACCACATCTGCTAAGTTTTGAGACCACACTACGCATGATTTGAAGCTGATGGATAAATAAATTAACAACTAAGATGGGAGAATTGAGGAAGAGGGTCTTGTGGCTGCCACTCAGCACATGTGTGACCTTCACATTAGCCCAGTGCACTGGTCAGACCTTGAGTGCCTACTTAACATTGGTTGTCTTTATTCATTGTGTGTGTGTGTGTGTGTGTGTGTGTGTAGTGAATGTACACATGTGTATGTATGGATGTGTGGGCATGGGCCCATGTGCGTGCGTGTGTGCATGTGTGTGTGTGTGTGTGTGTGTGTGTGTGTGTGTGTGTGTGTGTGTGTGCGCATGCGCATGCATGTGTGGCGCTTGTATGTGTATGTGTGCACGCACGTGTGCGTGTGTGTGTGTGTGTGTGTGTGTGCCTGCCTGCATGTATGTGCTCATGTGTGTGCGTGTGCAGAAGTGCGTGTGCATGTGTGTGTGTGTGTGTGATTTGTGGGTTTGTGTGAGCACACACATGTATGTGCATATGTATGTGTACATATGTGTGTGTGTCTTTGTATGTGGGCGTGTACACATGTGGGTGTGCATGGCATTTGTGCGTTCATGTGTATGTGTGTATGTTCGAACGTGTGTGGGTGTGGACGTGCACAAGCACGCATGTGTATATATGTGTGTAGGAGCGAGCTGACATATGCGTGCACGTTTGAGTGCGTGTGTGTGTGTGTGCCTGTGTGTGTGTGTACGCATGTGCGCATGTGTGTGCATGCGCGTATGTGTGTGTGTGTGTGTCTGCGTGTGTGTGTCTGTGTGTAGTGACTGCATGCGTGAATGTTGAGAAGATGACTTAGGATCAAGAACAAGAACAATACCACGCACGCGTGCACACACACAGAGAGGGAAAATCAACTTCTCATTGACATTTGGGATTTTTAAGTGGCAAACACTGTGGGACACCATGACTGATTAAGCAGAGGAAACTTTGAGGGCAGGAAGGAGCACTGAGTGCATTGCTGTTGTACACATGGTGGGTCCTTATCAACCCAGAACCATAGCAACGGCCACTGAAAGTGTTGCTCCCAATCCATGAGAAAGAATCCTCTTCTCCAACTCACAAAGCAAGGCAAGAAATAGATAGGTAGAGAGGTCAATAGGTAGATAGTTTTATTTATGAAAATACATGTTTTTTTTTGGTTGAGAGAATTGAGATCTTCTTTCCTTGGTAAAGTTTATAATGAATAGATTTAGGATTATTAAAAGTATGAAGAAAAAGTAATGTCCTCGGAAATTTGGGTGCTTCTTTTTTTTTTCATTTTTTTTTTTTTTCATATTCAGGCTGTTGTTTGTTCATCAACATGTATGTAAGTGTTTGTGAATGTTGATACTGCCTGTCGACATGATGTATGTCCCAGGATAGACAGTTGTCAGGGTGCTTTCACTGTCACTTGGGTAGTCATGGATCTCCCCCCTCTCTTCTTCATGATGCATAACAAAGGAGAGGTCCAAACCTTCACCTTACCTATCTACATAGCCGCCAAATGAAACTACTTTTTTTTTTTTTAGCATTTAAAAAATTCATTTCAAATATGAGAATGGAATTAATGTTGTTTTCAGTATTGTAATAAATTTGAAAAAAAAAGTCACAGTAATTACAAAAATAAGCTGAAAAAAGAACGTTAAGAGAAATTTCGGTATTTGAGTAATTTTTTTTAAAAGGAGCAAAAAATTTTTAAAAAGCTGAAAAAAGAAAGCAAGAGATAAGAATCAGTTTATGTCCTGTCATGCAGCACATTTGCATACACTCAATCACAAACACAGCATCTTCACTCCATATGCATGCATGTACTCCATTCATTCATAGGAGAAACTGAGGAAACAAGTATCTACTTTTTTTGGTGCTCCCTTTACAAAACAAAACACAAACTTTCAACAATGACAATCATCATTACGAAATAACACAAAGGTTTTTATCTAACCATCTTCCATTTCAATTTTCCGCAAAGGTTTTACAAATTAATTGCCATGAATTTCTTCTTTTTTTTTTCAATGTACAGAAGATAAAGTATTTAATTTCTCTTTGTGTTTGTTATCACAATAAATGGTCACATATAACTGTCTTTCTGATATAAAGATTCCACTAGTGGGAGTCAAGCTCTCAGGAGAGAGGTTTGGTCCACTGGTTGGACACTGAGGTTTTCTGGAAAGAAACCCCAAGTGCTACTGTTAGCTTTGGAACATGTAATTTTTTTTTTTTCTAAAGACATTATACAACAATGACATGGTCACACATCATACTCACGAATTTGTAGGATTCCGTTTCCATTACATTCTTACCTACAGTTGGGATACAAAGTGAAATCTTTACAAAAAATATTAATCTTAAAAAATTATTTGTATTATTATCATTATTATTATTATTATTATTATTTTTGGTTATAAACCAATTACGCATTTTCACAAAATGCTTCTCATTACACAAATTCATTTTATGTACTTTTTTTTTTTTTTGATTATTCACATTAATCGCTTACATTCACATAGGAATAATTTCACCTTTCTCTTTATTTAGTTATTATTACCCAACAGGCAGCTTACCTGTAGGGAATCAATACTTTAACAAAACAAAATCCTTACCAGCTTTTTTCTTTATTTAGTTATTATTTCCACCAACTACGTAGAATCAATACTTAACAAACAATCCTTACAGTTTTCTCTTTAGTATATTCCAACAGGCAACTTCGTAGGAAATCAATAATAACAAACAAATCCTTACCAGCTTTTCTCTTTATTTAGTTATTATTCCCCAGCAGGCAACTTACCCGTAGGGAATTAATACTATAACAAAACAAAATCCTCTCCAGACTTCTGTCTGCACTGCATCACTGACCACTCTTTGGTCATTCAGGAAAATTGCTGTTTAATTCAAATTTCTACATCATCTGATCCTGATGGAATGATTTGGAGGGGGAAAACATGTCTGTTATGGGCATCCTGGCTTCAACCCCAGGCTCAAGCAATACAGACAGCAGCTGGTGAGGAAGTTTGAGCAACACCCACAGAGATGCATCCATAAAGTGGATGGAACTTGACCGTGTGGTTCCACTCTTCCCACCTGACCCCACACCACATTCAACTCTGGTAGGTGCCAACAAAGGCAGGAAAATGCCACAAATAAATGTTTCTGAGGGGAATCGAACTCACAGCCTCCAAGTCCACAACACTAACCACTGCACCAAAGTGGCTTTTAGTTAGATTTTGCTTCCTACATTAGGGACTTGTTGGTCTACCCCTGGCGTCATCATTACTATGTCACATAGTGTGCACTTAGGTTTGAAAAATGGCTGTAATGAAGGCTTTGTGTGGTTGGCTTAGCTATAATAACACTGAAACCAAAGTCGTGGCATGGAAGAACAGATCTCTTGATTTGGGCTGAGCGTTTTGTGTTACAAGCATGCAAAGGGAGACAAACAAGTGTGTCACTTATATTCTTCCTTGACACTTGTCACAAAGATGTGGTCTTTTGCTTGCTGAAAACTGGCAACTTCTTCTGAGCAGCCTTTTGCCTGTGCTGATATGTTTTGAACAACTGCACACCAAGATCACCTTCTGCAAGCTGAACGATCCATGTTAGTTGGACAAACCTGACGTCTGTTCATGAAAGCTGAGACAGTACGTGAATTTTGGGAATACTCGAGCTAAAATTGTGACAAAGCTGGCAACTTGTTCTTCTTGGCAGCCTTGTACACGTGCTAATATGTGTTTATAATTTGTTCTTTTCTCCCTTTCGCATTATTGGTCGTGTAGGGTTCAGACCCCACTCACTTGAACGCAATGCACAGCTGCTGCTGTAGTAAGCATGGCTGTATTGTCAAACAAGAATCTTAACATGCTAGGACTTGGTCACAAAACAGACGAGAGGAAACACATCCAGCGGATTAACTGAAAATGAGAAGGCAGGAACGGACAACAGTAACAGGTCTTTCATACTTACATGACTTCCACAACTAACGGTTATGATGCGTTTTGCCTTTTTGCAGGTGTAGACACCAGAAGGAAACAAGATGACGCTGGAAAAGACAATTCTGGTGACTGGAGGGGCAGGCTACATTGGCAGTCACGCTGTCATTGAACTGATAGAAGCTGGCTATGACATTGTCGTCATTGACAACCTGGTCAACGCAAGCATGGGTAAAATATGTGCAGATGCGTGTGCGTGTGTGTATGTGTGCGAATGTGTGTGTGCGTGTGTGTGTGTGTGTGTGTGTGTGTGTGTGTGTGTGTGTGTGTGTGTGTGTGTGTTGTGTGTGTGTGTGTGTGTGAGTGTGTGCGTGCGTGTGTGTGTGTGTGTGTGTGTGTGTGAGAGAGATAGAGACAGAGAGAGAGAGATTTTCCTCTGTTCTGAAGGGTGCTAGAAATTTCCTAATTCAGTCAGATGTGAAAAAAAACAAAGTGACATGAAGAAATGTGACATGACACTGCTCAGTGCATACAGTTTGACTCATCCCATTGTGAGAAGAAGCACTACATATATTCATTTGGCTTTATACTGATCAAGATGTCATTTCAGACATATCGTTAGCAAGACCGTCTGAATTATATTGTTGGTATCATTTGTTTTGAGAGATATGAAGATAAACCTGTTTACAAAGATCAGAAAATTGTGAAACAATTTTGCTGGCAGTTTCACAAAGCCAGAGCCATACCTTTGAGAGTCAGTTGGGTACATCAAAAGTTATTTCATATCAAGGAATGTTTCTTTTATCCATGTAAGTCAGAACTTAAGTTTTTATCACTTTTTACTCACTTAATTCCAAGTTCACAAGTAAAGGATGCTAAAAGTTTTGATAGTATTTGCTAAATATAATAGTTTCAGTTTCAGTTTCATCAAGGAGGCGTCACTGCGTGCGGACTAGTCCATGTACGCCACACCACATCCGCTAAGTTTTGAGACCACACTGCACATGATTATAATTGAGTGTAGAAACTGACAATAACAAACAGACAAACAGACACACACAAAAAAGACTTATATAGTATATATTGCTTTTAGATCAATAATATTGTGCAAAAGCAGACCAGGTACCAGATGCATAGGACTAAAAAGTAAAATACAGTGGGGGAAATATTTCATTTATGGTGATATGTTGCACTGTTTTGAAGTAAAATTGTGCTTCAGAACTTTTTGAAAATGGAACAACAACAGCAGGAGTTAAAAAAAATTTTTTTTTTCAGTTGTCTTTGTGATAATGTCTGTTAAAACTGTGCTTCAGAGCTTTTTGAAAACGGAACAACAACAACAACAACAGGAGTTTTAAACAAATATTGTCAGTTGCCTTTGTGATAAATGTCTGTTACAACTGTGCTTCAGAGCTTTTTGAAAACGGAACAACAACAACAACAGCAGTTTTAAACAAATATTTCCAGTTGTCTTTGTGATACTGTCTGTTACAGAGAGTATACGGCGTGTGGAGAAAATTGTGGGCAAGGAGATTGCGTCTCATTCCGTTGATCTTCTGAATAAGGCAGCTTTGGAAGATGTCTTTAAAAAGGTGATTTGTAATGACATGAGGCAGCTTTTATATATCGGTGCTCACATGTATATGATGTAATTTATTTAATTATGTATCAGTGCTTGCATATATATGATGTAATTTATTTAAATCTAAGATGTCCAGTGGCAACAGCAGAAATCAATATCTGCTACTGCTGACTTACTGAATTCTATCACCAAATCTTCAAAATACAGACAAAAGTGTATGTACATCTATGTACAAGAGACAAGAGTGTGAGTTCTGTTCAACAGTAGAGCATAGCAGGAATGCAAATTTCCAAGAAAACAAGGATGTCTCAAGAGGTGAACAATTTTCATTTGGATTCTCCAGACATCTCAGAACATGGCGGAGCGAATGAAAATTGCTTTTTCAAGATGGGACAATCCAAATATACCCAAATTACAGTCCTGAGATATGTCTGGTGCAGCAGTAGTGGTGTTGAGCACTGCAGAAAGGCTGTGAAAGTTATTTGCATGTTTCAGTTGTAATCTCTGATGGATGATGCCGTGTGTGTCCCTCACAAGGAGGTGAAAGACTGATGATGCATTTATTTAAGGGTGAAGTGATTTTAAGGGTGAAATGATGTGGCCATTTCTTGATGATGCTATGACATCTGCACTCGATGCTTCATTCGAAGGTTTTTACCTATTTTCCTGAGGATGAAGCTTCTTACTATTGTAACCTAGCATTGCACAGCTAGGCCTTAGGGTTTAGCTGTAAGTCGAATTCTGTAAATGAATTTACTTGAAAGGAAGCGTGACAATAATCAGTGTTATTGTCGTGAGGAAATTTTCCATTATTAATCTGAAAGAGTGTTCAGGAGAGGCCACTGCGAGGAGAATGCATCTGGGCACTTTGAGATATTATGTCCCTTTATTTGTTGAGTGACATGCAGTTGCTCCCTCTGGGGAAAGAAAGAAACTTGTTGAAGCAAAATCTGTCATGTGCAAGCCCAGATTTCTTTCCTGGTTAAAGAAATGTGTAAGTGTGTGTGTTTATGAGAGAAAGAGTTCGTGTGTGTTTGTGTATGTGTGTGTGTGTGTGGTGCGTGAGAGAGAGTTAGTGTGTGGTGTGTGTGTGTGTGCGTACGCACGTGTGTGAGTATGTGTGTGCATGTGCTCTTGCATGCGTGTGCGCGCGTGCGTGTGTGTATGTGTGTGTGTGTGTTAAAGATGAAAATGTATTGCTGCCTCCAGCCATGCTTAGGGGTCTGATTTTATTTTTGTTCTGTACTGTCGGTTAACCCAAACCTTTGTGACTATGTGTGCCTCCACCATCACAGTATACACTAGAGAATCAAGCTATGTACTGTCAAAGCATGTCGAAGTATCTGTGTTCATATAAACATAAACACTTTTGCTAGATTTTGACATGCTTTTGTGTCTTGTTTGTTCTCAGGTGTGAGCAGGGAGTGAAATCATGCCCTGTCTTTCGTTTGCTGTCCATATGCATGAATTGCGTGTTGTCCATTCAGATTTATGTGTCTTCAAGGCTAGAAAGTGAAAGAGCAAACAAGCTCCTAAGTGTGTAAAAGGCTGAATATAAGAAAGCGGGAATGAACGAATCAATTAGTGAACAAATGAATATCGTGTACGCAAAGAGATGTGCTGCTTAAAAGTTGTTGAAATGTTTTAAAAAAAAAAAAAAAAAAAAAAAAGAAACCAGCTGCCGTGGCGAAGTGGTTAGCGTCGCGGACTCCCGGCTGGGAGGTCGTGGGTTCGAATCCCATCAGAGTCATGTGGGTTTTTCTGCCCCGACCGGCTTCTACCCAGAGTTGAGTTTGCTGCGGACTCAGTTGGGAAGACTGGGACCACACAGTCGAGTTTCATCCACTTAATGGATGCGTTTCTGAGAGTGTTGCTCAAATTTCCTGACCAACACTGCAGGTGCCTGTATCTGTCGGGCCTGGTTGACGCCGGGATATATTATGAAAGGAAGCGTAGAGTACAGCCCTGTCATGTAGTCTCAGACCGAAATGGAAATCCGTAGCATCATCTTAATCATCCTCATTCTCATCGATCAGCATTAAAAAAAAATGTCTCCAATTCTGTGGCCCTTCATGCCCTGCTCTCATGGTGACTTCAGTTTCGATGTACTCTCCACGTCTGTGGCCTTGGTTTGGTTCCGTCGGGGTCACCAGTATCGGCGAGTCCATGGGGGCTGTCGTTGGACGGACGTGGTGGCGCCCTCCGGAGGGAGAGCTCACTCACGCCGGCTCCGCGACTAAGCAATTATTGTCGTCAGTAGGGGGCTTAGTAGGTGGTGTCCTGCGTATGTTAGATCAGAACAGGCGCCACTGAACACCACCGAAGTGACTCGGCAGCAGTGCAGTGTCTCCTCCGGTGGATTGCCTCTTGACGACTTGACATTGACTGCTCCCTGTGGATTGCTGGTGCCGGGGCTGCGGCGGGGCCGACTGGGCCGTGGCTGTGGAGGGGGTGTCGGAATGAGCGGCGTGGGTGCACTGCCTCTGAGGTGGCACAGAGGTTGGGGACAGCAAAAAAAAAAAAAAAAAAAAAAAAAAAAGAAGAAGAAAGTAAATGCAGAAAGAAGTAATGTACACTTTGTTGAAAACTAATTGATTTTATGCACACAAATAGACAAGTTTGCCATTTTTTTCCCTAAGGTTTGAAGAAAAGAAGAAGTTGCAGTGTTGATTTGTGATCGGTCATTGTGTGATAGTACCAAGTGTCAGTGGTGATTCATTTGTGACTGGTGATTGTGTGATAGTACCAAGTGTCAGCATTCATTCATTTGTGACTGGTGATTGTGTGACAGTACAAGTGTCAGCATTCATTCATTTGTGACTGGTGATTGTGTGACAGTACCAAGTGTCAGCATTCATTCATTTGTGACTGGTGATTGTGTGACAGTACCAAGTGTCAGCATTCATTCATTTGTGACTGGTGATTGTGTGACAGTACCAAGTGTCAGCATTCATTCATTTGTGACTGGTGATTGTGTGACAGTACCAAGTGTCAGCAGTCATTCATTTGTGACTGGTGATTGTGTGACAGTACCAAGTGTCAGCATTCATTCATTTGTGACTGGTGATTGTGTGACAGTACCAAGTGTCAGCATTCATTCATTTGTGACTGGTGATTGTGTGACAGTACCAAGTGTCAGCATTCATTCATTTGTGACTGGTGATTGTGTGACAGTACCAAGTGTCAGCATTCATTCATTTGTGACTGGTCATTGTGTGACAGTACCAAGTGTCTGCGGTGATTCATTTTGCTGGGCTGAAGGCGGTGGGAGAGTCGTGTGAACTGCCGCTCCTGTACTACAGGAACAATGTAGGGGGCACCACCAACCTCCTGGAGGTAAGCCTGTGGACTGCTCCATCATGTTAAAGATGGTTTTTAAACGCCAAGATCTGCTTTTACTCTTCTCTGTCTTTTCTTCTGCTTCTAACTTGTCCACTGCTCCTCTGGCTTCCCTTGCAACATTTCTTATCATACCTGTCAATTTTTATCCACTTGTCATCTGCAAACATATGCTTTTTTATGAGTTTGCATTCCATGCACATGCACATGTTCACAAGCATAGATGTGTGCGAAAACATACATACTTATGCACAGAACCGTTAACATGTTTCATGTCATGCTGTGTGTAGTACACAGCAAGGCAGCTGTTCCTTTTAATGATACTGTGGGTAGTTGACAGCAGCTATTGAAAAATTCTCCCATCTTTCTTTCTACCAAGTAATGTACGCAGTCACGTTTCTTTCTTAGTTTTTGGTACTAGCTGATATAAAATGTTAATTAAAAAAAAAAGTAATGATAGAGGTAGTATGTTTCATGCAAGGAGCTTGAAACAAGGAGTGTCAGACATTTCAGTGTCAGGCAGTCAAAAATTGATGTTTTTATTACGTTACAACAGCGTATTTGCATTAGCTGAAATATATTTAAAAGCATACTGAGAGCATGTTTTATCCTATCATTGATGTATTAGAATATACTCTTACATTTGTACAAAACGGCAAAAAGTAACATTTAGAAAAATCTTTTGTCAGCTTGAGGAAAGAATTTGGTATGCAGTGTCCGTTGCGAAAGTATTAGCACCCATTCTAAACGTGTAAAAATGATATCCGTGATAAGAGTGCACTTGACAGTATTCATTCAGAGGAGACTGGGGATCAACTCTCCCTGGATTATGTGGAGTGCACAAGGAGGATAATTCAGTTTCATCATTCACAGAAATGAATGGAAAATAAAAAGGAAAAGAAGGAGTTGGACGAAGAATGATTTTTAAAGAAGAAAAGACTAGGTAAATGCAGATAGAGTGGATAAGGGGGTAATTGACTATGTTTGACGTTGGCTGCAGAGTGGCTGAATCTTTTGTGAGCTTCATTAGTGTCTTTTCAGAAAGATCAAGTTGGGTTTGTGTAATTGTTAAAAGCATACATAAAGATTCAGCAGGATGTTAACAAATTTGGAAAATTTTAGTTGTCCTCCTGTCGTTTTGGGAGAAGGGAAGAAAGTAACTGAATGTATTTATATAATTTTAATCATTGTTGTTGTGTAGATAAAGAGAAAGATTTCAGTTGTTGACTGCAGTTAGTCTGTGTTCCAATGCCATGGATTTCAGCCGTGTTCTTTGTGGCATTCTGTCCAGGTGATGGAAGCCAATGGAGTCTTCAACCTGGTCTTCTCAAGTTCTGCCACTGTGTACGGAACTCCTGAGTTCCTTCCCCTGACCGAAGATCACCCTGTAGGCAGCTGCACTAACCCTTACGGCAAAAGCAAGTTCATGATTGAGCAGATGCTGAAGGACTTGACCTTTGCCAACAAGGTAGGCGTTAACGTCACCAGGCAGGGGTCAGAATGGAGACAAAATGACCTGAGGCATAAGATGCTGTTTTTGTCCTTTGTTGAAAGGGAACATATGGAGTGGGGGCACAGATAACTGAAAGTTTGACAGACTTAACGTTCTGATCATTCAGTTTGCTCACTTCCACACAGTCACATCACGCAAAACAACCATACATGTACCATCAGATTCCTCTAGACATCCACATAAAGCATACTTAAATTCTATGCTCAGATCTGTCAACTCCAAGCACCACTGATTAATTAAAACATTAGATATTTGTTTGATTTCCCTCATAGATGTGGATTCTGTTTTTACAAATAAGAGGTCACTAATTCTTGGTATTGACTTGGCTGAGTTAAGATGTTACATGATTTTCAATACTCTGAATTCATCTGTTGGGCTGGAATTAAGGATCTGTTGGGCTGGAATTAAGGATCTGTTGGGCTGGAATTAAGGATCTGTTGGGCTGGAATTAAGGATCTGTTGGGCTGGAATTAAGGACCTGTTGGGCTGGAATTAAGGATCTGTTGGGCTGGAATTAAGGATCTGTTGGGCTGGAATTAAGGAAGACTCGTTGAAAAAATGCTGACAGGTAATGAAACAAAATGTGTTCCCGATGTGTGAATGTCCGTGCTTTTCTTTCTTCTTTTTTTTCACCTACCTCTTTGCTGCAAGTTCCAATAATACCACTTCGGAATTACTCATTGTTTCATTGAAGAAGTGTAGGACCTTGCTTCTATTGAAAATAAAATTGACTTATATCATCATCAGTTTTTTTTTTTTTTAATAATATATTTTTTCAGGCCATGGTTTTATGAAGCTTTATCGGGGGCCAGAATAGCCCAGTGGTAGAGCATCGGACTCATGATCTTGGTGATCCTGGGGTTGCGGGTTCGAATCTCCGCCAGGCTGTTTCGGTACTGGGGGATTTTTCCCTCAGAGTTAACATTGGTTCTGACTGTTTCCCATACAGTCCTTCGAATGAGACTATAAATTGAGGTTCCATGTGTGAATTCACGCATAACATCTTGCACACACGTAAAATCCCATCACCAACTTTTGGAAGAGAAGGCCAGTTTGGCTGTTTATGAATGACACGTTACACATAGTATGCACCTTCCCTGAAGTTGGAGTATGGCTGCCTTAATGGCGGGATAGACACAAAACTCCACTCACTTTGTTGGGCATTATTCCTTGCCTGTCTAAACAGGGAGTGTCCACAGGAGGATC
>CM065719.1:4390376-4412876 GCA_033310375.1 Conus canariensis
TGTAGTGTTGTCATGTATGTCATGTAGTGTTGTCATGTATGTCATGTAGTGTTGTCATGTATGTCATGTAGTGTTGTCATGTATGTCATGTAGTGTTGTCATGTATGCAATGCATTGTTGTCGGGTGTGTCATGTATTGTTGTCATGTATGTCATGTATTGTTGTCATGTAGTGTTGTCATGTGTGTCATGTATTGTTGTCATGTGTGTCATGTAGTGTTGTCATGTGTGTCATGTAGTGTTGTCATGTATATCATGTAGTGTTGTCATGTATGTCATGTAGTGTTGTCATGTATTGTTGTCATGTATGTCATGTGTTGTTATCATGTATTGTTGTCATGTATGTCATGTATTGTTGCCATGCATGTCATGTATTGTTGTCATGTATGTAATGTATTGTTGTCATGTATGTCATGTACTGTTGCCCAAAAGTCATTAGTCATCAGCTGGGAAAGAAAGAATGGTTTGTAAAGTGTGTGGGACTTTAACCCTTTGACTGCTGAACTGTACTACATGCAGGCAGGTATGTACGGATTCAAAGGAGGGTAACTATGCTTGTTGTGCATTTTGATGGTGTCGTTAGCTTCAGCAAGCAGAACAGTCACTCACCCTTTTGAAAGAAGACAAAACAGACTGTGGTATATAGGTATTCAGTCTGGCTGTCCAGTATATCATCAGGAGGCAACAATTTTTGACTGACTGGCATACTCATCAGCAGCATTCAAGGGGTTAATGTCATGGTGGTGGCAGTGGGCATGTTGGTACATGTTTGTACAGATATTGTGACCCAGTTTTCTCATCCACTTTTTCTGTCTGTATTTTTCTGTCTGTATGTATGTTAGCAGGATAACTTGAAAAGCATTAAGCAGATCTTTATATCATTTTACAAAGTTTGTTGGTTTGTTTTGTTTTGTTCTATTTTTGGTTTGTTTTTGTTTTGTTGTTGTAAGGTCAGTGTCTATGACTGGTCAGTATTGAGGTTTTTCTGTGCAGATCTAACCAAATGTTTAAGGAAAACCTTTTCACAAGTGAAGGAAGATATTATCCTGAGATATAGATTTCATTTGTGCAGGGCATGGCTTCAGTGCGCAGAGTGTGCATTCCTGTTTTGTCCAGTTTTTATTGTGGTTTTGTGTAATGTTGGTTTTGTGAGAGAGAGAGAGAGAGAGAGAGAGAGAGAGAGAGAGAGAGAGAGAGAGTGTGTGTGTGTGTGTGTGTGTGTGTGTATTCTAAGGGATGTGTGCTGCTTGTTGTGTGTGTGCTCTTGGGTTTGTGTGTGATGTTTTTGTGTGTGTTCAAGGGTGTGGTTTGTTTGTGTCTTGTTTGTAATAGGGTATGTGTGTGTGATGTTCGTGCATGTGTGTTATAGGGGGTGTGTATGTGGTCTAGCATGTGTGTGTGTGTGTGTGTGTGTGTGTGTGTGTGTGTGTGTGTGTTTGATATGTTTAAAATGCTGTCTGCCCAGCATTTGTGTGTTTGACATGTTTGAGATGCTCTTTGTGGACAATGTTTGTGTTTGACATGTTTGAGATGCTCTTTGTGGACAATGTCTGTGTGTTTGAGATGCTGTCTGGACAATGTGTGTTTGACATGTTTGAGATGCTCTTTGTGGACAATGTTTGTGTGTTTGACATGTTTGAGATGCTGTCTGGACAATGTTTGTGTGTTTGACATGTTTGAGATGCTGTCTGTGGACAATGTTTGTGTGTTTGACATGTTTGAGATGCTGTCTGTGGACAATGTTTGTGTGTTTGACATGTTTGAGATGCTCTTTGTGGACAATGTTTGTGTGTTTGACATGCTTGACATACTCTGTGTGGTTGGCATTTGTGTGTTTGGATGATTTGAAAATCTCTGTGTGGATGATATTTACATTTGGTATGTGTGAAATCCTTTATGTGGATGATGTTTGCAATTGGCATTTTGAAATGCTGTCTGTGGATGATATTTATGTGTGACATGTTTTAAACACTTTGTGTGGATGAAGTTTGTGTTTTTGGCCTGTTTGGAAGGCTGTGTTGATGAAACGTGTGTGTGTGTGTGGTACATTTGAAATGGCATGTGTGTGGATAAAATTTGTGTCTTTCGTTTATTTGAAATGCTGCATGTAGATAATGTTAAGGATTTTGGCACTGTTGAAATGGTTTATGTGAAGAGGTTTGTATCCTTGGTTTATGCCAAGAAGTTGTGTTGTGTCTTTGAAGTGCTCTGTGTGGAAGAAGTTTGTGTTTTTGGCATGTTTTAAATGCTGTGTGGATGTGTGCCATGTGTGTTCTCTACGATAATGCTTTGTGTATGTGGGGTCTGAAATGTTTTTGCATATTATGTTCCATGTGCAGTATTTGCAGGGTGTTTGTGTGTCTGATTTGTGTGAAATACCCTGTGTATGCATGATGTTTATGTGTTTGATATGTGTGAAATACTCTGTCTGTGCATGATGTTTGTGTGTGTCTGATATATGTGAAATACCCTGTGTGTGCATGATGTTTGTGTGTCTGATATGTGTGAAATACTCTGTGTGTGCATGATGTTTGTGCGTTTTGAGTGCAACATGTGAAAGAGAATACATGTCATATGTGTTTTCATATGTGTGCATGCAAGCACATCTTCTTAGGGAAAAAGTTTCTCTATGTTTATTTAGTGTATGTGCGTGTGGTGTGTGTGTGGGTTTACGTGTACACTCACTAGTACATGGTATGTGCACAGATACCCTACGAGATAGCGGCTAGACGTACGGGTGATGTGGGGTCAGTGTACGGTGACCCCAGTCTGGCCACCAGGGAGCTGAAGTGGACTGCCAAAAAGTCCCTGGATGATATGTGTAAGTGGCCGCACGTGGCAGCCGTCTTTATCATCACTGCTTCACCTCCTCCTTTTTATTCTTGCTAACTTTTTGTTGCTGTTGTTGTTGTTTGAGGGGGGAAATGGGGTGTGGAAGAGAAGGTCAACCTATCGTCCTGGTGGCGTTTACTCTGGGGTGCTAAACCTATCTTCACCTGCACAGCTGCACCGAGTTGGTCTGTTGCAGTCCATACACCTGCAGCTCATAGGGAGCTGTGAATGTCGGGTGTCATCAAGCCATTAAGCCCTTTCACAGAGGCTGACTTATGTTGGTGATGTTTTTAGTGGTGTCTGTTCTCTTGGCATTCAGCTTACACACTGCCACCTAGAGTTACTGCTGGCATTAGTCATTGTTTAGCCCTTGGAGCCTAAGTGGCTTTGTGTTTCTCACTGAGGTGAACACTCCCTCCACATTGCAGACAGACAGTCCCTTGAATCTGTATGAAAGTGCAGATGTTGACCTCCACTCTCCACAGGCAGGGAAAAGCAGAATTGAGGTCACCATTAAAAGCAGGCAGATGGGAGGCAGAGGTAGACTGTTTAGACATTGAATTGTATGATGATCTGCAAGGATGATGACAGTGATGCTGTGGAGTTCCATTGATGGTCAGAGGTGCACTGTCCACTGATGGTCAGAGGTGCACTGTCCATGGATGGTCAGAGGTGCACTGTCCATGGATGGTCAGAGGTGCACTGTCCATGGATGGTCAGAGGTGCACTGTCCATGGATGGTCAGAGGTGCACTGTCCATGGATGGTCAGAGGTGCACTGTCCATTGATGGTCAGAAGTGACTGTCCATTGATGGTCAGAGGTGCACTGCCCATGGATGGTCAGAGGTGCACTGTCCATTGATGGTCAGAGGTGCACTGTCCATTGATGGTCAGAGGTGCACTGTCCATTGATGGTCAGAGGTGCACTGTCAATTGACGGTCAGAGGTGCACTGTCCATTGATGGTCAGAGATGCACTGTCAATTGATGGTTAGAGGTGCACTGTCCCAGCAGGCCTGCCTGGGTTTCTTTCAGCACATGGTCAGAGGTGCACTGTCCCAACAGGGGTTCCATTGATGGTCAGAGGTGCACTGACCCAGCAGGCCTCCCAGGGTTTCAGCACATGGTCAGAGGTGCACTGTCCCAACAGGCCTGCCAGGGTTTCAGCACATGGTCAGAGGTGCACTGTACCAGCAGGCCTGCCAGGGTTTCAGCATATGGACAGAGGTGCACTGTCCCAGCAGGCCTGCCAGGGTTTCAGCACATGGTCAGAGGTGCACTGTCCCAGTAGGCCTGCCAGGGTTTCAGCACATGGTCAGAGGTGCACTGTCCCAGCAGGCCTGCCAGGGTTTCAGAACATGGTCAGAGGTGCACTGTCCCAGCAGGCCTGCCAGGGTTTCTTTCAGCACATGGTCAGAGGTGCACTGTCCCAGCAGGCCTGCCAGGGTTTCAGCACATGGTCAGAGGTGCACTGTCCCAGCAGGCCTGCCAGGGTTTCAGAACATGGTCAGAGGTGCACTGTCCCAGCAGGCCTGCCAGGGTTTCAGCACATGGTCAGAGGTGCACTGTCCCAGCAGGCCTGCCAGGGTTTCAGAACATGGTCAGAGGTGCACTGTCCCAGCAGGCCTGCCAGGGTTTCAGCACATGGTCAGAGGTGCACTGTCCCAGCAGGCCTGCCAGGGTTTCAGCACATGGTCAGAGGTGCACTGTCCCAGCAGGCCTGCCAGGGTTTCAGAACATGGTCAGAGGTGCACTGTCCCAGCAGGCCTGCCAGGGTTTCTTTCACTTCAAACTGCATTCTGGTTTGCCGGAAATCCTTTGCTAATAATTTCTCCTGTCACTGTCTTTGACTTTGTCCTCTATTTGTCTTTCTTCTTGACCGCCCTCAATTGTTTTTCTGGCTTTGTGGTCCATCTTTCTTACAAAAGGTCTCGGCACTTTTTTCCCTAGTAGAAAGCCAGATTGTTTTGGTTGTATTCTGATGACAAAGTAGCTAGATTGTGCACTTTATGCAGAGTAGACTGTGCACTTTATGCAGAGTAGACTGTGCACTTTATCCAGAGTAGATGCAAGCTGCCCGTTCTGCAGTGCCTTTTTGTCCATGTAACTGTTTCCTTTTGTCAATGTTGTTGTCGCATTTAAATGTTTTTTCATCATTTTTTGAACCAAAAATTGAGGGAATGCCAGACATCCATCGTAGTTTCATCAGCTTTAAGTATGTCAGAAATTATGTTATAGATTTCACAAACATAATTGTTGAATAGTTGTTTGTTGTTGTTTTAACCAGGACCGGATGTCTTTTCTCTGAGCAGTGACAGCCCTGAGAAGGCCCTGTGTGGTTGGTTGGGCTGTAATCCTTCACTCAGTCAAGTCACAGCCAAAATGGACCAGTTTGTCCCTCTTTGGCAATTTTCAAAAAATCATAAAAAATCAACCACTTCACCTAGGAGCATGAAACATACACCACTGGATAGAAAAAATAATATATTTATCAAAAATGCTTACCTTCAGTGAGGAATCCACACAGTTCACATGATGTAAGTAATCCAAAATGATACACATGTGCAGACAAACAAAAACTTTTTGTGCACACTGTAATCCACTTCTTCATGCTCTCTATCCTCCCACACAAGTTCAGTTACACTTCTCAGCACTTGGTATGAGCTATAGAGAACAGTTTATTTATGACAACTGCATAAAACACAAGAATTTGACCACAAAATGCTTGATCCACTCAAAATCGTGTGTTCCGTGTTCAAAATCATGTGATCGCGGGAACTGAGAGTAGGACAATATAAATCTGTATAAAACAACTACAGAATACACGAAGATTAGCTTAAGGGAAGCAACTACAAAAAAAGGCCCAAAGCTGTCCCTGAAACGAGATTTATTGCCCTTTCATAAAAGGCTGTATGATTTAAAAATTGTCAAACTCTGTCGGAAGTATATGTCTTCGCCTTCAGGTGATGTGAACAGTGTCGGAAACCCACTTCTGACAAGACTCAATTGAGTTAAGCTAAATGGAAGAAGACTACAGATATTACGTGACAGGGGTGTACTCTACTCTTCCATTCCCAGTACAACACAGCAGAAGTCAGAACTGAGTTATGTTGACTCTTGCATTATTGGGTTAGAAGTTGAACTCCCTGCAGTTCTTTCCCTTGATTTTCAATCACCTGTGATTAAAGTTTCTTTTGTTTTTCTTTTAATTATTGCATCTAAAAACATCTTTTTTTCTTATTAATAGAATTGTTAACTAAGACAAACCTAAACAAATGCATTTGCCAAGAGAAAAAATTATTACACAAATTTTTAGTTTTGCGTGTGCATAGATATTGCTAAAAAAAAAATGCAAAAAAAATCAAAAGCTGTTGAGAGTTAAGAAAGACTGTTCAGAGATGACAGTCAGTTGTGTGGTCCCAGAGATTCCCATCCAAAGCTGTTGAGAGTTAAGAAAGACTGTTCAGAGATGACAGTCAGTTGTGTGGTCCCAGAGATTCCCATCCAAAGCTGTTGAGAGTTAAGAAAGACTGTTCAGAGATGACAGTCAGTTGTGTGGTCCCAGAGATTCCCATCCAAAGCTGTTGAGAGTTAAGAAAGACTGTTCAGAGATGACAGTCAGTTGTGTGGTCCCAGAGATTCCCATCCAAAGCTGTTGAGAGTTAAGAAAGACTGTTCAGAGATGACAGTCAGTTGTGTGGTCCCAGAGATTCCCATCCAAAGCTGTTGAGAGTTAAGAAAGACTGTTCAGAGATGACAGTCAGTTGTGTGGTCCCAGAGATTCCCATCCAAAGCTGTTGAGAGTTAAGAAAGACTGTTCAGAGATGACAGTCAGTTGTGTGGTCCCAGAGATTCCCATCCAGCCCCACAGCCTGTTCAGTTCTGTGTCAGGACCAGGCCAGGGAAAAAAGCAACTCTACAAGGATGATGGTTCTGATGGGAGTTCAAAGTCCATAGTCCCCAGTCGTCGTTCTGTTATAAATTACCATGGGGCTGCCATCTGTTCAGTATTCATTCATCTGCATCATGGTTTTTTGAGGGTTTTTGTATTGTATCAAGTCTCAACTTCTGGTCAAGTACAGTTTACCTGAACATGTATATGTGCTGTAATTTTGGTCGCATAAATGGATTGAATGATCTTAGCAATGTTAAACTACTACATGGCTGACCTGGAATTTGGTTTTCTCAAAATTTGGCTAACCAGACATGAAAATTTCAGTCCCAGCAATTTTTCAGGGTTAACATACTAGACTACATCGTCACATTGTCTTTCAGGTTATGGAAGTTGTTTTTTTTTTTGTAATGTTCATCTGTTCTGCGGTGTATTCAGTATATATTGATAGTCAGTACCACTTTGTCTGTAAGTCAGACAGTTTGTCAGTCTGTGTGTGACTGCATATGTGAGAGCCCATGTGTGTACTGGTATGTGTGCATGGACAGTGAAGGTGATTGTAAGGAGAGTGGCTTCAAAGTGCCGTTTGCTTCCAGGTGCGGACACGTGGCGCTGGCAGAGTCAGAACCCCAAAGGTTACAACACACCAGCTGCCCAACAGCTGCAGCAATGATAGAGGTGCACCTCCTACCTCTCTAGCTGACTCCAGTCCCCAGTGACTGCCTTCTTTCGCCCTGTCAAACTTACATGCCCCCCTCCCCTCTCCCCCAACTCACTCTCCCGCACACTCCCAGCTTCTTCCATCTCCGCGCCTGCCTGTACCTCATTGGTGTTTGTTGGTTCTTGTAACCTTTCGTTTGGGACATGGTTACCAAGTATCGAGTCATGTATATTGATTGTCTCCGTTCCTCTGGGATCATTCTGTTGGTGATGTGTATGAAATTACGCCACTTTTACAATGTGTGTAGGAAGGTGTATCATGTTTTGCCTCTTGCGTTTTGACTGAGAGGATGTGGTTCAAAACCGCAAGGACATTGGATTGGAATTTATGAGTGCTTTTCATTGGCTGATATATATATATATATATATATATATATATATGTCTTTCTATCTGTCTGACTACATCTCTCTCTCTCTCTCTTTCTCTCTCTCTCTCCATCTGTCTGTCAACATCTATCTCTACAGAGGTGTGAATTGTGTGCTACAGCAGGGTGAGGTGAGATGTTAATGAGTAATATTCATTTCTGTGTTCATTCTGTGCACTTAATCGGTTGACATGGTTGTACTGATATCTAGTCTGTATATGTGGGAGTGTGTTTACAGTATTTGCATTTTATGTAATGAGTTCAGTACTGGCCTGCCTCATCAGGCTCAAGTGTTTGATTTACTGTTGGATTGAATCATATTTATACGAGTGATCTTGGTTTCACGTCTCTCTCTCTCTCTCTCTCTCTCTCTCTCTCTCTCTCTCTCTCTCTCTCTCTCTCTCTCTCTCTCTCTTTTTTTCTTCTTCTAATGAAACAATGTTTCGACAGAGTGGAATGATTTTTTTTAACCAGTGTAATTCATCAAGTTCCTTTCATCAAAGGTCACTATCAAAGTTGTGTGTTTTTTGTTGTTTTAAACACCCACACACCCACCCCTAGCAAGGCATGTTTTGTTACTGAGAAGGAGTTGATGCTATGGCCCAAGCAAGGAGTTGATGCTATGGCCCAAGCAAGGAGTTGATGCTATGGCCCAAGCAAGGAGTTGATGCTATGGCCCAAGCAAGGAGTTGATGCTATGGCCCAAGCAAGGAGTTGATGCTATGGCCCAAGCAAGGAGTTGACGCTATGGCCCAAGCAAGGAGTTGACGCTATGGCCCAAGCAAGGAGTTGATGCTATGGCCCAAGCAAGGAGTTGATGCTATGGCCCAAGCAAGGAGTTGACGCTATGGCCCAAGCAAGGAGTTGATGCTATGGCCCAAGCAAGGAGTTGATGCTATGGCCCAAGCAAGGAGTTGACACTATGGCCCAAGTAAGGAGTTGATGCTATGGCCCAAGCAAGGAGTTGATGCTATGGCCCAAGCAAGGAGTTGATGCTATGGCCCAAGCAAGGAGTTGACGCTATGGCCCAAGCAAGGAGTTGACGCTATGGCCCAAGCAAGGAGTTGATGCCATGGCCCAAGCAGCAAATTTGTTTTGGAAGGAGGATGAGAGTGGAGGGAGTGGGAAGGAGAGGGGGTGTTTGAATGTGGAAGGGACTTTGCTGTTTTGCTGTTTGTTTTTCTGTCTGTTGTTGTTGTTGTTGTTGTTGTTGTTGTGTGTGTGTGTGTGTGTGTGTGTGTGTGTGTGTGTGTGTGTGTGTGTGTTATGAAAGATTAAAGAGGGAAGGGTTTTGTCCATGCCAGGTATTGAAGAAAGCATTTTTTTAAACATGTGAAAATTATTTTTGTTTAAAAAAAAACACATGGTATTTGAAGTAACAAAATATTTTGTGGTGGTGGTGGTGATTTGATTTACTTTCTCCTCCCCTGTTTGTCCCTTAAGAACCATCTCATTAGAATCATTCTCATAGTCATCGTGGGCATTCACAACAACGGATATGTATAGTGCACATCAAGTCATTGTCTGTCTGCTTATTGCTTTCATGGGAGTAGAAATGGCTGGTACTTGTGCTGTTACAGACAATGTGTGATCAGTAGCAGGTGTGCTCAAGATGCATGTGATACATGTGTTTGCTTTACACATGTCTGAAATCCGGCGATTGTGAGTTTTTCGTTTTATGATGCAGGGTGGGATGTTTGATCAAAAGTATTAACTCTATGTTTGTCTGGTGTATTCCTTGTTAATCATTGCATTTATTTCATTGAGACTGTGTATGACTTGAACATAGGGATTTGGATCAGAAACGAGACACATACTTTTTATTCCTGCTATTTTGTCAGTAGATTTAGATTGTTTTATGATGGTTTGCTTTATAATGCTTAATAGTCTTGATCCATACCCATTCCTTTTTTCCCCCTTGTACTAGAGATTTGGAATTAATCTCTTAATCGCTCTTTCATAACATGATTTGAGTGATTGTGAAAAAAAACATCTTTTACTATTTTATGTTTATTTTTCCTGATCAGTTTAGTTTGAGAGGAGTTACAATATCTTTTTTAATTGAATGGAATTTAGAAAAAAATGCAATTGTAGCAATGAAAGGAAGCTGCGGCCAATCGCATGATAGAATGGGCAACTGATGAGATGCTCTCCTGACCATATACCATCGCAGTCAGAAGTTTGATTGTGATTATTGACAGCAGGTACTTTCAGAATATGTCAACTGGTAGTTGTTCATTGAAAGCCTAACCAGTAAAAGACCCATAGTTTCATTCCAAAGCTGAATAGTTTCAGTCAGTGTTTGACAAGTGATCACATGATATTCTTAACTGCCAGTAGTACACTGCTGGGGGGAAAATGTTTTGGTCATGAAAAATAATGGAGATGCCAATACAGACGCAATCTGAGTGGCATCTTCCATTAACAGACTGCCAAGAATGGTGTCAGTTTTCCAGTCAGATTGCAGCACCAGGGACAGCACAGATTCCTTCGTTTCTGCTTTTAATCCTCCATGATTATTCAGTATAGAATCTTTTAGATTTAACAAACTCATGATACAAAGAGATGTATGCTTCGCAATGCATGGAGATGTTTTGTTATGCTGATTGCTATTTGTTGAAGCAAAAGAGTCTGAGCAAACATCGTTTATAAGTTAAAGGAAATTTGTGTTTTATCAAAATATTTTGAAAGCTCAGTGTACGTAGAGGTGGTATAAAGTGCATATGTGTATGTAAGGAAATTTGTGTTTTATCAAAATATTTTGAAAGCTCAGTGTACGTAGAGGTGGTATAAAGTGCATATGTGTCTGTAAGTGAGGAGGAGGGGGGATAATGGAACACCGCTGTAATATTCTTCCACCACAGATATCCAATCATGTTCTCTCTCTTTCTTATATATGTATACATATCCATGCCCACACATTCATGTGCGCGCGCACCACACACACACACACACACACACACACACACACACACACACACACACACACACACACACATACACACACACACACACACTTGCACACTCATTGCGCATGCATGCAACACACACACACACACACACACACACACACACACACACACACACACACACACACACACACACTCTATCCATATACAGTATATACATATACACAAATGCATGCTCTTAGAGACATGCATCCTTACACATATGCATGCATGCACGCATTTAAGCATACACACAGAAACTTTCATTCATGCATGCACACACACACACACACTCACGCATGCGCGCGCACACACACACACACACACACACACACACACCACATACACACATACACATACACACACACACACACACACACACAACACATACACACACACACATACACGCACACACACACACACGCACACACACACACACGCACGCACGCACGCACACACACGCACACACCCACACACACACACATACACACACACACGCACACACACACACACACACACACACACACACACACACTATCCATACACAGTGTACACACAGCACACTATTGGGAGCACCAATTCTCTCTGTCTCTCCCCACTCACTACTTCCTTCACACTCTTCCCTTTCCACCCCCACCCCCCTTCCTCTGCTTCCTTTTGCCACCTCCCTCTTCCTCCCCCCCTCTAATATCCCCACCCATCCAACCTGCCCATCATCGCCTGGTCCCAAGGCTGTATCTTGATGAACAATCTCAGGGTCTGTTTCAGTGAACTAACAGTAACGTAGTCTGATGAAAGGTATTGAGACACGAGACACACCAGGAAAGGAGAAGCTGTTCCAGGACTGTGGCTCCAGGCTTTTTATTCAGCAGCTGGGGGGGGGGGGAGGGGGGGGGGCTACAGTGGGCAATAAAGATGGTGAAGATGATACACTCCATGAGGACATGCTTCAGGCATAGCGGTGATTTGTTGATTGATATGAAGGGGGCAGAGGGAGGAGGGTCAAGAAGACTGTACTGCTTCTGAATGGACCGGGAGAGACCTTGGGAGAAAGGGGGGGGGGGGGTGGAGGGGGGAGGGTGAAGGAGTATAGGGTACCTTCCCCCTTCTTTTAGCCTTCCCATTTCCTATTTTCTTCGAAAGAGTCTTATGGTTTGTTGATTTTCTTTCGCTGTTGTGAGTCTTATGTTGATTATTCATTTATTGGTGTTTCATTTGTTTCTTAATCATTGATTTTGTCAGCTTTTTAAGACATTCATTGAGAAAAAAAATTTTTTTTAATTTTCATTTGCTGTTTTGTTCTGCACGATATTTGCCTTTATTTCTTTCTTTTCCTTGATCACAATTAATCAACATTCACAGAAGTATTTAGAGGAATAAGGGCTGAGGAAAACACTGTTTAAGTCATAGTAGTTGCGGTTGTATGGTCTGAAACAGATAAGACTGAGGCATGCATAATATACTACCCAATTGAAAGCGGAGAGTGCTTGAACATTTATTTCGAACATACTACCTGGCAAGAAACAGAAATAGAAATGAGAATGCATGTGGGTGCTTTCTTAACGAGTATACTTAATTAATTACCCATGGTGATAATCGTTTCCTATCTCTTGTTACAAGAATGAAACTTGATGACAAGTAGTTTATGTGTGAAGCACTGTATAGAAAAAAACAAGAAAAATTTAACGAAAAAGAGGAAGAGAAGCCTGGGTGGGTTTTTTTTAGGGACCCTTCTAATGTTGAAATTTGTTCTTCACCCTTATGTTTCCTGTCCCCATCTCCTGCCCGCATCTGCTCCTGCCCCTGCGCGCATCTGCTCCTGCCCCTGCGCGCATCTGCTCCTGCTCGCGTCTGCTCCTGTCCCCGTCTGCTCCTGTCTCCATCTGCTACTGTTCGCATCTGCTTTTGTCCCCATGTGCTCCTGTCCCCAGCTCCTCCTGTCCCCATGTGCTCCTGTCCCCATCTCATCCTGTCTGCATCTCCCACCTTGCCCTCATCGCCCATCTGTTCCCTCATCCTCTCTGACAAGCCTCATTCCACTTCCTTTGTCAGACTGTATTCCATGTGCTGTGAGCAATATACTGTTAGAAAACATCCAGAAACTCAGTGTCCTGTATCGTGAAAGGTGATGAATAGAGTCAAGCATGAAGCGTTGAAGAGAATACTTCAGGTGAACATAAATGTATGTCAGTGAGAATCAACTGGATGACTCAGGGGAAATGTAGCACCAGCAGGCAGCTTTTCAGTCAGCTCCACCCAGGTATGCCGCCTTTTGTGCAAACCAGAGCACGATTGTAAAGCACTCAGGGCTTGGTCTAAAACTGAGAACAGGAGCTGTATCAGCACTGGCAGATTGTAAAGCACGTAGAGCTTGGTCTAAAACTGAGAACAGGTGTTATATCAGTACTGGCAGATTGTAAAGCGCGTAGAGCTTGGTCTAAAACTGAGAACAGGTGTTATATCAGTACTGGCAGATTGTAAAGCACTTAGAGCTTGGTCTAAAACTGAGAACAGGTGTTATATCTGTACTGGCAGATTGTAAAGCACGTAGAGCTTGGTCTAAAACTGAGAACAGGTGTTATATCTGTACTGGCAGATTGTAAAGCACGTAGAGCTTGGTCAAATACTGAGAACAGGTGTTATATCTGTACTGGCAGATTGTAAAGCACTTAGAGCTTGGTCTAAAACTGAGAACAGGAGCAATATCAGTACTGACAGTAATAAAAACATGGTCTTGGGTACAGTCAAAGTCATTGGTTATAGGCACGTTGGACAGCTCATCAATTATTAATGGAGTTCACCCTCCACGGTCATTCAGGTGAAAGAGATTCAGGCTGCAGGCAATGCAGGTTTTACCACAAGGAGTTTGTGGATTGGTTGGGCTTGGTACGCATTTGGCTTGTAGATTAGTAAGGGAGGAATTCTCTCCCTTTCTCTCCCCCGTCGCTGTGATCTGCCCTCTGTCCTCGTTGACAACATCTCTCTTTCTCTCACTCACTCATGCATGTAAATATCCACTCCTCTTTGTGATCTCATTCCATAGACAATTATGGTTGCTGTGTGCAGTTTTCTCCAAACATACATCTTGTTAAGTTTTATGCATTTATCCTTTAGTCATGTGAGGTAACAATCAAGGTGTGGTTTATTAAAAAAAAAAAAGACCACACAATAAAACAATGCCAGCACAGAGTGACCCAGACTTACAACCACATTTTGCTCTCTCTCTTTCTCTCACACACACGCACGCATGCATGCATGCACGCGCACACACACTCGTACACACACACACACACACACACTCGCACACACACACACACATGCACCTAAACACTGCACCCCTCCCTCCTATTACGACCCACTCGGTTTTCATAACTCCTCCCGACCCTCTCTGAAAAGCGTGGTCTGTACAAACATCAGTGCCTTGAAGTCTTCAATGTAAATAGTAAACAAAGTTCACTGTAGCTGCTACAGTGCTCGGTGTATGTTGCAGATTGTTGAAGTGACTACTCTTTCGTTTCCTGGATTTCCCTGCCTGAATTGTAGACTATGCAAAGGAGAATTAATGACATACACTAATGGAATCAGGTTGCCATTTAAAAAAAACAAACTACAACACTGCTGTAAGATGATAAAGTTGTCTGTGCATCTTTTTTTTTGTTTTTGAATGTAAAATATTGAATGTAAGTCAATTGTACATAATTTTATGGGTGGACCAATTGGGAAAACTTCAACACCTGTGCAGAAGTCACATGTGAGGTGAAATGGTCATACGTTTCTGTTGTTTGTTGAATATTGTTTTCAGGAAGTAAATCGTTTTGGCTAGGTTGTCTTCCTTTTTTCCTTCAGATTTTGTTGTCAGTATTCTGTTCGCAACATACACCTTTTTTTTTTTTTCAAACATGGTGTTATGAATGATGAAAACATGTGAAGCATGTATGACTGTGCAAAAGTACATGTCTGCGCACGTGCGTGCACACACACACACACACACACAGTGGAAACTCCTGTCTCTTTCCATCTTCCAGTCAGAATTCTTTGATGTTCCCCTCCACCTTCCATAAACCCCAACATGCCCCACCCAACATGCCCCACCCAACATGCCCCACCCAACCCTTCCTGGCTTACCTGCCCTCCTTACTTTGTACAAGAAAGCATTGTGACTGTTGCCATACTTGTTCTTTTTCTGCTTTTTTATCTATTTATTTTGTTACTGCAAACTTTCTCAGTTTATATTCATATCCACATCCACAGATTTATTGTTGAAGATTGTCGGTGATCTCCATGAAATGTGAAAGAAATTGACTGCCTCTAACAGACTTGAGCGAGATAGGTTGCAGTTAGTTGCAGTCAAATGCATTTTCTTCTCTTTACACATTGATTGCTGTACACAGCTGACACCCCGGCACATCGTCCAGTGTGTGTCTGTGTGTTCTCACCATGACATGAAAACAGCGTCCAGGAGGCAGGTTGGGTGGGAAGGAGATGGGGGACCCAAACCTGATGCACTCTGTTGGAATCTTCAACACAAAGGAAGACCATTACAGAAATTGTTACTCAGCATTTTGTTTGGATTTGCACCCAGCTACCTGATTCTTCACCTTTAAGCATTTGTGTTGACTCTCCGAGCAATCTGTGTAAATTTGGGTGAAAATTCCTGCTACTGTTTTCAAGTTCTCTTGCGAACAAACGTACAACAAACAGACGAGGCAGGAGGCAATTTTCTCTCAGCGCTGGTTCTCCTGTGTGCTAGGTGGAGATTGTGTGTAGAGCAACTGCCTCCATTGCTGGCAAAATGTATGCACCAAATGATGGTGATGTTTTGCTTACTGTCATCACTTGAATGATAAAGAAGGTCTCGAGTCATTGAAATCACTTTGTCCCTTAGGGATTTTCATGAAGACACTACATCTGAAGTCGGGTCTGGCAGGATCTCGCTTGAATTCTTGTGTGGTCTAGTCATATGTGTTCAACCTTCTTCACTAGGAATGGCCCGTTTTCTACTACTCTCTTGCTTTTTGCCCATTTTTGTGTGCATTGGAAGAGTTGAGGTATTTATGGACTGATATCGACGGGTTTGCACTCTTTCTTTTGCCTGTCTGTGTATGTGTTGGAAGAATTTCAATATTCATAAAATATTAACTAATTCATCCTAGGGGAAGTGCTATTTTCATGCT
This sequence comes from Conus canariensis, assembly GCA_033310375.1. Lineage (NCBI taxonomy): Eukaryota > Metazoa > Mollusca > Gastropoda > Neogastropoda > Conidae > Conus > Conus canariensis. Next base: position 4,406,306 of record CM065719.1, read on the forward strand.
GTGCTTTGGATAGATATGAAGAGATATTGTTTCAAAATCAAAATGAAGTACATGATATTCAGCATTTGCTGTTTAAGGTTGTCTTGCTCTGTTGTGTGTGTGTGATTGTGTGTGTGTGTGTGTGTGTGTGTGTGTGTGTGTGTGTGTGTGTGTGTGTTATTTTTTAATAGCAGTTATTTATTTATTTGCTGACTTGTCAGTCGGTTTCAAAAGTAGTATTGGAATCACATACAAGAAAGGTCTCACTTTGTTGCATTGATTTGGTTTGTAAGATCCTGTGTCTGTCATTGTATACAAGTGATGTTGTCCTTTGGCATTTGTGATTCCCCTGTTCAGAGGTATTTTTACAAGGGTTCTGCTTTTATGGGTGGATTCATCAACATTTGATGTTTCCACTTTGTGGGATTTTGATGTACGCAAAACTGCTTGTCTTTGTGGTACATGTACTGGACAGGGTGTTTAACATTATTTCCACATACAGGCGTGAAATCCATCTCCTTACTTTTGGCTGGCAAACGTAAGTTTGTTCAAGGAGAAGGTGCCAAAAAAAATAAATATATTTCAAATTAAACCTGGTTTTATGGAGTGTATTTTATTATCACAGCTAGAGTGTGTACCGATTTCCTGGTCTGAAAGGAGTGTTTGATGGTGGCTTCATCAGTAGTAAGTGTATACTGATGTCCTGGTCAATAGTATGTGTATGGATGTTCTGGTCAGTGATTGGTTTGCATTAACATCATGGAAGCAGTGAGTATGATTGTGCTTTGATGCTTAGAATAGAAGTGAGTTTGCAAAGATGTCTTATTCACATCACAAGTGAGTGTGCATTGATGTCCTGCTCACTAGTCAATAGGCTTTGATGTCCTGATTAGAAGTGAATTTTGCATCAATCTGGTCAGAAGTGAGTATGCGCTGGAGTCCTGGTCACAAGCCAGTGTGCATTAACAACTCTTACCAGATCTTACATTGCAGCGATTTATCAAGATGTATCTTTTTGTTGCTGTTTATAATTTTATTTCTTGTTTACATATGAAATTTTACAAAACGATAAAAAAAACTATGCTTAAATTGTGGGCACTGCAACACATATACACATCCTTTTCTCATTGCTCCAGTGTGAATTGATTTGTTGCCTGTGGGAGCTGATATACATTTTTTTTTAATGCTGAATGCTCTAGTCTGTCTGACATCAGAGCTTATCACAAAGATCGATACAAATATCAGGCAGTGTGTGTGTTGTGTGCATGCATGTGAGTGTGTGCGTGCTCATTTGCGTGCATATGTGGTTTTGTGAGTGAGTGTATGTGTGCATATGTGTGTGTGTGTGTGTGTGCGTGCGCACGCACGCACGCTTGTTTGCATGTATGTGTGTGTGGGTGTGCATCTGAGCTGCAGACCAAGATCCCGGTGATGTCAGCTGCTACCTCCCAACTCGTGGCAAGATCCCGCAGATGCTCATTGACCCAGTGCCGGACATTGCTGGTACTATCCGAGTGCAGCTCTAAGTGTATGATTGTGGACGTATGCAGGTAAAGACAGACACCTGCCATGAGTACCACACAGAAAGCTGCTGGCACCAGCATGGCTATCCAGACTGTGGTACGGGAAAAATCACTGTAATTGTGTTAAGCTTCTGGGCGAACTTCCTACAGAGGTGCGGAACTCGTTCAGTGCAAACGCGAAGTGGCGGCTTTTGTCAGAAAATTTCAGTTCCATGGCGGTTCATTCTTCAACACCGAGATCGTTGTTAATGACAATCACCACATTGAAATTAATAGTTGTGACCCAAGCATGCTGAAGGAAAGGTTAAACTTTTTAAAATTCCAAAATCTGTTGGCAAGTGACTTTTGTTTACCAACACAGAGAGAGAGAGAGGTGGGGGGGGGGGAGGCAAGGGAAGTAATATACAATTACAGTTATGCTCCTTGGATTACAGGCTTTATAACAAACTTTTTTCGCCTTAAAATCTGTGTTCATTTAATTCTACTTCTTCACAGAAAGGAAGCGCATGATATTCTGTCACCGGATTGTCGGCCTTCTCCATATTTAACACTGCATTGAGGTCGTTGTCCTCAGAAGTAATCTTCGTCAAGATCTCACAAAGTTGCTAGTATTGCCATTATTGTTTTCAGACAGCAAAGAATGCAGCGGCCGACAGAAAGCACTTAAGAGTTAGGCCTATCACTTCTAGTCGCTTTTCTTTACCATGGTACAGACGTCCGGGTAGTCTGTCTGACCAGGTGCGCAATGTTGCTACTGCATCTCTCGCTGTTAGTAGACTCTTCTGCAGCACTCCCCACAGTGACAGAAAAGTCAGCTGTGACTGGTCACTGTACAGACAGAAGAAGGCAAGGAAGAAAGGGAGGTAAACGTAAAACGGGTCGACTGGATTACATATTTAAAACCTCAGCGTGAGACTAGCCTACTTCTGTGCAATAACAGCGGCAGGAGGCTATGAATCTCACATGGTACGTAACCGAAGAGTTCAGCTTGGCGATGACTCTTTTCTAAACACAGCTTGTAGGGCCTACCAGTATGCTGTTTATGTAGTTTATCTCAGACTGTAACTAAATACAGTCTCTGCAGAGAGTCGTCTCTGCTGAACAGGACTTGTCGATACCATTTGGAGCGAATTTTAGATCATTACAACATGTATTAGTGTTCACAACACACACACACACACACACACACACACACACACACACATACACACACGCACGCACGCACGCACAGACACATTCTGTGTGTGTGTGTGGCTGTCTCTTCTCTCTCTCTCTCTCTCTCTCTCTCTCTCTCTCTCTCTCTCTCTCTCTCTCTCTCCTCATCCCTCTGTCAAATTTCTCCGTTCCTCTCACGTGTGTGTGTGTGTGTGTGTGTGCGCGCGCGCGCACGGGTGCGCTGTGGACCGAGATCCTACTGGAGTCAGCTGTTCTCTCTCTCTCTCTCTCTCTCTCTCTCTCTCTCTCTCTCTCTCTCTCTCTCTCTCTCTCTCTCTCTCCTCCCCTCCCCCCCACCCCCCGCCCCTAGCAGACTTTCTTTCTCCTCTCTTTTGAGGTCTTGTTCAACCACAACCTCTCTCTCTCTCTCTCTCTCTCTCTCTCTCTCTCTCTCTCTCTCTCTCTCTCTCTCTCTCTCTCTGTCTCCTCCTCTCTCTCTCCCTTTCTCTCTCTGTCTCCCCCCCCCCCCCTCTCTCTCTCTCTCTTCTCTTGCCTTATCAGAGTATAAAAATTTATTATATAGGAAGCAAAAGTCACACAATGATAAAATGTTTAAAGAAATTGTCACTAATATGGACAACCAAGAGGATTTTTGGAAAAGTGTCAAACAAGCGTTTAAAACACGAACACAGAAGCAGAATAGAACCACAATGGAGCAATGGTATTACCATTTTAAAAACGTGTTGGAAAAGGATACCAGTGTTGATACAGACACTGCTGAAAATGAAACATTATTAGTTGATGAATATTCTGAATTTTTCGATCGACCAATTACAAAGCATGAAGTACAATTTGTAATAAGGAAACTGAAAAATGGTAAAGCAGCAGGGTCCGATGGACTTGTTGGTGAATTTTTTTAAAAACTTAGGGGACTTTGCAATCGATTTTCTTGTAAAATTATTTAATGTTCTTTTTGAAAAAGGAATTTATCCCGAGAATTGGACCAGATCGATCATCTTACCTCTGTTTAAAAAGGGTGACGCAAATAATCCTAATAATTATAGAGGAATCTCCTTGTGTGATATTACTAGTAAACTTTATGGATCTATTATAAACAAGAGATTATCTGAATGGATCGAATTAAAAAACATAACTGGTGAATACCAAGCAGGTTTTAAGAAGGGTTGTAGTACAATCGATCATTTGTTCACTCTACTGGCTGCTGTTCAGAAGCAGTTTTCAAATAATCGTAAATTATATGTTGCATTTATAGACTTCGAAAAGGCCTTTGATTCTATTTCTAGAAAGCTTCTGTGGCCAATACTGGCAAAACACTGTGGAAAAGGAAAACTATTTAAATGTGTTAAATGTATGTATGATGATGTTAAAGCTAATATAAGGTGTGGTGCAAAATTTAGTGAGTACATTAGATGTACACAGGTGTTAAGCAGGGTGATGTTTGTAGTCCTGTTTTATTCTCTTTGTTTATTAACGAATTAGCTTAGGAAATTATCGAGAAGGGAAAACACGGTGTTTCATTTGATTTGATTGAAATATTCATTCTACTTTTTGCAGATGATATCGTTTTACTGTCTGAAACTGTTATAGGGCTTCAAAACCAGTTGAACAATTTGTGCTCAGCGGCGCAGAGGTTACATCTCAAAGTAAACATGGACAAAACAAACATTATAGTTTTTTCGAAAGGGTGGATATTTGTCGGCACGTGAAAAATGGTTTTATGGAAATTCTAAAATTGCGATTGTAAACGCCTACAAATATCTGGGTTTATATTTTTCTACAAAACTAAGTTTTTCGTTTGCCTGCCAAGATCTTGTGGGTAAAGGGAAGCGTGCTGTTATGGCCATTTTAAGCGTCTTGTATAAGTTTGAAAACGAGTCAGTAAAATTATTTTTCAGAATGTTTGATACCCAGGTCCAGCCTGTAGTCCAATATGGCGCTGAGATTTGAGGTTTGGAGAAAGGACATGACATAGAGAAATTGCACTTATTTGCTATGAAACGGTTTTTGAATGCCGATAGGCGTACTCCAAATGACTTGACTTATGGAGAACTTGGTAGATTCCCTATTTATTTGAATTCGTATATAAAATGTGTAAGATACTGGCTTAAACTGTTACGTATGGGCAACATAGACTGCCAGCCAAAGCTTATAAAACACTGTTTGACCTGGATATGAGAGGGAAAACTACGTGGGCCTCAGGCATTCGTAAATGTTTATGTAATTATGGTTTTTCGTTTGTATGGTTAGAACAAGGGGTTGGCTGTGTCAGCAGTTTCTTGGCTTGTTTCAAGCAACGAACAATAGATTGCAGATGGCAAGACTGGGATAGCCATATTCAAAACAGCGAACGATTTTCATTATTTAGACTGCTGAAAAGTAATTATTTAGTAGAAGCAGAAGCTTATTTGTCTCTGAACTTAAATAGATTTATCAGGTCTGAATTAAAAAAAATTCAGGTTTGGTGTATCGGATATTGTTGTACATCGTCAACGATATAATATCCATACAGAAAATGATTTGTTGTGTCCATTGTGTAAATCTGGTAGGGAAGATGAACTTCATTTTGTATTCTTATGTCCTGTTCTGGCAGACCTACGACAAAAACTTATTCCGTTAAAATATCATCGACGTCCAGCACTGTTTAAGTTAGTCTGTCTTTTGTCGTCAAAAAATTACAACGTTGCAAGAAACCTTGCTTTATATCTGTACAAATCATTTAAAAGAAGGAGTGATTTGACATAGGTAATTTGCATATGTTGAGAATGTTTAAATTTTTTGTGATGAAATACCTTGTTTAACTATGTTCTTTATTACTCACCCCCTTCAAATGGGGCTGTGGCCTTTCTGAATAAGTTTTCGTTATCGTTATCGTTATCGTTATCGTTATCGTTATCTCTTGCCTCTCTTCCTTCTGTCCATTTTCTCTGTCCCTTCCATCCTTCCTCTGTCAGTGAGTGTGTGTGCGCGCACGTACGTGCGTGCGTGCGTGTGTGTGCATGTGCACGCTCTTTTGCATGCGTGTGTGGTTTGTGTGTGTGTGTGTGTGTGTGTGTGTGTGTGTGTGTGTGTGTGTGTGTGTGTTTATGTGAAGAACCGCTATGATAATGGGAATGCCCGAGGGAAAATTGCTGCTTTCTTAATCGCTCTGTTGTTGTTTTTTCTCCATGTTTTGGGATCGCCCCTGAAATATTCCATGCTGCATCATCAACTTAAAGATAATCATCTGAGAGAAGACATCCACTTTTTAGCCTTCATCTCTCAATCAAACACACGTTGTCTCTCTCTCCTCTCTCTCTCTCCTCTCTCTCTCTCTCCTCTCTCTCTCTCTCTCTCTCTCTCTCTCTCTCTCTTTCCTTTTTCTTTTTTTTTTCTGTTGTTTCTTTTGTTGTTGTTGCTGTTTGTTTTGAGTCATTGGGATTGTCATTTTCCGCTTTTATTGTTACCTTGAGGGATCTACGTGTATTTTAAAGAGCAGACTGAAATACATTACAAGATACGACACCGTTGAACTGAACCAGTGGAATTCTCTGATCTCTACACAGACTTCGGTCACAGAACAACTCGCCCTGAATTAAGGGCTTCCGGCGGACAAGACGTTAATCCCACAATGTACCTTCGATTAATTCTTTGGCTTCCTTGCTCAGACACAAATAAACACGCAAAACTAAGCGCAAAGTAACGCTGTTTTAATACATAGTACAGCACAGACATGTCAAGTTGTCGACGTAGTTGTCAACAAATTATAGGCCTAAAGACACGCTCTCGATGGACTGCAAAGAAAGATTTATTTACTACAGAATATAAAACAGGTAAGTAAATTGTCCGACAAATGTCACTACTTCAGATGTTGTAAGCAACAGATTAAAAAAAAAAGAAAAAAGCACAGGTATAGC
>CM065719.1:4417876-4420376 GCA_033310375.1 Conus canariensis
GTGGATTGGGGAGAGGAGGAGAGGGGGCGGAGGGCGAGGGGAAAGGAAAGGGGGAGGGGCTGGGCTCAGCAAGACGGATCAGGGCTGTAGGGATCGCATGGACCATGGATGTTGGCCTCTTCCTAAGGTCCCATGTTGTCTGACGAAATAACATGGAAACAAGTGGGGAAAACAGCTATTAATAAACAGTGATCACTATCACAAACGTTTTGCGTCTTGGTCAGTCTTTGGCGTATGGCGTCTACGAGCGGTGTTGTTTTGCTCTGGAATCTTCAAATGCGTAGTGTACCACTATTAAAAGCTGAGGCTGATGGCAATACGGGATTCCAGAGTTACTGTTTTACCGTCAAAGTAGACATTACGCTAGAGCGCGTATTTCCAACGTCAACGCTTCATAATTGTTTTAGCATTAAAGCAGATGAAGGCCTAATATTAGAACACGTTGTTTTGTTCGTCCTACTGTCACAGTTGACGGAGATATTACAGTACCATTTCCAGAGTCATCGTATCACCATTTCCAGAATCATCGTATCACCATTGCTTAGCCATTAACGCTGACAAAGGTGTTACGCTGGCGTACGCAATACGCTTATCAACATTTCATGTTCGTTGTTGCTGTTTTAAGTTGATGAAGACATAATGTTAGAGTGTGCAATTCCCATATAATCGTTTCATCTTCGTTTTGTTGTAAAAGCTGGTGGAGATATTATGTCAGAGTGTGTAATTCCATAACGGTCGTTTCATGTTGGTTTTGCTGTGAAAGATGACGGAGACATTGTATCAGCGCACACAACTTCTATGTCACAGTTTCATGGTCGTTCTACGTTTGACGAAGACGTTTGCACTTTTTCAGTATAATCATTTATCATTAATGTTATTATTATGTATGCTTATATAGCGCCTATCCCCGGCTAGAGACCAAGCTCTAAGTGCTTTACAGTCCCACTCTCGTTTACACAACGGGCTGCCTACCTGGGTAGTGCCGACTGAAGAGCTGCCAGGTGGCGCTTCTATCAGTCGTTTCCCGTGTCACCCAGTCAATATCGTTCATTCAGTTTCCTTACTTCCTTCATTCTTTCCATTTCTCAGGCAGGGTGCATGCTATGTGTCACGTGTCATCCATACCAACGGCCAAACTGGCCTCCTCTTCCGAAAGCTGGGATGGGATTTTAGTGTGTGGAAGATGTTCTGCGTGCATTCACACACGAAACCTCACTTCATAGTCTCATTCGAAGTTCATGTTCGTTTGACTTTTGAAGCTGACAAAGTCATTACACCAGGCCACACATTTAGGTTTCGACAATAAAGCTGACAAAGTCATTACACCAGAGTACACATTTAGGTTTCGACAATAAAGCTGACAAAGTCATTATACCAGAGTACACATTTAGGTTTCGACAATAAAGCTGACAAAGTCATTATACCAGAGTACACATTTAGGTTTCGACAATAAAGCTGACAAAGTCATTATACCAGAGTACACATTTAGGTTTCGACAATAAAGCTGACAAAGTCATTATGCCAGAGTACACATTTAGGTTTCGACAATAAAGCTGGCAAAGACATTATGTTAGAGAACGCAGTTTCAGTATCATCGGTTCACGATCATTTTGCTGTTAAATTAAAGCCGACATGGACGCTTTACTAGAACGTCGTTTTATAGTCTGTAACTTACCAACAGAAGTGTGTTCGTTACGGAGACATTTTTTCCCTCTGCAGTATATTGCGGAAAGATTAGAAAGCATGCTCATAACGTTGTGTGCAGACTGAAGCCGTTTACGCATGTGAATTTATGTTTTCATGATAGTCGCGTTTATGCCTTCCACACACACACACACACACACACACACACACACACACACACACCACACACACACTGATCCTGTATAGCCTACTTTGTTTTGGCACATTTCTTTAGAACTGCATTCCCATCCTACATCCCATTCCATCGACAGCAGTCAAGTTCTTTCTCTGTGTCTGTCTGTCGATCCGGTTCTCTGTTTTAGCACTCTCTCTCCTCTCTCTCCTCTCTCTCTCTCTCCTCCTCTCTCTCTCTCCTCTCTCTCCGTGGTTTGACACGGCGCCATTTGTCTAAGCTGCGAAAATTATCTTCGATTATTCTTTGACAGTGCCAGTTACTGGACTTCCAGCGACTGTGGAGCAGTCCTGAGCGCCCTGCTAACCGAGAACGCAGTGTCAGGCTGGAAAATTGCAGGTGAAGGCAGCAACACCGTCGTTATCCTACGACTGAAGCCAACCGTCCCTGTCAAAACAATGACGGATCCCGTCTTGAACCGAGGAGCACGAGTCCAATATCACAGAAAGAAACCGCCCATCCAGGTGCGACGTGATCAGGAACGAGCAAAGCAGCAAAATACTCGGCTTGAACAGGTTGGTGCAGATAACGGAAACGCTTGTGTAGTGAATGAACTGTTTGACACAGAATTTGAAGCTCATGGTACACAGTGCACTACACAGGATGTTACTGAACACATCGAGC
>CM065719.1:4427876-4445376 GCA_033310375.1 Conus canariensis
GTGGCTGATGACTGCCCCTCCAGTGTAGACCTGTTGTATGGCTGGGCTGTGGTGTATCTTCTCAACCAGTCTTGCCCAGTGGTTGTAGCTTAGCCCCGGTTTCTGGCATAGCCACAGAGTATGGTTTAGCCACAGCTTGTAGCGTGCCCACGATCCCAGTTCTGCGATAAAGAGAACTTGGTCTGTAGGTGAGAAGCTGATGGTTGGTTTGTCGAGTTCACATATTTACTCTTTTATCTTTCAGAAGAGGTGTGAGACTCAACCAGCAAAGTTTTCTCTATGGTAGAGTTTCTACTATAACTATCAATCTCCACTTTTGTTTAAAGGCTGAGTTAAGCTTACGAAAGGGTAGGAGACAGTAATACAATGCTACACAGTTTCAGTCAAACAACTCTTCCATGTTTCTTATGAATTAAATCACATTAACTTGGGCTACACTTAGTCTAAGTACACATGTGGTGTAGACTTAAAGTCATACACTATAAATCATTCCACCAATCACCAGCATTTACAAAATCAGCTTAGTAGTTTTTAACCTAGCACAGGCATACTGTTTTTCCTGATCTAAATCTATCATTGAATTATCATCTTAACTGATAGAATTGCATACCAGCAAAAGTCAGGGTGAACACAAGGAATAGTGGTCAGATTGTTAACAAAGAATCATAACCACCGGGAGAGAGCTTTGGCCATATGATAGCAAGCAAACTACTACACAAAATAATCATTCATCAGTTTGATAAATGTCACTAAGTATTTGTACAACGTTACAATATTAACCCACACGGCATACATAAAATCAATACATAGATTCGAAAATGTAAAACATAGTTCCAACTCAATTTTCCTGGGATGAAACAGTGATTTAGACTTGGGATCAAGAAGTAGGTTATCAGGCCTTCTCTCTGGTCGTCCCTTGTCTTCCACTGTTCTGATCAACAGGCAGTCTTGAGGGGTCAGTGAAGTCGGGACTCCATGTGTCTCCTATATGTATTCTAAACTGGCAAATCAGGTTTCTGATCTGGCTGACAGGGTGTCAGTCAAACACCGGGAGTGAGAGGGGGAGGGATCTATTCTTACCATCATTCGCCTCGGAAATTGTTTGAACTTTGCCGGTGCCAGACCGCTGAGATCAGTGGTCGGTTAATCTATGCGTCCATATAGACGAATGCTAATTTAGACCATCGCGGGGAAACACAGTGACATCATTTACCAGGGGTCCGCAGTACGCGGATGGTGGGTATGAAAGAGAGAGTGGGGGGGGGGGGGGGGGGGGGGGGAGTTGGAGAAGGAAGGAACTTTGCTGGTTACTCTTTGTGTCATGGGATAGGAAGGGGTGCGTGTGTGTGAAGATAGCGCTGGGAAGGGAAGGGGGGGGGGAGAACGGGCAATTGTTACAATGCAATGTTAATTTTCCTGCAGCGTCAGGCGCCCCCTGTGGGAGTGGGGGAGGGTTGAAAGGGGACGGAAGGTGGATCAAGAATAATGAAACGCGTCATGCGTTTCCCGTGACGTAAACTTTCTCTTATAAGAGATTGTGTAAGTTAGGCGGCTCACGACATTCTAAGAGAGAGAAAGGGGGGGGGGGGGGTTGAGAGGGGAGAGTGGGCATAGATTTGAAATCTATTCTTCAGTTAGGGGTTTGAGTGGGACTGATCGGATGGGTTTGTCAAGCGTTTTGTTACACCAGGTTTCGTTAACATTTGTTCAGTAGTGCGCGCGTGCTCGTGTGTGTGTGTGTGTGTGTGTGTGTGTGTGTGTGTGTGTGTGTGTGTGTGTGTGTGACAGACAGACAGACAGACAGACAGACAGACAGACAGAGGGAGAGAGACATATGGAGAGAGTGACAGAGAGAGGCCGTGTGTGTGCATGTATTTGAGGGGGAATAAGAGAGAGAGAGAGAGAGATGGGGGAGGGAGAGAGATAGAGTTGCTAAAACTTGAAATGAAATGGGAAAGTTTCAGTTTCATCAAGGAGGCGTCACTGCATGCGGACTAGTCCATATACGCTACACCACATCCGCTAAGTTTTGAGACCACACTACGCATGATTTGAAGCTGATGGATAAATGAATTAACAACAAAGAGGAGACAATTGAAGAAGAGGGTCTCATGGCTATGACTCAGCGGATGTCTGACCTACGCATTAGCCCAACATGCTGGTCAGACCTTGAGTTCCTACCTACCATTGTGTGTGTGTGTGTGTGTGTGTGTGTGTGTGTGTGTGTGTGTGTGTGTGTGTAGTGGATGTACACGTGTGTGTATGATGTGTGGGCATGGGCCCATGCGTGTGCGTGGGCGCATGTGTGTGTGTGTGTGTGTGTGTGCGCGTGTATGTGTATGTGCACGCAGGCATGTGTGCGCGTTGTTTGTTTGTGTGTGTGTGTGTGTGTGTGTGTGCACGTGTATGTGTGTGTGCATGTGCAGCAGTGCATGTGCATATGTGCATGTGCATATGTGTGTGTGAGTGTGTGTGTGTGTGTGTGTGTGTGTGTGTGTGTGTGTGTGTGTGTGTGTAATTTGTGGGTTTGTGTGAGCACACATCTGCATATAGGTTATATATGTCCACATCTGTGTGATGTGTGTCTTTGTATGTGGGCGTGTGCGCATGTGCATGTGTGTGTGCATTTGTGCGCTTATGTGTACGCATGTGTGTGCGCGCGTGTGTCGGTGTGGACGTGCACATGCATACATGTGTATGTGTCTGGGTAAGAGCAAGCGAACGTACACGCACACGTCATCCAGTAGGAAATGTGAAAAAAAATAACTCAATAAATGTTAGTTGCCTCAACCTCCAATTCCAATTCACCACCTCTCCTCCCCCCCCCCCACCCCTCAAGTTCCTCACTCTCCTCCCCCCCCCCCTTCTCCTTTTGGCCGTCCTCTCCCTTCTCCCGCCCTTAAACAACCCCCCTCTCTCCTCTGTCCTTCTCCTTCCCCTCCCCCATCCCCTCCGCCCCATCCTCCCTTTCTCTTTACCTCTACTCTCCCCCGCCTCCCCCCCCTATCTCCAGCCCCCCCCCCCACTCTTGCTCTTCTTTCACCCCCCCCCCCCACCTCGCTCTCCGTCCGTCCCCCCACCCACCCCCACACCCAACCCCCCTCTCATCTCCACTCTCCCAGGTCGCCAGGTTCGATATTTGGCATTGCATTGGTTCACTGTCTGTGTGTGTGTCGGACTACAGCCGCTGCGAACGCCCGGGGGCAAAGAGACGGGGGAAGAAAAACAACAGTGGGGACGCTTGTCGCTCTCTTCCACACGCCGGGCAACACGAGAGAGGACGGCAGCCGGGAGTTGGAGGCAACTGTAGCGCGAACAAGTTCGGGGGTAAGTTTCGACAGTCTTCAGCTGAATATCAATATAGGCATACGTATGGGTTGTTGTTGTTGTTGTTTCTTTTTTATCATATACATATGTACATGTATGTATATTTGTTTGTATGTATGCGTGCGCGCGCGTGTGTGTGTGTGTGTGTGTGTGTTGTGTGTGTGTGTGTGTGTGTGTTGTGTGTGTGCGTGCGCGCGCGTGTGTGTGTGTGTGTGTGTGTGTGTGTGTGTGTGCGTGTGTGTGTGTACAAATACAAAATACAAATAAAAATATTTTATTCAGTTTTTACAAGGCCATAAGACCCATATGAACAAAACGTAGGCATAAGCAACCATTGACAGTCATGGTATTGACCGTGTTAAGCACGCAAATATGTAGACATTTTGATCAAGGAACAAGAAATAGTTCATAAATATACATGCTGGTTCTTTAATTTCTTATCTTCAAACTTTCTACCATATAAATTCCTAATTTAACAATATATTTTTCAGAGGGATTTGAGCAGAGCAACTGAACTTTTAAGTTTGAAGGGAATCTGTAATAATAGATGGGAATATATTTTTTACGCAAAGATGAGTACTCTGGACAAACTAGCAAAAAAAAAAGGCATTATATATAGGTCTTCTATCACATTTCCACCACACTGGCTACAGTTTGGGTTGTTAGGTTTCCAAAGCGAGCAATGCCGTTGAAAGGTAGTTTACTGCATCTTGATAATAATAATAATAATAATAATAATAATAATAATAATGAATACTTGTATAGCGCCTATTCTCGGCTAGAGACCAAGCTCTAAGCGCTTTACAATCCACACTCGTTTACACAACAGGCTGCCTACCTGGGTAGTGCCGACTGAAGAGCTGCCAGCTGGCGCTTCATTCAGACGTTTCCCGTGTCATCCAGTCAATATCGTTCAACATCGTTCACTCATTTTCCTTACTTCCTTCATTTTTTCCATTTCTCACGCAGGGTGCATACTATGTGTAACGTGTCATCCATACCAACGGCCAAACTGGCCTACTCTTCCGAAAATTGGTGATGGGATTTTACGTGTGTGCAAGATGTTATGCAAGCGTTCACACACGGAACCTCGGTTTAGTCTCATTTGAAGGACTGCATGGAAATGGAGTCAGAACCAATGTTAACTCCGAGGGAAAAATCCCCCTGTACCGAAACGGCCCGGCGGAGATTCGAACCCGGTACCCCAGGATCACGAGTCCGGCGCTCTACTAACTGAGCTACTCCGGCCCCCTTAGTAAGCAAATAGCACGACGATGTTCAAAGGATGTAAGAAGACCAATGCAGCTTGCTGGACATATTTTAGGGTGATAATTCAGGTAATCTGAGTAGGAGGAAAGAGAATCATGCCAATCTTGTCGACAAACATCAAAAAGACGTTCATTAAATGTTTTAAGAAATAAGGGTGCATTGCCAACATCTTGCATTTCCCAAGCAAATCCAAATCCATGTGAACATAATATTAACCTAACATTGTCCTACAGCACTCTGCCAGCACCTTCCCTCTGTGTGTGTGTGTGTGTGTGGTAGATAAATAAATAGACTGATAGGTAAATAGATGGACAGACAGACAGACAAACAGACAGACAGATAAATAGATAGCCAGACAGACATACAGACAGATATAAAGACAGGTAGAAAGACAGACAGATAGGCAGAAGTGGCGGATCAAGTATTAATGGAAGGGGGGGGGGGGTCCAAACTGAAGTTGGAGTGAGGAACTCAGCAGCAGAGTTTGTGAAAGCGGAGGTAGGGGGGAAGGAAGGGTGGGGAGAAGAGCAACTTTTGGTTAAAAAAAAAGTGGGGGGGGGGGGGGGGGGGGAGTGGCGTGTGATGGAGAGACAAGGCACAGATTTTGTGAAAGAGGGGAGGGGGAGGGCAAACCATTGGGTTTGTTGAAAAAAATAAATAAAATGACGGGGGGAGGTTGGACGGGGGGAATGGTTTCTACCATACTGGGTAACGTGCATGGGAGGTGTCACCAGTTTGTACATTCTTTCTTTCTTTCTTTTTTTTTTTTCTAAGAGAGAGAGGTCCTACAAAAATTAGTCCCGTTAAATATAGATGGATAGATGTAGATGAATGTCCAGATGGATGAATCCACCATGGTGACCGCATTAACGATTAGCCGAGCAGTTCACGGGTTAGTCGCCAAAGCTGGTCTTATATGACCTACGGAGCTTTATTCCGGTATTTAGATGTTGAGAACCCACGACAGGGAAGAGCGAGGCTGAAGGGAGATGCCATACTAGAGAAGCTCTGCATGTCTTAACCTGTTGGATCCTCAAGCGAGGCTCAGCGATTTCTTTTATCCCCCCCCCCCCCACCTTAAATTCCCCCCCCCCCCCCCCCCCCTCCCCTGATTATTTCCTTACATTGCCGTCTTGCCCTTTTCTCTGTTTCAACCTTTTCTTCTTGGTTTCAAAAGTGAGCCATGGGCTCACCAGTTTCACCTATTGTGGCCAACTTGTTCATGGAACACTTTGAAAAAGAAGCTCTTGAGTCTTCCCAGAGCCCACCCTCCCTTTGGACAACTTCACTGAACACCTCAATTCCATCAACCCCAACAACCAGTTCACCTGTGAGTCTGAACAACACCATCAGATCCCATTCCTAGATGTCAAAGTTCATAAAACCAACGAGGGAACCATGGAAACATCGGTATACCGCAAACCAAACCACACTGACCAATATCTACACTTTCACTCGAACCATCCATTACAGCATAAACGTTCAGTTGTCCGAACTCTATTATACCGAGCAAAAACACACTGCACCTAAGAACAGAATAAACTGAAAGAAGAACACCACGTCAAGACAGCTCTGAGAGCCAACGTTCGTTATCCTTCCTGGATTTTCAACACCCCCAAACAGAAACAAAGGCATCCCAGCGAAAAGAAGTCCATCACTATCAGCATGCCCTATGTGAAAGGGATGTCAGAGCGCCTGTCAAGGACTTTCAGCCAGCACGGCGTTCCAGTGTTACACAAACCAGTGAACTCCATACGATCTTTAAAAAAGTCAAGGACAGAACAGAGTTGGAAAAGAAAAGTGGTGTGGTGTATCACATTCAATGTGAGGAGTGCAGTGAGGACTATATTGGAAAAACTGGTCGGCCTTTGAAAAGAAGGCTAAATGAACACATTACCAAATTTTCTGCGTATTATGAACATATGACAACAACAACCCACCAAACCAACAAGTTTCACGCCACCACAATTGCAGCTGAATCACAGTTCACAAAAAGGAAAGTGAAAGAAGCAATAGAAATCAGGGAGAGAAAACCCAGCTTGAACAGAGACTGTGGCTATGACCTGCCCCCCATTTACAAGTGTGTGCTGAACACACACCAGAGATGACAACTCAGAGGACACCAACACCCACCACAACTACCAGTGAGTCTGGGCTGATGAAGACCAGCACTAGCTGGCCGAAAATTTCCCGCAGGTAAATTTCATTAGACTTTGAGTCAGAACACGCTGAAACAGGTGACTGCGGACGGAAATAGAACAAACTAAAGGAAACATCACGGTGCCTAATCTTCTCGTCTCGGGAAGCTGTTGGATTGTGATCGTCTCCCCGTGCTGGTGAGATTGTCACTTATTTATCTCTGTTCAGCACCACCAGTTGGAGCACGCTGATCAAGCCGGTTGGACAGAGGAGTGTCTATCGCCCAATAGACGACAGACAGGTGTAACAAATGGACCTGTTCACAAGACTAATTCGATAGTTCTCTAGCGCGCCTAGTGATAGTGCCCCGACGCTTAAAGTGTAGGGCTTTAATATTTAACGTCCTCCTGTTTTTCTCCTCTTGCCCCTCCAGTCCGCGCCCACTCCCCCGACGCCTACACACACACACACACACACACACACACACACACACACACACACACACACACATGTACACACACACACACACACACACACACACACACACACACACAAAACACATGTACACACACACACACACACACACACACACACACACACATGTACATACGCACACGCACGCGCGCGCGCGCGCGCGCACACACACACACACACACACACACACACACACACACACACACACACACACACACACACACACACTTCGTGCAACACGCTGGTTTTATCGATTCACTTTTGTCGTAAACCTAAGACAGGCCTACAACATGAACCTTAGGTGTTTATTTTGCAGCAGATGATGGGGATTTTCTTTTTTCTTTTTTTTACCTGCACACCCAATCTATTTATCTGTCTGTCTGCCTGCCTGCCTGTCTGTTTCTCTATTTAAAACAAGAAGAAACGCAAAAACCAGGACGTTTTTTGTTTTAGAATAAAACCCTGTAAATGTGGTTTCGGTGCAATTATAATCTAAACGAACAAAGCTCAAAGATAAGATTTTTAAGATTTATTTTTATTACAGCGTTTATGAAAAAAAAAATTCTGACTGTGAAATAGAAACAAATTCGGGCCGTTTCATTATTCTGTGTCCATTCCACATAAAGTTCGTTAAGTCAGACCACGGACAACTTTTAACTGACATTGTCATCAAAACTCGCTAACCTTACATATATGTCAGTGGTCAACATGGACACTGGCGTTATAATCAGAACGAACTCAGCTCAAAGCATTAATATCCAACACAATTAAGCTCGTTAGACCAGAGCTCGGCGGCCGGAATAGCTCAGTTGGTAGAGCGCCGGACTCGTGATCCTGGGGTCCCGGGTTCGAATTTCGGTGTAGGGGGATTTTCCCCACGGAGTAAACATTTGTTCTGACTCCATTCCCCATACAGTCCTTCGAATGAAACTATAAACCGAGGTTCCGTGCGTGAACGCACGCACATCTTGCACACACGTAAAATCCCATCACCAATTTTCGGAAGAGAAGGCCAGTTTGGCCGTTGGTATGGATGACACGTTACACATAGCATGCACTTTCCCCGAAGATGGAGTATGGCTGCCTTAATGGCAGGATAAAAAACGGTTGTACACACAAAACTCCACTGCCTGTCTATACAGGCAGTGTCCGCAGGAGTATCAGCCTGTGTACGCAGAAAGAAAAAAAGAAAGACCAGAGTTCGTTCTGATCACAACCAGTGATAGTTGAAACTGACACAGGAATCTGAAGGACCTCGGCTCGTTCCATTACTGTTCCCATCCAAACAGAATTTCGTTTCATCAAAATCAGTTTCCTTTTGACTACAGCCGTAGTGAAAATGGGAAGAAACGTATTCATTGAAGAACAAGTGATCTTGATTTTACATGCTGCAAAGATCTGAAAAAAGGGGGTGGCCGGGGGGAGGGGGTGGGGGAATAAAAAAAAAAAACACGAATGAAAAATGGAGCACTAGAATACAAATCCTTCACTGGCAACATATGGACACCATCACAATCTATCTTGAAACAGAGACACCTTTATTGCGTGCCCAGAGGTGCATTTCGTCCGCTGATTCGGATTCATCAGTAAGGCCCGACTGATTGTGTCGGCCCTCCCACGGTATAAAAAGGACATAGACTTCGTATAATTCTTTGGCCTCCAAGGTTACAAAAACAAAATCCAATGCTACCATAAAGCAATCGATGGAGGATAGACAAATAACAGAAAGCACAGTCGGGAAACAAGTTGCAACAACAACAACAAAAACAAACAAAAAACAAAAACAAAAAACGAGAAAAAAAAACCATGATGCAAAAAGTATTAACGATAGGATGCCAAAGAGATTTATGAGTGCGTTTTGTTCTCATTACAAACAAGATACAAACAAAACCGAAAGTTTTGTTTTCATTTAAAGACAGTTCACGTTCCTGAAAAAAAATCTTTTTAATATAAAAAAGTAAGTCTTTAAGTAAATGAGGGGAGAGAGAGAGAGAGAGAGAGAGGAGAGGAGAGAGAGAGAGAGAGAGAGAGAGAGATTTGGACACTTTTTTTTTCTCCCTTCGCAGTGACGATTCTATATCCACGTACAACATCTGCATCAAAAACATCATCACAACATATTTGTCATTTGATTTAAGTAAGTTACAGACGTTTTTAATCTATCTTTGGGACTACTGGCTACATTAATTTTGTTCCGTGGTAATCTTCCTTTCATCAATGATCAAATGTCAGTACGACGGAAGGTTACTCTGACAGTAAACTCTTCAAAAGGAAAATGCTTGATTCCGAAATTTGTGATAAGGAGAATGTTCATGTTAGGTCCACTTCAAAATGAACCAAAATTTACAGGGCCTCTCTGAAATAGGGTCCTTCCATAGAGCACTTTTCTTGCCATTCTATCCAACGCCTTCCTAACTCATTCTCTCCTGACCAAAAGACGGGTAAGGCCAACCCCACCTTCGTAGGAGACATGGCCTAGAACACGCTTCAAAGACAGGCTAAAGCTAACCACTCAAAGACGGGCTAAAGCTAACCACTCCACCAGCAAGAAACGAACAGTAAAGAGATGACTTCTTTATAAGAACGCCCTTTGAGAGTGGAACGGGCTGGATGACGACTAACGTTGTCCTACAGCTCTCTGTCAGCGCCTTCCCTGTGTGTGTGTGTGTGTGTGTGTGTGGGGTGTGTGTGTGTGTGTGTGTGTGTGTGTGTGTGTGTGTGTGTGTGTTGTGTAGATAGACAGACAGACAGACAGGCAGATAGATGGCTTATTGTCTATGGCAGCCATGTCGGGACAGAAGACGATCTTGATCACTGGAGGCTCGGGCTACGTGGGCACTCACACGGTGCTGGAGTTCCTGCAGCAAGGCGACTATGAGGTCATCATTCTGGACAACGGTTCCAACTCCAACATGGGTCAGTGACACCAAACGGGTGGCAGGTGGGGGTGGGGGTGGAGGTGGGGGTGGGGGGCTTGGGTGGTGGTTGGGGAGGGGAAGGCGGTGGTATTTGATGGTGGTCATTGGCGGAAGAAGTTTTGGTGGTGGTGGTGGTGGTGATGGTGGTGGTGGTGGTGGTGGTGTGGTGTGTGTGTGTGTGTGTGTGTGGTCTAACCATTATGTTCAAAAGGCACATTCTCACCATGTGACTCAGTGGCATGATTCTCACGGATCATTTTAGTCTCACCTCTCGGAGGTCACTACCCGTGTCCATTATTTTCTAACATGACGTGTGTCACGTGCAGAGGGCATTCGTCGCGCGGAGCAAATGACCGGAAAGAAAGTGGGCAGGTACCAGGTGGACCTGGTCAACAAGGCAGCCATACAGGAGGTCTTCACTAAGGTATAACGGACTGTTTCTTTTGTCAGTATATAAACACATGAAGTTCCAGTATGCCGCAATGCACACGCAAAAAAAAAAAAAAAAAAAAAAAAAAAAATCGAATACGTGATTTGAAAGTGAAGTCAGGGTTGCTGTTGTATGCGTTCATTTTGTCGGAATATGTTGTGATATGCACGTAAAACAACTTCGTTAATTCAAGAAAAAAGTGTTGCTTTAGTATGCAGTTAGAATGTTGTTTCCCTAACATACAAGGTCTTCCAAGTAAGATTTATAATGATAATTATCCTCATAATAATAGATGATGATGGTAATGATAAATAGTAAATAACAACAACAACAATAAAAATAATGCATGAAATCAGGGAAGAAAGTCATCCACGAATTCATATAGATAAAAGTCCAAACATTTCAATTTTTTTTTTTTTTTATTCCTCTTCCCCCCCCCCCTCCCCACTCCTGTGTATCATATGGGTTTGATAATTAAACTATACAATGTTGATTCTATCTACAAGTAGGACATATACGAATTTGACTTATATTTTAAAACAAGTCAGCGAAATGCTAGTGACTAGAGCAAGCTTAATCATACTATGTGCACGATGCGATTTGTTAACGATAAAACTTGAATACGTTCACTATCCACTATTCATGTCACGCTGATCGCAAAGGTTAACCAGTGAACTGAAAACAACAGCTCTGACACCTACTAAAGATTGTGCAGTTTAAATCTTATCACGAACGATTTCGCTGTGATCAAAGAAGGTTGCTGTTGGGAAGAACATAGACTACACACAATATATGCTTTCACTGTTGTTGTATTAGTTTGCATTTGGTTTACCTATTAACGTTCTCAGCACCAAAAGGAGAATTTCAATGAACGTTCTCAGTACCAAAAGGAGAATTTCAATGAACGTTCTCAGTACCAAAAGGAGAATTTCAATGAACGTTCTCAGTACCAAAAGGAGAATTTCAATGAACATTCTCAGTACCAAAAGGAGAATTTCAATGAACGTTCTCAGTACCAAAAGGAGAATTTCAATGAACATTCTCAGTACCAAAAGGAGAATTTCAATGAACATTCTCAGTACCAAAAGGAGAATTTCAATGAACGTTCTCAGTACCAAAAGGAGAATCTCAATGAACATTCTCAGTACCAAAAGGAGAATCTCAATTGAACATTCTCAGTACCAAAAGGAGAATTTCAATGAACGTTCTCAGTACCAAAAGGAGAATTTCAATGAACATTCTCAGTACCAAAAGGAGAATTTCAATGAACATTCTCAGTACCAAGGAGAATTTCATGACATCTCAGTACAAAAGGAGAATTTCAATGAACGTTCTCAGTACCAAAAGGAGAATCTCAATGAACATTCTCGATCCCAAAAGGAGAATCTCAATGAACATTCTCAATCCCAAAAGGAGAATCTCAATGAACGATCTCAGCACCAAAAGGAGAATCTCAATGAACGTTCTCAATCCCAAAAGGAGAATCTCAATGAACATTCTCAATCCCAAAAGGAGAATCTCAATGAACGATCTCAGCACCAAAAGGAGAATCTCAATGAACGTTCTCAATCCCAAAAGGAGAATCTCAATGAACATCCTCAATCCCAAAAGGAGAATCTCAATGAACGATCTCAGCACCAAAAGGAGAATCTCAATGAACATTCTTAATCCCAAAAGGAGAATCTCAATGAACATTCTCATCCCAAAAGGAGAATCTCAATGAACGATCTCAGCACCAAAAGGAGAATCTCAATGAACGATCTCAGTACCAAAAGGAGAATCTCGATGAACGTTCTCAATCCCAAAAGGAGAATCTCAATGAACATTCTTAATCCCAAAAGGAGAATCTCAATGAATATTCTTAATCCCAAAAGGAGAATCTCAATGAACATTCTCAATCCCAAAAGGAGAATCTCAATGAACATTCTTAATCCCAAAAGGAGAATCTCAATGAACGATCTCAGTACCAAAAGGAGAATCTCAATGAGGCAGGGAACAGTAAATAGAAAATAAGAAAACAAAACAGGCGGAGTAACTCTTGCTCCCATATGACTGAATTGTCTCAAGACGAGAGCAAGAGTTACCCTTTCACTACCACTGTGGCGATAACAGCAACAATACGGTTCGGCCTTCACACTGCGTAACCGCTCCAACTCAACGGATGCTACTGTGAGATTGAAAGCTCTTTACTGGGGGAAGATGAGAAAACACATTACATTCTAAACTATACTCATTTTTGCTTCACTTCTTGCAAAGTTTCGATAGATCAGCCTCAGAAATGATTACGTGCACAAGCTTTTAAGAGAGAGGGACTGTGATTTCAATTGACGTAGGGAAACACTGGGATTCAAAACCAGGTGACGTTGAAAAGGCTAAAGGTGACTTTTCGGTACTTTCCTCCAGTACGTTGAATGGAAAGTAATCATCCACTTGAATTACTAACGTCAGAACCAGCACAAGCGGGAAGCAAAAAAAAAAAAAAAGGTTTCTTTTTACATTTGAGTCCGATGTATACACGTAAAAGACACGATATCGTTACACAGAAGTACATGAATACACGGTATATGTGAGTGGAGAGCCTGGAGGCCTGTTTCTGATGCCGTGTTTGTGGATGGTCCTCAGCACCAGATCTACTGCGTGATCCACATGGCCAGTCTGAAGGCAGTGGGAGAGTCGTGCAAGAAGCCGTTCTACTATTACAAAGCCAACCTCTTCAGCGCCATCAACTTGATCGAGGTAAAATAGTACATCGGTGAACATGCTGTGACTGTTGTTTTGTGTCTGTCAGTTGTCCCAAGAGAAGCAGTTTTGAGGTAAGATATCAACCAGTGAACGTACAGCACCAGATGTGTGAAATTATTCCCAGGACAGCAGTTTTTATTTTAGCTAAGATATTGATACAGCACCGATTGTGTTATTCTCCCCTGGGTAGCCATTTTGAGGACAGATGTGAATCAGTCAATATACACCTTGGACAAGCAGGTTTGAGCAAGGCTGCATCCATAAACATACATCCACCACTATATTGTGTCAACGATCTCAGGGGAAGCAGTTTTGAGGTGAGATGGTAACCAGTGAACAGATATCAACAATCGCATTGTCAGTTATTTTTTGAGAAGCAGTTTTGAGATATATCTGTGAACATACAAGTGTTGTGTCAGTTATCCCCCGAGAAGCGCTTGTGAACATACATCTACTGTGTCCAATATTCACAAAGATGGTAATAAGTGCAGATACAGAAAGTGCAGTCCTATGTTTCCCTAGGAATTCAAAGTTTAAAACCAGGTGAGTCAAGTCATACAGTGTTGCATGGTGTCAGTTATCCCTGGAAGAGAAGGTTCCAGATGTGGGTGAATAGGCAAATGTCTGACCTACACTTTAACCCAACGCGCTGGTCAGACCTTGAGTATTCAATGCAATGGAACGCAGTGCAACATTATGCAATGCAACGCAATGTACAACACAGCACAATACAATGCAATACAATACAATACAACACAGCACAACACAATACATCACAGCACAACACAACACAATACAATACGACACAACACAATACAACACAGCACATAGAAAGGAAGCTGTTTTACACGTTCCCCCTTTCCTTCCCCTCCCTGCCCCGTCCCCCCCCCCTCTCCCCCCCTTCTTCCTCTCCTCATCCCCTCACTCCCTTTGTCGGTGTGATCAGCTGTTGATCTATCCAACACGACAGTGAGTCACCATGCAAAATGTCGGTGTGATCAGCTGTTGATCTATCCAACACGACAGTGAGTCACCATGCAAAATGTCGGTGCGATCAGCTGTTGATCTATCCAACACGACAGTGAGTCACCATGCAAAATGTCGGTGTGATCAGCTGTTGATCTATCCAACACGACAGTGAGTCACCATGCAAAATGTCGGTGTGATCAGCTGTTGATCTATCCAACACGACAGTGAGTCACCATGCAAAATGTCGGTGTGATCAGCTGTTGATCTATCCAACACGACAGTGAGTCACCATGCAAAATGTCGGTGCGATCAGCTGTTGATCTATCCAACACGACAGTGAGTCACCATGCAAAATGTCGGTGTGATCAGCTGTTGATCTATCCAACACGACAGTGAGTCACCATGCAAAATGTCGGTGTGATCAGCTGTTGATCTATCCAACCCGACAGTGAGTCACCATGCAAAATGTCGGTGTGATCAGCTGTTGATCTATCCAACCCGACAGTGAGTCACCATGCAAAATGTCGGTGTGATCAGCTGTTGATCTATCCAACACGACAGTGAGTCACCATGCAAAATGTCGGTGTGATCAGCTGTTGATCTATCCAACACGACAGTGAGTCACCATGCAAAATGTCGGTGTGATCAGCTGTTGATCTATCCAACACGACAGTGAGTCACCATGCAAAATGTCGGTGTGATCAGCTGTTGATCTATCCAACACGACAGTGAGTCACCATGCAAAATGTCGGTGTGATCAGCTGTTGATCTATCCAACACGACAGTGAGTCACCATGCAAAATGTCGGTGTGATCAGCTGTTGATCTATCCAACACGACAGTGAGTCACCATGCAAAATGTCGGTGTGATCAGCTGTTGATCTATCCAACACGACAGTGAGTCACCATGCAAAATGTCGATGTGATCAGCTGTTGATCTATCCAACACGACAGTGAGTCACCATGCAAAATGTCGGTGTGATCAGCTGTTGATCTATCCAACACGACAGTGAGTCACCATGCAAAATGTCGGTGCGATCAGCTGTTGATCTATCCAACACGACAGTGAGTCACCATGCAAAATGTCGGTGCGATCAGCTGTTGATCTATCCAACACGACAGTGAGTCACCATGCAAAATGTCGGTGTGATCAGCTGTTGATCTATCCAACACGACAGTGAGTCACCATGCAAAATGTCGGTGTGATCAGCTGTTGATCTATCCAACACGACAGTGAGCCACCATGCAAAATGTCGGTGCGATCAGCTGTTGATCTATCCAACACGACAGTGAGTCACCATGCAAAATGTCGGTGCGATCAGCTGTTGATCTATCCAACACGACAGTGAGTCACCATGCAAAATGTCGGTGCGATCAGCTGTTGATCTATCCAACACGACAGTGAGTCACCATGCAAAATGTCGGTGCGATCAGCTGTTGATCTATCCAACACGACAGTGAGTCACCATGCAAAATGTCGGTGCGATCAGCTGTTGATCTATCCAACACGACAGTGAGTCACCATGCAAAATGTCGGTGCGATCAGCTGTTGATCTATCCAACACGACAGTGAGTCACCATGCAAAATGTCGGTGCGATCAGCTGTTGATCTATCCAACACGACAGTGAGTCACCATGCAAAATGTCGGTGCGATCAGCTGTTGATCTATCCAACACGACAGTGAGTCACCATGCAAAATGTCGGTGCGATCAGCTGTTGATCTATCCAACACGACAGTGAGTCACCATGCAAAATGTCGGTGCGATCAGCTGTTGATCTATCCAACACGACAGTGAGTCACCATGCAAAATGTCGGTGCGATCAGCTGTTGATCTATCCAACACGACAGTGAGTCACCATGCAAAATGTCGGTGCGATCAGCTGTTGATCTATCCAACACGACAGTGAGTCACCATGCAAAATGTCGGTGCGATCAGCTGTTGATCTATCCAACACGACAGTGAGTCACCATGCAAAATGTCGGTGCGATCAGCTGTTGATCTATCCAACACGACAGTGAGTCACCATGCAAAATGTCGGTGCGATCAGCTGTTGATCTATCCAACACGACAGTGAGTCACCATGCAAAATGTCGGTGTGATCAGCTGTTGATCTATCCAACACGACAGTGAGTCACCATGCAAAATGTCGGTGTGATCAGCTGTTGATCTATCCAACACGACAGTGAGTCACCATGCAAAATGTCGGTGTGATCAGCTGTTGATCTATCCAACACGACAGTGAGTCACCATGCAAAATGTCGGTGTGATCAGCTGTTGATCTATCCAACACGACAGTGAGTCACCATGCAAAATGTCGATGTGATCAGCTGTTGATCTATCCAACACGACAGTGAGTCACCATGCAAAATGTCGGTGTGATCAGCTGTTGATCTATCCAACACGACAGTGAGTCACCATGCAAAATGTCGGTGTGATCAGCTGTTGATCTATCCAACACGACAGTGAGTCACCATGCAAAATGTCGGTGCGATCAGCTGTTGATCTATCCAACACGACAGTGAGTCACCATGCAAAATGTCGGTGCGATCAGCTGTTGATCTATCCAACACGACAGTGAGTCACCATGCAAAATGTCGGTGCGATCAGCTGTTGATCTATCCAACACGACAGTGAGTCACCATGCAAAATGTCGGTGCGATCAGCTGTTGATCTATCCAACACGACAGTGAGTCACCATGCAAAATGTCGGTGCGATCAGCTGTTGATCTATCCAACACGACAGTGAGTCACCATGCAAAATGTCGGTGCGATCAGCTGTTGATCTATCCAACACGACAGTGAGTCACCATGCAAAATGTCGGTGCGATCAGCTGTTGATCTATCCAACACGACAGTGAGTCACCATGCAAAATGTCGGTGCGATCAGCTGTTGATCTATCCAACACGACAGTGAGTCACCATGCAAAATGTCGGTGCGATCAGCTGTTGATCTATCCAACACGACAGTGAGTCACCATGCAAAATGTCGGTGCGATCAGCTGTTGATCTATCCAACACGACAGTGAGTCACCATGCAAAATGTCGGTGCGATCAGCTGTTGATCTATCCAACACGACAGTGAGTCACCATGCAAAATGTCGGTGCGATCAGCTGTTGATCTATCCAACACGACAGTGAGTCACCATGCAAAATGTCGGTGCGATCAGCTGTTGATCTATCCAACACGACAGTGAGTCACCATGCAAAATGTCGGTGTGATCAGCTGTTGA
>CM065719.1:4447876-4460376 GCA_033310375.1 Conus canariensis
TTTTTTTTTTACAACGTAGATGTAGGCATCCTTCAGTCTCGGAAGACTATGGAGTTGCGCTCTAGGTGTCTATTCTGGTACAGCGGCGGGTGTGGCCGGCCAGTCCGACACGGGAATGACAGTCCCTGTGGCAGAGGGCACAGATGAAGTCTGACGCTGGTCTGTCTGCCTGGGCTGCAGCCTTTCTTCTCATTCTCTTTTCCCCGTGCTGCTGAGCGAGTGTCTCTTCGAACTTGGAGAGACCTTTCTGCACAGTCTGTCTCCAGGCTGACCGTTCGAGGGCTGTTGCTTCCCAGTTGTTCTGGTCGATGTTCAAGGCTTTAGGTCCCTCTTGCACACGTCTTTGAATCGCAGCTGTGGTCTGCCTGTGGGACGTTTTCCCTGCACAAGTTCTCCATAGAGGAGGTCTTTAGGGATCCGTCCGTCATCCATGCGCACGACATGGCCGAGCCAGCGCATACGTCTCTGTTTCAGCAGCGTGTACATGCTGGTGCATCCAGCTCTTTCCAGGACTGTGTTGTTTGGGACCTTGTCCTGCCAGGTGATGTTCAGAATGCGTCGGAGGCTACGCATATGAAAAGCATTGAGCTTTTGCTCTTGTCGGGCACGCAAAGTCCAAGACTCGCTGCCATACAGGAGGGTGCTCACGACGCAGGCTCTGTAGATCTGGATCTTTGTGTGCTCGGTCAGCTTGCTGCTGTTCCATGCTTTCTTTGTCAGTCTGGTCATGGTGGTAGCTGCCTTGCCGATGCGCCTGTTGAGCTCTGCGTCAAGTGAGAGGGTGTCTGAGATAGTTGAGCCCAGATAAACAAAGTCATGGACGACGTCCAGTTCATGGTCATTGATGCTGTTGACTCTCCCCCAGTCATCAGCATCAATGACCATGACCATGAAAAAAGTTTGGGTGGACATCCAATCTTGGGGAGGATCTTGAAGAGGCCATCTCTGCTGACCAGATCGAAAGCCTTTGTGAGATCTATGAAGGCAATGAAGAGTGGCTGCCTTTGCTCCTTACATTTCTCCTGAAGTTGTTTAAGGGAGAAGATCATATCTATAGTGGATCTGTTGGCACGGAAACCGCACTGCGATTTAGGATAAACTTGCTCTGCAAGTACTTGGAGCCTCTTCAGTACTACTCGTGCAAAGACTTTCCCAACGATACTAAGGAGGCATATGCCACGATAATTATTGCAATCGCTTCTGTCACCTTTGTTTTTGTACAGTGTGACGACGTTAGCATCCCTCATGTCTTGTGGTACTTCGCCTTCACTCCAACAGAGGCAGAGGATTTCATACAACTCGGTGATAAGTGTATCTTTTCAGCACTTCAGTACTTCGGCGGGAATACCATCTTTCCCTGGTGCCTTGCCAGAGGCAAGAGCGTCCAGGGCTTCGTTGAGTTCCTCTATGGTTGGTTCTCTGTCAAGCTCTTCCAGTTCTGGTAGGCGCTCTATGGCATTCAGGGCATCTTCTGTGACTACATTTTCCCTTGCATATAGCTCAGTGTAGTGTTCTACCCAGCGCTCCATCTGTTGTTCTCCCCTGTAGCTGATCTCAAAGGGGCAGTTTTCTTTTGTGTTGGGCCCAGTGCCTGCTTGATGCCGTCATACATCGCCTTAATGTTGCCTGTGTCAGCTGCGATCTGAATCTGGGAGCAGAGCTGAAGCCAATAATCGTTAGCGCATTGCCTGGCACACTGCTGGACTTTGCTGCGAGCAGCACGGAGAACCTGGAGGTTCTGCTCACTAGGGTTGGTTTTGTATGCTGTCAGGGCATTTCTCTTGGCCTCGATGACTGGTGTCATTTCTTCTAAATGGGCTTCGAACCAGTCAGCTGACTTGCTGGTCTTTTTGCCAAAGGTGGACATGGCGGCGTTGTAGACAGCATCTCTGAAGTGTTCCCATCGGTCTTGGGCATTTGCAGTGGGTGGGCCAGGGAGAGAATTCTCCAACACGCGTGCGAACTCCTCCACTTTTCTTTGATCGCGTGTTTTGCTGGTGTCGATGCGAGGCCGGCCCTCCTTTCTCGTACTGTGCAGTCTCTTCGCGCGGAGCTTCACTTTGCTGCACACCAAAGAGTGGTCAGTGTCACAGTCAGCGCTCTGGTAGCTGCGAGTGATCTTGATGCTGGAAAGGTTGACACGTCTGGTGAGGATCAGATCGAGCTGATGCCAGTGTTTGGATCGAGGGTGTCTCCAGGAGACTCGATGCTGAGGCTTCGTGTTGAAGAAGGTGTTACTGACGCACAACCCATGATGACAGCAGAGCTCTAGCAGGCGCTGGCCATTCTCGTTCATTTTCCCAGTGCCGAACTGACCCAAGCAAGTGGGCCAGGAGTTGTGATCGACACCTATTCTGGCGTTGAAATCGCCTGCGATGAACAGTAATTCTCTGTCGGGAATTCTCCTTATAGCAGCACTGAGGTCGTCATAAAACTTGTCTTTTGCTTCTGCTGTGGATGCCAAAGTTGGTGCGTAGGCACTAATTAGACTGACTGGTCCCGATGATGTTTGGAGTCGGAGAGACAGGATTCGTTCTGTTCCTTCTGCTGGTGGGGTTATGGACTCCAATAATCTGTTTCTAACTGCGAATCCCACGCCGTGTTCTCTGACCTCGTCTGATGGTTTGCCCTGCCAGAACAGGGTGAAGTCTCTCTCCCTCACAGATCCTGTTTCTGGGAGCCTGGTTTCTTGAAGGGCGACAATGTCCATCTGCAGTCTGCTCAATTCTCTGTCGATGACAGCTGTCTTGCGAGCATCGTTTACTTCCTGCAGGTCGTCAGAAAAGCCTGGAGTCATTGTCCTTACGTTCCACGTACCCAATTTCAGGGCGGAAGTTTTCATTTTTCTGTTGCCTGGTGCATAGTTATCGATCCGCTTGTCGGTTTTCACCCTAAACCCCACGCACCCAGTGAGGCTAACGGACCGTGGCGGGGCAGCACCTTACTGGCTGGGGACTGCCCAGCTTAAGGCGGGCGGTAGCTGCCCAGTGAGATGCGATGACCTCTCTCACCGTCGGAAGCAGCCCTGGCGTCTGACTCTACGCCAATTGAGTATGCAGACTTATAACCGGTAGACTGCTACTTCCCGTGTTTTGTCGACGCTGCAAAGCGAAGCTGGAGTGACCTCTCCAGAGCGCAAAGCCTGGGTAAGTAAGTATGGAGGGCAAGCTGTTACCCATGCAGCAGACCCCCCCTCTCCACGTCGCTGGAATGGTCCATTGGAAAGGCAAACGCCGATACACATGGTTCCAGTGCCGTCGCAGGAGTTGCCAGAACGTTGCTGTATACAGCCTCGGACTGCCTTGGGGACGCCGACTCCGGATTTTTCCTCAGGGTTGACTCCCGAAGCCTTTCCTACAACAGTTTACAACGTGAACTTTGGCGAACGGGACCTTAAAATTGGTCTAGTTACAATGCAAAAACCATGAACCTGAGTAATTTTCTCACTCACGACGTACGGAAAAGGTATGCACAAAAAAAGCGTTACGGATGGAATTGGGAAG
The DNA here is from genome assembly GCA_033310375.1 of Conus canariensis. NCBI lineage: Eukaryota > Metazoa > Mollusca > Gastropoda > Neogastropoda > Conidae > Conus > Conus canariensis. The sequence goes on from CM065719.1 coordinate 4,451,380, forward strand.
TGGGGATTAGGTGGGGAGGGGAGAAGGGAAGGGGGGAGGGGGGGGGGGGGGCTGGGGGTGATCCTTCCAATATCTTCGCTGAAACCCGTCACTTGTGGCCTTTTTTTCAGGTGATGCAGGACAACAACGTGTACAACCTCATCTTCTCCAGCTCGGCCACTGTGTACGGGCCTCCCAAAGTGCTGCCTCTGGTGGAGACTTTGGAGACCGGGGGCTGCACCAACCCCTATGGGCGCACCAAGTTCTTCATCGAGAACATCTGCAGGGACGTCTGCACGGTAGACCCGGTGCGTTGTCACGTTCGTGCTGACGCGGAGTTCTGAGGCGTTGTAACAGTGGTTGCTGTTGTTGTGGTTCTGGAAGTTATGAGAAGATGGGGGTGATGGTGGTAGCGGCTTTGATGTCTCTTTATAATAAACATCCAGACTCTCTCTCTCTCTCTCTCTCTCTCTCTCTCTCTCTCTCTCTCTCTCTCTCTCTCTCTCTTCAACACATACACAGTACACACACAAGCACACACACCACGCACACAGTACACACACAAACACACACACACATGTGAAACAAATTTGTAGATGTTTTTAGAAGCTTGATTTTAACTTGCTTTTAATATAACAATATATATATTATATATATATATATATATATATAGATAGATAGATAGATAGTAGATAGATAGATACACATACATACATGCATGCATACATACATACATACATACATAAATACATATACACATATATATATATATATATATATATATATATATATATATACGCGCACGCGCACGCACACTTTTTTTTTTTTTTTTTTTTGCTGTCCTAACCTCTGCGCCACCTCAGAGGCAATGCACCCACGCCGCTCATTCCGACACCCCGTCCACAGCCACAGCCCGGTCGGTCACGCCGCAGCCCCGGCACCGGCAATCCACAGGGAGCAGTCAATGTCAAGTCGTCAAGAGGCAACCCACCGGAGAAGACACTGCACTGCTGCCGAGTCACTTCGGTGGTGTTCAGTGGCGCCTGTTCTGATCTAACATACGCAGGACACCACCTACTAAGCCCCCTACTGACAACAATAATTGCTTAGTCGTGGAGCCGGCGTGCGTGAGCTCTCCCTCCGGAGGGCGCCACCACGTCCATCCAACGATAGCCCCCATGGACTCGCCGATACCGGTGACCCCGACGGAACCAAACCAAGGCCACAGACGTGGAGAGGACATCGAAATTGAGGTCACCATGATTATTAAGATGATGCTACGGATTTCCATTTCGGTCTGAGACTACATGACAGGGCTGTACTCTACGCTTCCTTTCATAATATATCCCAGCGCCAACCAGGCCCGAGAGATACAGGCACCTGCAGTGTTGGTCAGGAAATTTGAGCAACACTCTCAGAAACGCATCCATTAAGTGGATGAAACTCGACTGTGTGGTCCCAGTCTTCCCAACTGAGTCCGCAGCAAACTCAACTCTGGGTAGGAGCCGGTAGGGGGAAGAAAAATCCCACATGACTCTGATGGGATTCGAAGCCACGACCTCTCAGCCGGGAGTCCGCGACGCTAACCACTTCGCCACGGCGGCTGGTGCGCACACATTTTTTAATTGGAAAAAAAAAAAAAAAAGGATCACGAAAGAAAAAAAAACTTTTCGTTTGCATATTCTCATTTACAAAAAAAAAAAAAAAAAAAAAAAAAGAGAAGAGGAGAGGGCGGGGGATAGGGGATGGGGGGGGGGGGGGGGAGGGTGGAGGGGAAACAACGAAGTCAACATGGCCGTTACTTGTACCCATTGTGTGAAGAAATATGTGTGAAAAGAACATATATCCAAAATGAAGTCAAATAGATGTGGCAGCCCTTAATAATTAACCTCACAGTCGTCAGTGTGGCTCTCTCTTCCTCTTGGGTCACAGAAGTGGAACATGATCTTCCTGCGCTACTTCAACCCGGTGGGGGCCCACGAGTCTGGCATCATAGGGGAGGACCCCATGGGGGTGCCCTACAACATCATGCCCTTCGTGGCCCAGGTGGCCGTGGGCCGGAGGAAGGAGGTGGAGGTGTTCGGCAACGACTTCGACACCCGTGACGGCACAGGTGAGAGAGACAACAGAGAACGGCCCCCGCAAGGCCTACCAAGTGCTTTTTTTTTTTTTTTTTTTTTTTTTTTTAGCAGTTTCGTTCGTTTGTTTGTGTTCTTTCAGCTGAACGGTGAGTGTGTGTGTGTGTGTGTGTGAGGAGGGAGGGAGAGGATGAGGGGAATATCAGTGACATAAAGAAAGATTTTATCTTCAAGAAGATGCAATCAACATTTCGCCTGCGAGAAAGGAGTGTTAACAAAAAAAAAGTTCCTCAAAAACCTCGCCATTGAATTATGAACAGAATTCAACGGCAAGCTCATGTATACATTCGAATACATGTACTATTTCAGTGTCGAATCATTGACTAAATCCAGTTATCTATGTACACTGATGCCATGTCTGTTGTTTTATCGACACAGGTGTTCGTGACTATGTCCATGTGGTTGACCTCGCTAAAGGTCACCTGGCGGCTATGAAAAAGATCGACGAGAAGAGCGGCGAACAGGTAAAATTGATCCCTATCAGAAGAGTGAGCTGCTTGATTAGTCACTCACTCACATACGCATCTGTATACACACATATATATAAAATATATCTATCTATACATACCGATAGCTCTAGCTAGCTCTCTCTCGATATATACATACATATCTATCCTTATATCTCTCTCTTTTTATATATATATATATAGAATTATAAACAAAGCTTGCTCTTATGCCTTAAATTGAAGAAATAGCGGGAGATCAGCATTTATATTTGCAGTGGTAGATAATTCTGCCTAACTGACAGTATGTGCTTGAGTGGGGAAAAATAAAATACAAGAAATCTTCTCGAAATGAGCCTTCAGCAAACTTATAGTCTCCACGGTGGAGACAAACTCCAATGTGAAAGAAAATCACTAACGTTTAACTCCTGGTCAGATACCGATATTTCGAAACTTTATTGTTTCTCCTCAATGACCGCGGAAAGTGGTAATTTAACTTCTCTGCCTTTTCGGTTTTAAGAAGAATGCTATCCCAGAAAAAGCTGGTGTGCAATACCGTAGTATGTTTGTTGAGTTTTCAAAAAACCTACCAAAGGTGCCACCTAAGAAGCAAAAGAAAATCATGAAAGAGCAAAACAAGCTACATTTTCTTGTGAAAAGTAGAAAATATAAAAAGATAACCTCTTAAGACACAAGTGCTGAGGGCCAGTTCTTGGAATGAATCCGCAAGGGACTAAATTACAATAAACTAATAAATTCCAAGGATAAGTACCGAGCACCATTCCAGCAACTTACAGAGCAGCTTGGTGTTGCAATGACTGCAAGAAATATTGAATTATAAACAAAGCTTGCTCTTATGTCTTAGATTTATTATATATATATGTGTATCTATCTATCTATATGTGTGTGTGTGCGTGTGCGTGTGTGTGTGTGTGTGTGGTGTGTGATGCAGAATAATGATGTCTTTAATGTGTGTAATAAACCTTCACCCTCACATGAATGCGTTCACGCATAGGTACATGCAAGCGATGTGTGTATGTGCGTGCGTGCGTGTGTATGTATGTGTGTGCGTGCGTGCGTGTGTGTGTGCGCGCACGTGCGTGCGTGCGTGTGTGAGTGAGTGAGTGAGTGAGTGTGTGTGTGTGTGTGTGTGTGTGTGTGTGTGTGTGTGTGTGTGTGTGTGTTCGTCGGTGCATGTGTTCGTGAGTGCGTGTCTGTGTAGCTATTGTGCGTGTGCCTGCATGTATGTGGGTGTACGTATATGCATTGTCTGTGTGCGTGTTTCTTCACTATAGAGTTTTAATGAGGTGATCAAACATAGTAAAGCTAATCAACATTTGAAATCATACCAATGTGAATGCAAAGATCCTTTCAAACCCATCTTTGAGTACAATTTGTCGCTTGCTTGCTCAGGGGACACAAGCCTGACGTACAAAAGTAGCTGCATAATCACTGCAAACGTTCACACAGAATGCAATAAATCGTTCCTCATATTTTATTCTTTTCTGTTACCACACCATGTGTGTCAGCAAATTCTTCATCAGCTCAACAAATCACATTCAACATTATACGTCACACCGCTGACAAACGTAAGTTAGCATGCGGAAAAGAGTTAAACTGGGCAGAAATTCTCATTATTGACGAAGCCAGTCTACCAGAAGTTGGGAAAGGGTTAAATCACGGAGTTGCCATATTTGTCTGCTACAGCCCAAGATCTACAACCTGGGCTCAGGGAATGGGATCTCAGTGCTGGAGATCATCAATGCCTTTCAGGAGCACACAGGACAAAAGGTAGGCATTGATGATGATGGTGATGATCACAACGACGACCTTGATGATAACAGCTGTAACAATGATGATGATGATGATGGTGATGATGATCACAATGACGACCTTGATGATAACAGCTATAACAATGATGATGATGATAACGACTACCGGATTTAGACAGGTCATTCAGCTGGGAAATAAGCACTTACTTGGAGCTTTCAACAGACGTCCGTCCGTCTTCATCAGCGGTGGTGTTGCTACTGAGTGAACTGGAGTTCAGTGCACACGAACCCTGGTCATATGACTGAAAAATTAGGGTGTTGTACACCGATGGCAAGATGTGTCTGCCCCGGTCCCGGTTGAGTGTGGAGTTGTTGGCGGCAATATGTATAGCCTCCTTCACCCCACGCTGAAACCATCTATTGTCACGGTCGAGAACACTGATGTTGTCATATTCGAACTGATGTTGCTGGGCGTGTAGGTGGGCGCCTACTGGTGATGATTCCCTTTTGTGATGATGATGATGATGCTAATGATAATTATGATGATGACGATGACGATGATGCTATTAAACGATGACGAAGATCATTAGCATGATCATGGTACAGTCCATATATAAACTGGTTTAGTTAGAGTTTGTAACCATTCATGAATAAAAATGATGATGATGAGATGATGATGATGATGGTAGTTATTATGATGATGATAGTAAATGATTACAAAGATAATTAGCATAATCGTGGTATCGTCCAAATGGTCCGGTTAGAGTTTTTATCATTCATTTATATAAGATGATGACGATGTTCTTATGATCTCAAGTGGTTTTGTCACTATGATGCGAACTTGTTGAGTCAGTGTACTGTTCGCTGCAAATTCGTCTGCTCCCTCACCTCTCCTCTCCGCTCCCAAAGGCTAAACGAACAAGAAAGGTATTCCGGATCGTCCAATCATGTGGTTTGAGAAGGTGCGGAAGGTAAGGGGGAGAGGGGTGTGGAGGGAAACGAGGAGACAGGCCCGGTGGAAACGGAAAGATTTTCGTGCCAATACGAAACCCAGCAATTCCTCTACATGTTAAAATTGTCCCATAACTCAGAATCAACCGAGAGTCTTGCTACCTCGGAAACAAAACTTCAAAGTGGGGGAATTCAACAGACTGGCTTATCTCCCTTGATGTGGCGTGTTTCCTGCCGTTCTAAAACTACAGACAGCAGAGCGCGCTGCACGAGTTGCTTTTTCCTTCTCTTCCGACTCCATCTCCTTCTTCCCCCCCCCCCCCCTCCCCCCCCCCCTCCTTTTTGTAGTAGTTTTTGTTCGTTTGTTTAACCTTGGTAAATTAGGCGGATGGGGGCGGGGGTGGGCAAGACAGAAAGACACGCGCCATGATGCGGGACGAGTTTTGCATCAGTCTTTTTTTCCCCTGCTTTCCTCCAGACCTTAAGTAATGGTCCGAGTACTAGTCTTTCAAATAAGACAATAAACCAAGGCTTCCGGATGCTGCATGTACTCGTCACTCGTAAACAACAGCAGCAGCAACAACAACAACACCAACACACACACACACACAACACACACACACACACACACACACACACACACACACACACACACACAGAGCAACAACGGAACTGTTCCCGGATAAAATCTTTCGAGAACTTTCTATTTCAACAACTCACCAAATATACATGCATGCAGGAATTACAAAAAAAAGTGGGTAATACGGAGCACTTTTCATGCGCATTCCGCTCAGCCATTGTACTGAGGATGGGACGTTAATGACCAAATCTAATGCAGTGAACTATCACCACGAACTGGGAGAACAGGTTATCAACATCATCGTCGGATGATGGCAAATCCGACACTTGCCGTGAGGGACGGTTAGGCGGTCAGGGGATCTCCAAAGCTCTGTGCTCTGAATCACGCGCCATCACGATCCAGTGCTTTACCCTGTCCGCCCAGGTGTTTATTTATTTATTTATTTATTTTTTTATTTTTATTTTTTAGTCTGCCTCGACGCCATTCCGCCTTCAATAATCCAAGCAACCAGTCGTGTATCATTCTTCACTTGACTTTTCCTTCTAGTAAGGAAGACACGGTTCGTTGCCTGTCATGCACCACTAGCGCCCAGCATGCTATAGGAGCGTATGGTCATGGTTCTGGTGACCCCTCCAACTACGAGTCACAGCCCTGTTGATGACCTTCTGTTCAGATTCCCTACAAGATCTTGGGTCGTCGAGAGGGCGACGTGGACACGATGATCGCCGATGCCTCCAAAGCGGGCCGTGAGCTGGGCTGGAAGACGGAGAGGGGGCTCAAAGAGATGTGTAAGTAATGAAGGGCTCAAGGAGATGTGTAAGTTATAGAGGACTGAAAGAGATGTGCAAGTTATAGAGGGTTGAAAGAGATGTGCAAGTTATAGGGGGCTCACAGACGTGTAAGTAAATGAGGGCTGAAAGAGATATGTAAGTTATAGAGGGCTGAAAGAGATGTGTAAGTTATAGAGGGCTCAAGGAGATGTGTAAGTTATAGAGGGCTCAAGGAGATGTGTAAGTTATATAGGGCTCAAGGAGATGTGTAAGTTATAGAGGGCTCAGAAAAATATATCAGTTATAGGGAGCTCACAGACGTGTAAGTAAATGAGGGCTGAAAAGAGATGTGTAAGTTATAGAGGGCTCAAGGAGATGTGCAAGTTATAGAGGGCTAAAAGAGATGTGCAAGTTATAGAGGGCTGAAACAGATGTGTAAGTTATAGAGGGCTGTAAGAGATGTGTAGGTTATAGAGGGCTGTAAGAGATGTGTAAGTTATAGAGGGCTCAAGCAGATGTGCAAGTTATAGAGGGCTGAAAGAGATGTGTAAGATATAGAGGGCTCAAGGAGATGTGTAAGTTATAGAGGGCTCAAGGAGATGTGCAAGTTATAGAGGGCTGAAAGAGATGTGTAAGTTATAGAGGGCTCAAGGAGATGTGTATGTTATAGAGGGCTCAAGGAGATGTGTATGTTATAGAGGGCTCAGGGAGATGTGTAAATCATAGAGGGCTCAAAGAGATGTATAAGTGAAAGAGGGTTCGAAGACATGTCAGTAAATGATGGCTGAAAGAGATGTGTAAGTTATAGAGGGCTCAAGGAGATGTGTAAGTTATAGAGGGCTCAAAGAGATGTATAAGTAAAAGAGGGTTCAAAGACGTGTAAGTAAATGAGGGCTGCAAGAGATGTGCAAGTTACAGAGCGCTTGAAGAGATGTGTAAGTTATAGAACACTCAAGGAGATGTGCAAGTTATATGGGACTGAAAGAGATGTGTAAGTTACAGAGGGCTCAAGGAGATGTGTAAGTTATAGATGGCTAAAGGAGATGTGTAAGTTATAGAGGGCTGAAGGAGATGTGTAAGTTATAGAGGGCTGAAAGAGATGTGCAAGTATTAGAGGGCTGAAAGAGATGTGTAAGTTATAGAGGGCTCAAGGAGATGTGCAAGTTATAGAGGGCGGAAAGAGATGTGCAAGTTATAGAGGGTCAAGGAGATGTGCAAGTTATAGAGGGCTGAAAGAGATGTGCAAGTTATAGAGGGCTCAAGGAGATGTGGACGTTAAAGAGGGCTCAAGAAGATGTGTAAGTTACAGAGGACTGAAAGAGATTTGCAAGTATTAGAGGGCTCAAGGAGATGTGTAGTTTATAGAGGACTGAAAGAGATGTGCACGTTATAGAGGGCTGAAAGAGATGTGTAAGTTATAGAGGGTTGAAAGAGATGTGTAAGTTATAGAGGGTTGAAAGAGATATGTAAGTTATAGAGAGTTGAAAGAGATGTGCAAGTTATAGAGGACTGAAAGAGATGTGCAAGTTATAGAGGACTGGAAGAGATGTGTAAGTTATAGAGGACTGAAAGAGATGTGCAAGTTATAGAGGGTTGAAAGAGATGTGTAAGTTATAGAGGGTTGAAAGAGAGGTGTAAGTTATAGAGGGCTGAAAGAGATATGCAAGTTATAGAAGGCTGAAAGAGATGTGCAAGTTAAAGAGGGCTCAAGGAGATGTATAAGTTAAAGAGGGCTTAAGGAGATGTGCAAGTTATAGAGGGCTCAAGGAGATGTGTAAGTTATAGAGGGCTGAAAGAGATGTGTAAGTTATAGAGGGCTCAAAGAGATGTATAAGTAGTTAAAGAGGGTGAGGGAGATGTGTAAGTTATAGAGGGCTGAAAGCAGATGTGTAGGTTACAGAGGGCTTAAAGAGATGTGTAAGTATCAGAGGGCTCAACGAGATGTGTTAATTAGTGGGGGCTCAAATAGATGTGTAAATTACAGAGGGCTCAAGGAGATGTGTAAATTACAGAGGGCTCAAAGAGATGTGTAAATTACAGAGGGCTCAAAGAGATGTGTAAATTACAGAGGGCTCAAAGAAATGTGTAAATTACAGAGGGCTCAACGAGATGTGTTAACTACAGAGAGCTTAAAGAGATGTGAAAATTACAGAGGGCTCAAAGAGATGTGTAAATTACAGAGGGCTCAAAGAGATGTGTTAACTACAGAGGGCTTAAAGAGATATGTAAATTACAGAGGGCTCAAAGAGATGTGTAAATTACAGAGGGCTCAAAGAGATGTGTAAATTACAGAGGGCTTAAAGAGATGTGTAAATTACTGGGGGCTCAAAGAGATGTGTAAATTACAGAGGGCTTAAAGAGATG
>CM065719.1:4465376-4467876 GCA_033310375.1 Conus canariensis
AGTGAAGATTTAAGAACTTAAGCCTTTCTTCGTACCTCATATTTTTACATTCTATAAGTAACCTAGTTGCCCGCCCTTCTTTGTACATTCTCAATCATTTTTGATTGTCTTGTTAAACAAGGATTCCAAACAACATTTGCATATTCTAAATAAGGTCTAACAAAAGCCTTATATAACATTAAAAATGTATGTTGATCCCTGTATGAAAATGTTCTTTTAATAATCCCTGTCATTTGATTAGCCTTACATTTACTACTTTTTTGATGTGCGGGTCGAAGGAAAGTTCACTGTCAAATGCAACCCCCACAAGCAAAAGACCGTGAACAGTGTATCCCTGTCAGAAGATGCGACTATTCATGATGTTATGTGAAAAAGTGTACAATGAGAAACATGGCCTTTCTGACCACCAGCCTTTGGAGACGACATCTACTTATTCATATTAACTCTCTCTCTCTCTCTCTCACACACACACACACACACACACACACACACACACACACACACCCATCCCCACATACACACAGAGAAAGATACACACGCACGCACGCACGCAATCACGCTAGCACGCACGCACGCACGCACGCACGCACGCACACACACACACACCACACACACACACACACACACACACACACACACACACGCACACAGAGAAATGCGCAGGCACTCTCATGTGCACCTCCACCTACCACAAACAAACATCGATGCAAGCGTGAGCCCCCTACACACACACACACACACACACACACACACACACACACATGCGCGCACAAATACATCAGCTCAGAGAGAGACAGGGAGGGAGAGACAGAGAGAGAGAAAGAGGGGGGAGGGGGGAGGGGGGGGGGTCCAACTGACTGATAACGCATAACGTCCTCTCTGATCTGCCGACGCTTGGTTTCGTTGATGGGATAGAACCAGAGGAAGACGAGGGCGATGAGGCAGAAGACCACCGGGGCCGGAGTCAGCAGCAGTCGAAGCGTCATCCCCACCTTTTCCGGCTGTTCACACTCCCCTGTCTTGTAACCGCCAAGCCTGAACATTACCAAAAAGGTCTCCTGAACATCCCCTGGAACCATCCTGAACACCAACATGGAGCTACCTCGAACACCACCATGGGGCCCCCTTGAACATCGACAAAGGAACAGCTGGAACATCAACATGGGGACACCTTGAACATCAATATGGGGACACCTTGAACATCAACATGGGGCCACCTTCAACATCAACATGGGGCCACCTTCAACATCAACATGGCGCCACCTTACACATCAACATGGGGCCACCTTAAACATCAACATGGGGCCATTTTGAACATCAACATGGGGCCACCTTCAACATCAACATGGGGCCATTTTGAACATCAACATGAGGCCACATTAAACATCAACATGGGACCAACTTCAACATCAACATGGGACCACCTTCAACATCAACATGTGGCCATTTTGAACATCAACATGAGGCCACATTAAACATCAACATGGGACCACCTTGAACATCAACATGGGGCCACCTTGAACATCAACATGAGGACACACTGAACATCAACATGGGGACACCTTAAACATCAACATGGGGCCACCTTGGACATCAACATGGGGCCATCTTGGACATCAACATGGGGCCACATTGAACATCAACATCAGACCACCATGAACATCAACATGGAGCCACCTTGAACATCAACATGGGTCCACCTTAAACATCAACATGGGAACACCTTGAACATCAACATGAGGCCACCGTCAACATCAATATGGGGACACATTGAACATCAACATGGGGACACCTTGAACATCAACATGGGGCCATTTTGAACATCAACATGGGGCGATACTGCACGTCAATATGGGGCCTCATTAAACATCAACATGGGGCCACATTAAACATCAACATGGGGCCTTATTAAACATCAACATGGGGCCACATTAAATATCAACATGGGGCCACATTAAACATCAACATGGGGCCACATTAAACTACTTCAACATGGGGCCATTTTGAACATCAACATGGGGACACATTGAACATCAACATGGGACCACCTTGAACATCAACATGGGGACATTTTGAACATCAACATGGGGCCAATTTGACCATCAACATTGGGCCAATTTAAACATCAACATGGGCAGGTGCGTGCGTGCATGCGTGCGTGCATTCGTACATGCATGTGCGTGTGTATGTTATGTGTCTGTGTTGAACCAGACACTGGACTCCAACCAGGACTGCCTGGTTCAGTCTCAGGCGAAGGCCCACGGACAGAGTGTCGAGGCATCACACAGCTAAAAAAAAAAAAAAAAAGAAGCAAAAAAAAACAAAACTGGCGGACGGACGCAACGGCAGGCGGGCACCCAGACAGCCAGAAGACTCACTCTAAAGCCAGCTGAGTTATCCCCAGAGCAACTCCCACGGCCAGCTTGTTGAAGAAGACATAGAACGCGTAGAACAGGGCGTCCCTCCTCATCTTCTTCTCCAACATGAAGAGGTCCAACAC
>CM065719.1:4472876-4477876 GCA_033310375.1 Conus canariensis
TGGTGTTCTGTTATTGTTATGTTATGTTCTGTTGTTGTTCTGTTCTGTTCCAGACAAGCAGGAGGAATAAGGAACGGTCGGGGGAGGCAGAGACGGGGAGGAGGGACTGGGTAATGTCTGGTATAGAAGGAGAGGCAGAGTGACGTCAGAGAGAAAGGAGGATCCCAAGAAAGAGCATCAGGATAGAAAAACAAAGATTTTTTTTTCCGGTAATAATAATTTGTCGACATCTTCTTTTCTTGTGTACGTACTAGTTGTCTTCGCCTCCACCTCTACCCCCTCTATTCCCTCCTACCCACTCCTCGAACCCTCTTTTTTTTCCTTGTCTCCCCCCCCCCCCAACCCTTTCAACCCTTTCCATTTCCCTTTCCCTGTCTGCCCTCTACCTCCTCCCTCTCCTTGTTCCTCTCTGTTACGCATCCCCCACACCTTTCGCTCAGACCCTCTTTCAATCTCTACATCGCTTCGCTTTACTGAATCGTCGCATTTTTTTGTTGCATTAAAGTGCGACTAATGGGATAGTTTAATTTCAAATGGGGTTTGCTCTTAGATGTGCGCATTGTGCATATATATATCGCCATGTTGAATTTGGAGAGAGCAGATGAAAAAGTGTGGATTTATACGTCCCCCTCCCTCCTCTCTTCCATCTCCTTACCCCGTGCCCTTCTCCCTCCACCCTCTACCTCCCGTCCCACCCCTCGTTCCCTTCCCTGTCCCCTCCTTCCCCCCTTACTCCCGTCTCCCCCTTCCTGTTCCCCCCGGCTCCCCCGTTTTCTTGTCATTCCCCCTCCCCTCTTTCACCACATGTCCTCCCTACCCCTTACCCCCTCTCCTCTCTTCCCCTCCCCATTCCTGCCTCCTTTACAGTCCCCTTCCTCCACCCCACCGTTTCCCCCATCCCTTCCCTCCTCCCCTTCGACCAATTCCGAATCGCCACATCGCTGGGCTTCGCTATTTAGTCGCATTTTTGTCGTAATAAAAATGCGATAGAAGGTGAGTGTGTAACGAAAAACTGCTTTGCTTCTGATCTGTCCCGCATGGTGACGAGTCACCCTGCCAAACATGGAAATCATCAAAACTAAAACTGTATATCTATGTCGATAGCATCAAAGAGAGAACACAAAAACAGATGCACACACACGGACGACAGAACGCGCTGTACATGTTAGAAAGACCGAGAGACACACTCACCAGTAAAACAGTGAGAATATAGAGAACTTGTTTCCCAGTTTCAACGAATGGGTGGTGTATAGTAGGACATTTCCTTGAACAATCTGCAAAACAGTCAAATTATAAAGGATTGGGAGAGGGGGGGGGGGGGTGTTAACACAGACAGACATTCTTTTCCTCTCCAAATTTCAGAATTGGAAACAAGAAATTAAGAAAACTCTCTCTCTCTCGCTCGCTCTCTCATCATCATCATCATGTTCAGCTTTGTGTGTCCCTGTTCCTGTCTCTCTGACACCCTCCAGCGCCACCCCCCCCCCCCCACGTCCCCGTCATCCAACCGCCCGTCTTCCCTCCCTCCACCCCCACCCCTTCCTCCGCCATCTTCATCCCCCCTCTGTCTCTCTGTGTTTTTCTCCCGATCCCTTTCGTCTGTCTGTTTGTGGCTCCATCCCCCTCTCCCCCTGTCTGTCTGATGTCTCCCCCCCCCCCCCCTCGGGTTTCTCTGCAGCGGTGGCACTGACCCCAACGGCCAGCCAGAGGAAGAGGAAGATCATGGCCGCCTTGAGGTAGGGCCCGTAGGTCAACACCACCTTCAGCCCCGCCAAGAAGCCCGTGCTGTCCGCGTGCTCTGGCTCTGTCGCTGCAACAGTCACACCACACCACACAGCACGTGCTGCTCTGTTAGAGGGCGGAGCGCTGGTGCCTGCCTGGAAAGCTCAAGTGGTTCCATTCCAGGCTTAGGGTTCGAATCCCCTTTGAGCCCCCTCTCTCTCTCTCTCTCTCTCTCTCTCTCTCTCTCTCTCTCTCTCTCTCTCTCTCCTCCGGATTACTGCGGAGGTTGTCTGTGGAATGACCTATTGTCTTCATTTAATGTAAATTCTAGTCTAAACGTTTTCAAAAGACAATACTTCTCATGTCTGATGCTGCGCTTCTTAAACAGCGTGACTAACGATAACATTATATGACTTTTCTTTTAACATTTTCAAAATCATTTGTATGGATTCAAGTACGAGTAATCTTTAGATGTGAATGTTCATTTGTGTTCCTTCCTTATCCCTTCTCTGTCTCTTCTGATGACATACTCCTTACCTTTCCACCTCTCACTGACCTCTCTCTCTCTTCTCTCTCTCTCTCTCTCTCTCTCTCTCTCTCTTGAGTAATGTATTTGCAAAGTTGTTTTCTTGGTGTGTGTGTGTGTGTGTGTGTGTGTGTGTGTGTGTGTGTGTGTGTGTGTGTGTGTGAAAGGTTGATTGTCTTAATTTTGGATTGCCTTTTGTATTTCGGTCTAGTAGTCTTTTCATTTTTTTGTTTATAGTTAATTCAGTTTTATGTCACATTATTATCATTATCTTTTCTACTTCATCGAGGGCAAGATGTAAAAAAGCCTGTATTGTGCTTATTCTTTATCCCTCATTAAAAAAGATTCGTTCTCTCTCTCTCTCTCTCTCTCTCTCTCTCTCTCTCTCTCTCTCTCTCTCTCTCTCTGCCACTTGAAACTTGCGCGGCGGTCTGGGTGCTTGTCTTTTGCCATCAAGTCCCGATTAAAGTGTGTGTGTGTGTGTGTGTGTGTGTGTGTGTGTGTGTGTGTGTGTGTGTGTGTGTGTGTGCGTATGTGTGTGTGAGTGTGTGTGTGTGTGTGTGTGTGTGTGTGTGTGTGTGTGTGTGTGTGTGTGTGTGTGTGTGTGAGTGCGTGCGTGCGTGCGTGCGTGTTAGTGAGTGTGTGTGCGTGTGTATGTGTGTGTGTGTGCGTGTGTGTACGTGCGTGTGTGCGTGTGTGCGTGTGTGTGTGTGTGTGCGAGTGCGTGCGTGTGTGTGTGTGTGTGTGTGCGTGCATGTGTGTGCCTGTGCGTGCACATCCACTTGTGGGTTGCCTCATGAAAAATCACTATCCACGGACAGGACTACCACATCGTAACGTTTTTACACTTCTGAGAAATCAGAGACAAAAAAAATAATGCAGATGGGACTGAACAATTAGCAGCACTCCTACGGCAAACAATGAAATGATCATATCGACAGTGACGGTGACATTACACAGTTGTGACTTATGACGATCTTATTGGATAACGGTTGCATGAAATATACTAAATACATATTTGAAGAATCACACACACACACACACACACACACACACACACACACACACACACACACACACACACTGGCAGTTGCGCAATAATGTATAAGTCGTCATGCCACTGGCTGTCTGCCCAGTAGTCTATACCAATTGATATGCGACGTGCTATTTCATTGGCCAAGATCAGTCTCTGTGTCTTACTGTATCTGACTGGCTCAAAAACAGGCCCTAGTTCATTGCTGTCAGATTGTAAAAACAACAACAACAAAAAACAAACAACCAAAAACCAAAACCAAAAAAGCTTCTACCGGTGATTTACATTTTTTCTCTTTGACTCCAAAGAAGACGGTGAGAGAGCACGTGAGGTAGAGCCCGATCACAATGAACGATCCTATACGATAGGACATTTCCTGCAGACAGAACAGATGTCTTGTACAAACGGTTAACTTAGTCACATGGAAAGCAGACAATCTGTTCTGAAAATACAGAACTTTTTTTTCACCCCAAACCGATAAATTTACTTTGCTCTTGATGCAAGTAGAGATTATCCAATCTGAGGAACAGTGAAAGGTGTATCTTTTCTTTTTTTTTCAGTGATGTGAACATTACTGCAAAGAACGCTGAATGGTAGTAAGCCTATGGACAAATTGAAACAAAACAGTTCAGACATTTACAAGCACAGGAGTGCGTTCAGAATTTTTTTTCACTGAACACGTTTCCAAGTTCGAGCAAGATTAGGCTGTATCAAATAAATGAACTGACATTTGAAAGATTGGTATCAACTATCAACAGAAGAAGAAGAAGAAGAAGAAGAAGAAGAAGAAGAGAAGAAGAAGAAGAAGAAGAAGAGAAGAAGAAAAGAGAAGAAGACAAGAAGAAAAGAAGAAGAAGAAGAAAGAAGAAGAAGAAAGAAGAAGAAGAAGAAGAAGAAGAAGAAGAAGAAGAAGAAGAAGAAGAAGAAGAGAAGAAGAAGAAGAAGAAGAAGAAGAAGAAAGAAGAAGAAGAAAAGAAGAAGAAGAAAAGAAGAAGAAGAGGAAAAGAAGAAGAAGAAGAAGAAGCAGAAGAAAACAAGAAAAGAAGAAGAAGAAGAAGAAGAAGAAGAAGAAGAAGAAGAAGAAGAATGCTCAGAATGAAACTCCTGTGCTGCCTATCCTCAGGTGGGGTGCCTTCTGACGACTTCCTATTGATTTCACATAATGAACAGCAGGTGCCAAGTCTGCGGCAGCAGACTGACACCTTTTCCTCTCCTTCCCATCCCTCTTCCCCTTTCTCTCTACCCGTTACCTATTCACCCCCCCCCCCCCCCCCCACTCCCCTCACACACACACACGACGTCTCCATCCCAACGCACACTGACCCACATGCCCACACACCTGGTCCCTCATGTTGTGGGCTGTCAGGATCTTGCTGCTCTCCTCCTCCTCCCCGTTACAGCGAGTCTCTGCCACCAGCTGCCCCTGGATCAACACCGCCGCCATCACCCCCACCGCCTCAAACCCCATCCCTGCACGGCAGCCGGCAGGCGTCAGTCGCTGCTTTTTTTTTTTGCTTTTTTTTTGATGACCAATCGCCACGAACATGATAGATCTGGCCAATCGCGTAGCCCGACACATGTGGTCATTAACATAGATAGATAGATAGATAGATAGATAGATAGATAGATAGATAGATAGATAGATAGACAGATAGATAGATAGATGCATCGATAGACAGATAGATAAATGGATAGACTGATAGAAAGACACAGATATAG
>CM065719.1:4480376-4487876 GCA_033310375.1 Conus canariensis
CACTCACATACCCTTAGGCGATTGCCGTTTCGGCTTTTTAGGGAATTTTTCTCTCAGAATAAGCATTGGTTCTGACTCCATTTCCCGAAAACTTCTTCGGATGAGACTTTCACCCGAAGTCCTGTGCATGAACAGAAGCTTAATAATTAAAAAAAAAAAAGTCTCAGTTCCTCGCACATTACATTCCTGTCACCTTTCGGAAGGTTAGGCCATCGTATGCCGTGGAAATGGACAATACGAATATAAACACATGCAGAAAGGTGGAGCAGAATCGTCAATGCGTTGAAGTTGGAGCCCTAACGAGTAGAAGGAAGAACGGAGAGACAGACAGAGTTAGTAATTTAGCAGAAGTTAGTGTTAGTATGTGAAATACATTTACTGGGGTACCTGGCCGGAATGGGGATGGATGACACCCTAACCCCAGCCTGATCCGCGTTTATCTTTCCTTTCCTTTTATTTTTCTTTTAAAAGAGTGAAAAAAAAACGATCAGATCATACGGAATTTGATATGAGAGTCATTTTCCTCGCGGCATACTTACAGACAACAGCGCTTCGAAAGCACAAAACACGACGACATAGTATCCCAGCTTGCCTTCCATGCTCATTTCCGTTTCCGCTTTCTTCCCCACAATGGTGTCACTGAACCCCCGGGGACGTAAAACAAGAGGAAGTAGACGGCGCAGGCAAAGGGGGCGGTGAACAAAATCCTGCAACACGAGGAGATTATAAGGAAAAGACAAATACAACAAATACAACAACAACAAGAAAGAAAGAAAGAAAGAAAGAAAGGAAGAAAGAAAGGAAGGAAGAAGGAAAAGACAGCAACAACAAGAAAGAAAGAAAGCAAGAAAGAAAGGAAGGAAGAAGGAAAAGACAGCAACAACAACAACAACAAGAAAGAAAGACAGCAGGAAAGAAAGAAAGAAAGGCAGAAAAAAGACAAAAAAGAAAGAAAGGAAAGAAAAAAAAAAAGGAAGGAAGAAAACCTTTCTTTCAGTTGGTGATCCAGCGATGTTCACTGATCGATCCTTCACAAGAAGGACATAGTGCAGATCAGCTGAGGAAACACAACAACATTATTGTAGCAGATCTGTACGTCCTGTCACGACTTTGCTGTGGCGGTGACCTGAGTTTCAGTTTTATCCCCACGCCTCTGTGCCTTGTGGGCCGGAACAGCTCAGGTGGCATTGCGCCGGCCACGAGGAAGTACAAAAATATTGTGTCAGCAGATTTGTATGGCCTTTAATGTCTTGCTGTGGTGGTAGCCCGAGTTCCCCATGCTTCTATTACCTGGGGGGGGGGGGGGGGGGGGGGGGGGAGGAGGGGGAGGGGGGAGGGGGGGCTGGAATAGCTCAGCTATTAGAGCGCCGGACTCTTAATCCTGGTGATCCTGGAGTTGCGGGTTCGAGTCTCCACCGGGTCGTTTCTGTTTAAGAGAATTTTTCCCTCGGAGTTATCATCTCTTCTGACTCCGTTTCCAGAAAAGTCCATCGAATGAGACTACAAACTGAGGTTCTATGTGAGAATGCACGCATAGCATCTTGCACACGTAAAATCCAATCAACCAACTTTCGGAAGAGAAGGCCAGTTTGGTATGGATGACACGTGATACATAGCACGCACCCTGCGCAACAAATTGAAAGAATGAAGGAAAAAAGGCTGAGTGAGTGACTGATGTTGAGTGAATGACGAGGGAAACTATTGAATGTAGCGCCAGCAGGCAGCTCTTCGGTCGGCTCTACCCAAGAAGGCAGCCCTTGTGTAAATGATGGCGTGAATTATAAAGCGCCTGGAGCTTGATTTGTAACTGAGGACGGGCCCTATGTAGATACTCATAATAGTAGTAGTAGTAGTAGTAGTAGTAGTAGTAGTAGTAGTAGTGTAGCAGCAGCAGCAGCAGCAGCAGTAGTAGTAGTAGTAGTGGTAGTAGTAGTAGCAGTAGTAGAAGTAGTAGCAGCACCAATAATAATGATGATAATGATGATAACAACAATAATGATGATAATGTGCGCGGTTTCTGTCTTAAGTCTTCAGTGTTGTTAGGTTGTGTGGGTAGATGCATGGGCATAAATGTTGTTGGAAAGTTATGGTGCCAGATTCCCTTCTGAGTGTGATATACAGGAGGGGGAACACGGTCTCTGGATCCGTTTGCCACAAAGCGGCTATTGTCATCAGCAGTATATTTAGCTTTAAAGTGTCCTGTGTATGGTGAACCAGAAACGGCACCACCTGAGCACCGTCAAAGTGACTGGACGACAATGCAGCGTATACTACGGCGGGTGGCCTCATGACGGCCTCACATTGATATCTAGTTCTCTGCGGACTGCTGGCGGTGCAGGAGAGGGGAAGCCGGGGGGGGGGGGGAGGGGGGATTCAACGACAAGTGGAATCTGGATGTGATTGTCAATGGAGAAAAAGAGATGAGTCACGAGGATTGGTGCCACTGACAGAACAAGGCGAAATGAGCTTCTAAGAAACAGCAAAAGAAAATCATGAGAGAGGATGCTTCGTATCACCATCATGTTTGTATTAATTGCAAAAGACTTCTTTTTCTTCCCACCCAAGCTTTAGCTAGTGACATCTGAACATTGGTTTGGGCCTCAATTTTGAAGACTAACCGCACTGCGGGGCATCGTCCGCTACAAAACTGCTTCGATAGGGAAGGTGAGAGGGGAGGGTGGCGGAGCTGAAGCCAGAATTCACTTCACTGTCGATGACAAAGAACGTCGGGCGCATACTTCGTCAAAGTGAACCAACCGTCCTCGTTGCATCCAAGCGTCTGGGACACAACAGCACATCTTTGCTTTCGGAGTTCAGTATTAGTCCTACTGTTTTGATCTTTTAGTCGACAGTTCTGGTCTGAAAGAATGAAAGAGAACGTTTGGGATGGAAAGAAAAAAGAAAAAAACAACAACAGTAACAACAACAATTATTCTGATTACTCACCAGGGTCTCATTTTACCCAGCGCGTGCTTGTGCGCTGCACTAGATAGCCGCACGTGGGGTCCGTCACTGCGTCCCACGCCTTGCCCACGAACAGCACGATCGCCACGTAACTGGGCTTCAACTGACAGAACATTGAAAACCCATGAAACGTAAATTCAAAACCGGTCAGAAACTTCTACTTTCAATCTTAGGATCATAGCTAAAGTGTATTCTGAACCCGGTTATACACACATATAGTTGCAGTCGGCAGGAGAGAAAAAAAAAGCTATATCTGAAAAGAGGGGGAAAGTTTCAGCAGTAGGTGTATTCTTGTAAAGCACACAGGTATACGATGAAACCTCTTAACTGTCTAGAACGGCCCTTTACGATGACTTTGGATTCCTTGAAGAGCATAAGTCCTCAACCACGCCTCGCCAAAGGATTCTAGTATTATGGGCAGCCCGTCAGTCAAAAAAGCTTTGCCTCACGGTCGAACGATCTTATCCAGATGTGCTTCGGCTTCCCAACTCGTCTCTGCCTCTGTGGGTTCCACTCTAGAGCTGCCTTGTGACTCTGTCGGCTGGTTTACGTCAGGTGTGTGCAATCCACCCTCGTTTTCGTTTCGTCACGTCTTGGACAGTGAGATCCTGATCTGTTTCATCCCAAAGGGCGCCGTTGGAGATATGCAAAATGTGACGTAGGGATCTGTTAATGAGCATCTTCAGCCTGTTTATGATTATACTGGTCACTCGCAATGTGTAAGATCCATCCATATGTTATACCATACGTCGGCGTTGTCCACGATGTGATGTAAACATCTGTTAATGAACATCTTCAGCCTGTTGGTGATGGTATTGGTCACTCTCCATGTCCGAGGTCCACCCACACACAAGAACAGCCTTCACGTTGGTGTTGGAGACTGATCGTATTGCCAAGGGCCAGTGTCATGGAGTTCCATACGAGTCGAAGAGTGTTGAATGCATGCGGTTCCTTTTTGCTTCGGCTCTTGGTGAACTCGTCTCCACAGCCATCCAATCAGAGCACCCCTATGGCATGTGAAGCGTTCTGTCTCCACAGCCATCCAATCAGAGCACCCTATGGTTTGTGAAGCGTTCTGTCTCCACAGCCATCCAATCAGAGCACCCCTATGGCATGTGAAGCGTTCTGTCTCTACAGCCATCCAATCAGAGCACCCCTATGGTTTGTGAAGCGTTCTGTCTCCACAGCCATCCAATCAGAGCACCCCTATGGTTTGAGAAGCGTTCTGTCTCCACAGCCATCCAATCAGAGCACCCCTATGGCATGTGAAGCGTTCCGTCTCCACAGCCATCCAATCAGAGCACCCCTATGGTTTGTGAAGCGTTCTGTCTCCTTCATGTTCTCTGACTGAAGTTCAACTGGTAGCTCCTGCTTGTGGAAACAGTGTGACTGCGTCTAGACTTGAAAAACAAGAGGACAGAAGTGAAATTACCTGATCGCTGAACGATGAAAGGAACCTTCTGACGTTCTCCCAGACAGTCTCCACCTATTTTCCCCCGACAGCCATCTGGTTTGAGTGACTCTGTTCATTGTTTTTGTACGTTAATCATTTGTAACGTCCGAAGAAGACATACCTGTCCAAAATTCACTTGTCTGTTTTGCGTGAATCAAACGAGGGTTGTTTGGCACTCTATTGTGTGCGTGTGACTCTGTGTGTGTGTGTGTGCGTGCGTGCGTGCGTGCGTGCGTGCGTGCGTGCGTGCGTGCGTGTGTGTGTGTGTGTGTGTGTGTTGAAGTGGAACGAACATTCTGTATAGCAATGTGTTCATTCTGTTCGTATGGCGGCTAGGGACCCGACCTTTTTTTTAGTTTTGACACCTAACAATACTACTGTTTTGTTGTTGTTGTTGTCACTCTTGCTGTGGCTACTGCTATTTCTATTGCTAATGCTACAGCTGCTGCTGCTGCTACTACTACTACTAGTACTACTACTACAACTACCATTATTGCTACTACTCATGCCGCTGGTATTACTACTGCTGCTATCACTACTACTGTTGCTGTAGCTCTTACTGGTAATACTGCTGATGCAGCCTCTGCTGCTGCTACTACTATCACTACTACTACTACATTTGTTGCTACTGCTGCTGCTGCTGCTATTACTACTACTATAGCCACTACTGGTATTGCTGTTGCTGCTGCTGCTGTTGCTACTACAACTGCTAATAGTTCTACTGCTACTACCATCATTACCACTACACTACTACTAGTTGTACTAGTACTACTACTGCTGCTTCTGCTGCTCCTCTTCAATTACCACTACTGCGACGACGACCCCCACCACCACCACCACTACCACCACTATTACTATTATACACCACGCACAACCACAAGATGGAAATGTATATCCCAGCTCAAGAATGTCTGTCAAGAATACCTCGGCCACCTCGAGGAGAAAGATGTTGATGAAAAACCCGATGATGGTAGAAGTCATCTGGTAAGGCACGCCACCGACCGCAAAACACAGCTTCCGCCATAGGGGTAGAGGAGGGTCCTCCAGCTCTGGGGCATCGTCCACCTTCATGTACTGTTCATGGGCAATCATCATCATCATCGTCATCATCATCAATCATCATCATCATCATCATTATCTTCATCGTCGTCATCATCATCATCATAATCATCGTCATCATCATCATCATCATCGTCATCTTCTTCTTCTTCATCATCTTCATCGTCATCATCATCATCATCATCATCATCATCTATGTCATCATCATCGTCATCGTCATCATCACCAACGTCGTTGTCGTCATCGTCATCATCATCTTGATCGTCATCGTCATCATCATCTTGATCGTCATAATCATTATCATCGTCATCATCATCATTATCAACTTCATCCTCCTCCTCCTCATCATCATCATCATCGTCTTCATCATCATCTTTA
The DNA here is from genome assembly GCA_033310375.1 of Conus canariensis. Classification (NCBI taxonomy): domain Eukaryota; kingdom Metazoa; phylum Mollusca; class Gastropoda; order Neogastropoda; family Conidae; genus Conus; species Conus canariensis. The sequence goes on from CM065719.1 coordinate 4,486,231, forward strand.
TAATGAGGAAAAGATTTAAAAAAAAAAAAAAAAAAAAAACTAACACCAATGAAGATGGTGATGCTGGGGCATCGTCCACCCTCATGTACTATTGATGGGCAGTCGTCGTCGTCGTCGTCTTTATAATGAGGAAAAAGTCGAAATGATAACAGCAGCGATGATGATGAAGATGGGGCATCGTCTATCTTCATGTACGGTGCATGGATCATCATCATCATCACCATCATCATCATCATCATCATCATCATCATCATCATCTTTATAATGAGGAAAAAATCAAAATGATCACAGCAGCGATGATGATGAAGATGGGGCATCACCAATCTTCATGTACGGTGCATGGATCATCATCATCATCATCATCATCATCACAATATGAAAACGGTTTTTCTTTTTGTTTGTTTTTGTCGTTCTTTTTCTGTTTTTCGTTCTTTATTCTTTTTCTTTTTCTTTTTCCTGCCATAGCTCAATAGATCGCACGTTCATTTTTTTTTTATAGTTGCAATTAATGCTTTGTGAAGTACACAATAAAGAATTTGGAGGTGACAGGAGAAGACATACAAATAAACATGCACCTTCTAAACCTTGACGTTTACACCGCCGACTGCTTTCCTAACATCAGACAACACACTCAGGTTCCGTTTCGTATGTACTGTGTGATGGCATTTGTGTGGGGTTTTGTTTAATTTAGGGAGATGCGTTCTGGTTCTTATTCGCTCAGCTTTCGTTCCCTTACTTCGTTGTACGATATGTGTGAAGTCCGTGAAAACCATTCGAAGAATGATTTAACATGGACATGTGTGCGTATGTGTGAATGAGAAAGAGGTTGAAATAATAGAAAAAGTGATGAAGATGATGATAACGATGACGACGCCGATGACGACGCCGACGATGATGATTTAAGTGAGGAGGAGAGGTCAACAGTGCGTGATTAACAAGGTGAGGAGCCGAGAAGAGATAAACAGTAAGTGTTTAACAAGGTGAGGAGGAGAGGTAAACAGTAAATGATTAACACGGTGAGGAGAGGTAAACAGTAAATGATTAACAAGGTGAGGAGGAGAGGTAAACAGTAATTGATTAACAAGGTGAGGAGGAGAGGTAAACAGTAAATGATTAACACGGTGAGGAGGAGAGGTAAACAGTAAATGATTAACACGGTGGGAGAGAGGTAAACAGTAATTGATTAACAAGGTGAGGAGGAGAGGTAAACAGTAAATGATTAACAAGGTGAGGAGGAGAGGTAAACAGTAAATGATTAACACGGTGAGGAGAGGTAAACAGTAAATGATAAACAAGGTGAGGAGAGGTAAACAGTAAATGATTAACAAGGTGAGGAGAGGTAAACAGTAATTGATTAACACGGTGAGGAGAGGTAAACAGTAAATGATTAACAAGGTGAGGAGAGAAGGTAAACAGTAAATGATTAACAAGGTGAGGAGGAGAGGTAAACATTAAATGATTAACAAGGTGAGGAGGAGAGGTAAACAGTAAATGATTAACAAGGTGAGGAGGAGAGGTAAACAGTAAATGATTAACAAGGTGAGGAGGAGAGGTAAACAGTAAATGATTAACAAGGTGAGGAGAGTAGGTAAACAGTAAATGATTAACAAGGTGAGGAGGAGAGGTAAACAGTAAATGATTAACAA
>CM065719.1:4497876-4500376 GCA_033310375.1 Conus canariensis
GTGTGTGTGTGTGTGTGTGTGTGTGTGTGTGTGTGTGTGTGTGTGTGTTGTAAACGTGTACATGGTAAGCTCTACTGGCATCACTGTGTCAAGCATCGGGAAGCTAACCGTGTTTGGAAGTACATGTGAGTATGCAGACAGACAGACAGACAGACAGAGAGTGATTGTTTGTATGTATTCTAAATATAATCATATCTCTACGCTGTAAGTCATTGTATGTGATTCATTCCTGTTCGCCTTTTTTCTTTGCAGGCATGATGAACTACGCATTTGGATCATCCACAAATAAAGTCAATTTTCACTGCAGCTCAGATGGGAACTTGTTCAGGTTGTCTCAACTGTAGAACTAAGTCAAAGTCTGAAAGACGCTCGTTAGAAACACGCTATCTGAAGGCGATGCGTTATTGACCACCTAGTCAGACAAAACCTAAAACCCAAGCATAATTTCAATGGGCCTGTCAAAACGTCAACCTGATTTTAAGCCTCAAGAAAACAAGAAGAGTGAAGGCATCGAGCTTTCTCCAGCGATTACAGATATGACTGCAAGTTAACTGGGGCACGCGAATTTACCTCCCTTGGTTCCATTAAGACAGACAGACTCTCTCCGGATTCTGAAATCAACAAGTAGGTCGCTAGAAGAGCCACAACATATGCCAGTCTAACGAAAAGTCTGGGAAAACACCCAGCTGACTGTCCATGCTATGACTGCGGTTTATCATCATAAAGCGTGTATACTCAGCACTCTCCTTTACGAGAGGGACATCTGGACTTTCCGGTCAAGACAAGAAAAGAAGCTTAACTCCTCCCCTAACGTCTGGGCCGTATCATAGGCTATCAAATGGAATGACAGGTCACCAAAAATTAAGTCCTCATCCATGCATAGACCTCAAGCCTTATCACTCGACACTCTGCTGGTTTGGCCATGTTCTTGGCAAATGGACAAATCTCAAAGGGTATTCTGTGTGGCAAACTGCGGCAGGCAAAGACACGAGACTGCCCCGCACCATCTCTAAGGATATCTATAAACAAGATTTGAACGCGCAAGTTTTGAGAGGTGAGGGAAAGCTTGCAAACGACCACGATCAAAGGAGATAGGAGGAACTGAACTGAGGCTAGCCGAGCTAAAATGCAAGCTGCTGAAGACAGCGGGCACGGCGGAAGAACAGCCGAAGCATAACGTATCCCAGCAGACATCTAGTTCAAGTGCAGCCACCGTCGTTTTCTACAGCCGTGTTGGCCTATACACACCAGACGCCACTGACTGAACTTGACCTGATTTTCCCAGAGCAGAGAAGTATTTTCAAGGTCATGTCTTTTAGACTTTATGTTCGTTTTAAAGAGACTATGTTCGATTTAAAGACATTGGAGACGGATAGCTGGGTAACTACTAATAACATATTTGTTGGAAGATTTATCACTTACCATGGTGTTTTGTGTGTGTGTGTGTGTGTGTGTGTGTGTGTGTGTGTGTGTGTGTGTGTGTGTGTGTGTGTGTGTGTGTGTGTGTGTTTTAATACTTTTTCAGTCATCTGTTGAGAGTTATGATCATGAAAACTGATGCAGCTTTCTTGCATGTGCAGAAATGCTAAGCTTAATTTAGGTTTTAATCAAATCTAGTCCGGATCAAGCGGAAGGAATGGGAGGGGCTCGGGGGCGGGGGGAGGGGTCCAAGACCCTACCCCAGCACCTCCTCCCGGTTTCCGCTCGATTCCAAAAATGCCTGTAATATCTTGAAGAGCTCATTCTGTCAAATTAGTAATAGTAATAAGAATATAACAGTAATAAGAATGATAATGATAATCATGACAACAACAACAACAATAGTAATAATGATTATAATAAAAATGAAAATAAGATAAAAACAACAAAACAGCAAAACAAACATACAAAAAAACTATAATTAATGAGAAAATGGGTCATGGGAGAGGAGTTGTGGATAGTGTGGTATAAACAGGGACTAGAGGAAGGGAAATGAACTGCCGTATTGAACTTGAAAGCTGACTGTCGTTTGGAAACTGGTGTAGTGGTGGATATGATATAAGAAGCAGGATTCAAAGGGAAGCTGGCGACAATATGTCTATTAGGTACTGACTTTTCAAGCCACAAAACCTGCAAAAGACAGAGCAGCAAAGAAATGCTGGTCTACAGACAGTTACCAAAAGTGAATGAAGAATGGTAAAAAAAAAAAAATAATAATAAATCAATCAAATGAAACCTCTGCAGTGTCAGTTTCAGATCCGACTTTATCATGCCTTCTCCACACTTTTTAAAAAGTCATTTTTGACACCAAATTAAAGATCCAAGTCTTCTTGGACATACACAAGCTTTCAGCAAACAGAAATGACGTATGTTCCCACTGTGAAGGTGAATGACACACGTCACCATCGCCAAGGACAAAACGGGAGTACTGAACGACGCTGTCTGGAAGACTTGGAGATATAGGGAGACCTCGGCCCAGACGATGAGATCCCATCTGTGACTGTAGTTGCATCTTTGGGTT
>CM065719.1:4505376-4517876 GCA_033310375.1 Conus canariensis
TGTTGAACAAGTAAGTCATAGCGGAAAACTAGTGCAGGCAAACAATTCCTCCATTGTGATGACAGAGGAATTATTAGCCCTTCACTTGTCACAACAGTGACATGGCAAAAATTTTAAGAAGTAAAATAAAATTCAAGGGAGAGGGGGAGGGCTGTAAGAGAAAGAAATCAGGAATGAAAATTTTGGATGTTTGATTATAAGTGTAAAATCCTTCACTAGCTGCGTATGGGGACCATTGTAGTCCATCCAGAAAACAGAAGCATATCTGTCCATCTCTCTGTGCCTTTATCTATCTATCCGTCTATCAATTTATATGTTTATGAATGATTGCATTAACTGATAATTTCCTACAACATACTACTTGTAAAAGTAATATACCAAAACGTTCTTAGGCTTCAGTCCCAGGGATTGGTTTTATTTTGCTGAGACTGACAGGTGAAGTAGAACAAAGGTTGCATCAGAATGAAACAAAGAATAAGTTCGCTAATTTTCAAATTTTAGGTACGTTGATTTTCAAGTAGCGTGTGGATCATGGTCAAATGAAATTCAAATCCCTTGCATTGTGTGTAGTGGCAGATATGATCATTACTTTGCTACATCAAGCCTAAGTTTTTGGTTCTGACACTGGGTTAAAGAGACATGCTCTCCACTCTCTAAAAGGGTAGCCCTACAATCGCAGGTCAACAAATCTCAAGAGATCTTAGATCTGAGCCTGCTACCACAGAGAAAAGCGAAAAATCTTCAAAACAAATAAAAGCAGACTCTGACAGTGCAGAGAATGCACAAGGTTTGAGTCTCCTTTCAACTTTTAAGAGACCTGGATGAAATGCAAGCCAATTCTGGAGTCCCGATCTAGAGGTCTGTATATTGTCACTGGTTTTTCATTTCACTTGGACCTGGTCTGACATTGGTTGTTGAGGACAGGGCAGGGTAGTCAGTGTTGGGACCAGTTTGCAAAATTCTTCGCATGATCACTGCGTCTCTGTCTGTCTGTCTGTGTCTTTATAGAGCCAGATTTTTGTCTTTAAGTCTGAGAGTTTGTACGAAAGAGAACATGCAAGTGTGCATATATGGTTAAACAGGAAAAGATATAGTTGACTTTATTAACTTAAAGATAAACAAGACAAGGAGTCAAAGAGCCTTCATAGACATGATGATAAGTAAGAAAAGAAATGGAAGATAATGAGATATGATTCTAAAAATGTCTTTTCCTTTGGTGAATTTGTGCCTGCGAGAAATAGAAACATGGCGACTGATTGTATGCAGAGGAGGTGGTGTACAAAAAGCAAAGCATTTATGAGAGTTTCTGGTTTAGTTTGTCTGCTTGATGCAAGTTTTTATTATTTATTATTTTCAGATTTTTAAACAAGATTCCTTTTGTTAGCATTTACTGTTATAGTCTATTTCACACAAACTTTACTGAAGATAGTGTCAGTTGACCAGTTTGCTGCTGCTATAGTGGATTATTTCAACTTTAGACATATCAAACTAAAGATATGTCAAATCCTGCTATTCTTAAATACGTAACATTAAGTGTGATTCATCATATCGTACAAAGTGTTGCATGTTACAAAACTATGTTTTCTTTTCAATAGAAGGAGATATTGTAGATTTTTTTGTTCAAATTCTTGCTGTTTAGGTGTATCTGTCATTTTCAAATATCTAAGCCCTCATAGCTCAATGTGTCACCTTATTATCACCTATCCTGGAGTCTTGAAGACCATTGGGGAATTACAGAAGACTTCGCAATCAGCCTCCTCCACTCCTCCTGATTCTCAGACGCACTTAGGCAGTTGCTGAATGCGAGGCCAGTCCATGCACTGATGTTGTCCTCCCATCTGTCTTCCTCTCCTTCTGCCTCTTTGCACTGTTCCTTGTAGAATAGCCCAAAACCTCCACCTGACCCACACTGATAGTGTTACAGCAGCAAGAATTTGTAGGACAAATGTAAACCATTTGGTGATTGGTGTGCAGTTGCCGCTGGAGGAATGTTTGCAGCGGCAACCTGTGTTGCTGCCAATGTCCGTGGGAAAGATGACCCCCTCAACCACTTCTGGGGTGGCCTGGCTACTGGCAGTGTCTTTGGAACTGCATGTAAGCAAGAGTTTTCATGATTTGGATTTATTTTTTTATGTAGTTTCTATTAATACAGATCAGAGTAGGTATCTTGCAGAATGATTAAACTGACAAGTTTGCCGGAAGATGAGGAAAGAAAGAAAAAAAAAGTTATTGATTTCCATATTTGGAAATGATTTTAAAATGTATAGTGTTCTGAGATTTGTTTTCACTTTCAAAGCTTATACAGGCTGTTGCACCCTGCCTGCTTTCCCCGAATGAACCATTTTGGAGTCATATTTAGCTGCTAGGAAAAGACACACACACACACACACACACACACACACACACACACCTCTTTGATCATCCGCTCCCAGTGACTACCAACATTTCTGGAATACAGGGCGCTTTTTTCCTCCAAGGTATGACAAAGGTGCCTTAAGTTAATAAATGCAAAGCAAGTTCTGAAAAAACCCAAATTTTGCCTGTCACCTTGTACAAGAATATGTTCATTTATTACAACTTTTAGATGAAAGCATCACTGTTCATTGGGCACATCAATCCATAGCATGCAACCCTAATGTTAAACAAAACTTAACTGTGGAATGAACTTTGATTTTCTTCATCAGACTGAACAGAAAGATCCACCCAGTCACTGTTGATACAGTGCCAATATATTTGTACCCTGTGTATCTTGCGGAATTTGGGCTATAAGAAAGAAAGAAACTAGTGGTCTAAAAACTGACTTAAGAGCAGTGTGGAAATAGAGAAATAAAGAGTAAGATTTATGGCTCCTCATCATCAAAATGAAAGTGGAACGACAGATTTCTTTAATCATGTCAAGTAGTGATATGAGATCATTTTTTTTTTTTTTCAGAACTGATAAAGTTCAGAAATTTGATTTATTTTCACTCTTTTACACTGCGACATTTCAGTGTGTTTTTAAGAAAACATTTGAGTATTGATTTTGACCTGGTCATAGGAGCTTTGGCTTGATGTTGTGCGCTTAGTTTTGGCCATAGACTGCGTTCTGATGCAGCAACAAATTTTAACATCCTGCCATTGCTCAAAAGAGATACTACTTTTTGAAAAATGCAGAGGTTCAATTTTTATGTTTTGATGCCATATGCGACAAAGATACAGAACTTGTAATTCAGGCTTCTATGTCTTTCGCTTGGGCCGTGTACCCCCACCCCACTCAACCCCTCCTTTCTGAGTCATTAATGTGCTGGCTTGAAGAAATGAATTCTAGTAGAGATTAGTCATATGATTGAAGTCACACCAGGATTGACAGCAGTGACAAGGCAAAAGAAATATCAAAGCTACAGCTTATATCCAGAAATATAAGGCCAATTCAAGTTGTAGGCGGCACGCAGGCTTATGCACTAATGTCCATCCAGATCAGCTGCTGTTATTTGACTTTCAATAGAGCACAACATATCAGTCATTCAGGTTTATCTGTGGATATCATGTTTGTAGCTATATGATCTCTCTTTATGGGGAAATTCTCAGAATAGAAGTTTTGAATTCTCTTTTTTGTTCGCTTCTCTTTGTGTCTTGAAAAGATAGTACTATAACTTACAGACTGTGCAAAGTTTATTCCATTTACATAAGTTTGTAAGAAGTAACAAAGTCTTTTTTTCCACAAGAAATAACAAAACCAATTGGATTTTTACTGTTTATGGCCAATGATGGCTGTTTTTTTTTGTTTGTTTGTTTTGTTTGTTTATTCTTTTGGTTGGTTGGTTGCATACTTGCTAGGCAGGTGGGGTGGGGGTTGTTCTTACTTGTATTTTATTTATTTTTTGTTTTGATTTTTCTTTAATTTGTAAGCTGCAACAGTTAATTCCATTTTCAAAAACCTTTTTTCATGTCTTTTTTTTAAATCTATAAGCCCGAACAGTTTATCCCATGCTTTCATCATGTCCTTAATTAATTGTATCTACAGTGGAGTTTGTGAGTTAAATTGTTTTTCTGTTTCATTGTATTATATCATTTCTATTTTTCAGTCAAGAGCCAGAAACTTGGCTGGGGACTGGGCTGTGCTTTCGGAATCCTGGCTATGATCATCAAGGCAGGAAAGATTGAGGGCTTTGCCATAGTCGACCCATTAGAATTTCGACGTGAAAAGACTTTGGGAGCACATGAACGCAGCTACTTTGTAACACGGCCTAATCCTGAAGGAGATGAACGCATTTAAATGCGTCTGTGTGTCAGTTTTTTTTCTTTTTCTTTGTCTTTTGAATTATGGGTGTGCCAGGACATGTACATTCTGAAATGTCTTCAGGTTGCAAATGATGGAAAGGAGGTGGGTGGGAATGAATGTGAAGGAAGAGGTTAAAAAAAAAAGGGGGGTGGGGGGAGGGGGGGAGACAGAAATTAGTTACAAAACATTAGACAGTATATTTACATTGTAGAGAAGACGGCATCTTTGTCCTGAAAAAAGCTGGCATTGCACAGTTATCCTCACAACTATGATCAGCGTGAAAATTGTTTGTGCTTTCATATATGTGATAAGCTTGGTGAGCAATCAACCAAAGCAAAAGGTTTATGATAGTGCTGTGAGAGTGGTCCTTTGCTGTAGCAAATACGAATAAAGAAAAATTGGAAATAACATTTATCCAGGATTAGTGTGTATGTGTGTGTGTGTGTGTGTTCACAACACTGGTGACTAACCAGAGAAATGATCTAAAACCTCTTTCTAAACAACATGATGTCATAAAGCTTACTGTATGATGGTTATCACCTGCTCCTTACCATGAATTCTTTTGAGTGCAGATGTGCAATGACCCTTGTATTCATTTACTTGCAAACTCATTTGTTTTCCACCTCATCCAGAGGCCTAAATGCGGTTTGAAGAGGCACAGTTCAACATTTTGCAGATTCAGTCATACTAATATCTACATCTGTATCTATCGATCTACATCAATCTGTATACCTAATATAAATGCTTTTTTTTAAAGAAAATTTGCATTTGAATCTTCTCTGTTCATTGATGCACAGAAAAAGAGTCTTATTTGTTAACATGTATAAGAGTTTCCATGACAAATGCCATAATATTTTGTTTCAGTAATGTTTCAATGATCTTGCATTAAACCATTTTTGTTTACATTTTTTCCCAATGTTTTGTTCATTTTCATGCATTACTGTTGTTTTTATGTGAACATGATAAAAGCTAGGAAGGACAGTTCACTTTGAAGTTACGCTTTGCTGTAGTCCTAAAAGTTAAGAAAAACTGACGAAAACAACTGATGTAAGCATTTGTAGTTACTCATTTGCAAATGACAAAAATAACATGGAGCCAATGTTCTTTGTCATACTCTCACTCTTCTGCTTATCTTTCCTGGTTTAGAAAATTGTCATGCAAGCATTAGAATCAGAAAACAGTGGCAAAATGTTTTGATGTTAAAATGAAAGAAGAAAGAAAAAGGGACATGCAGCTGGAGGGAAGCAGATGACTTGAACTAGCTGGAAGCTGGGGAGAAGACGACACCTTCCAGTGGAATTTAAAGTATCTCCAACACACATATGCATGCACATATACAACTGAAGACCACCTAACTCGTCTTCTTGGAGACTAGACAAACTAGGAAGTTCTCATTTATCTGTTCAAAGCAAAAGATATCCAGCAAAGCTTTCCAAAATCAAGGGTTTTGTTCTTTGCAATTGCCCTACTAGCATATTTTCACAGAAGTTGGGATCAGGTTCCCTGATTTTTATACATTATGTATATGTGATAGCTTGTATCTTAGTTCGTATGTGAAGAGACGGAAGGGCGATCGGGAGAGGGAATAATTCCACCAAGGTGGAGCAGTTTTCTGGAAAAAAAAAAGTCGCGTTTTCACATTATCAGGATTTTACATTGTTTGATGGCTTGAATGTACATAGTTTGATGGCTTGAATGGTGCGTGTGTGACTGCGAAGTGCATGTGTCATTTTCGAGAGTCTGCGGTCACTTGTTTGTTTCCAGTGTCACACTATGAATGTGATGCATTCAGTCTGACTGTAACTTGCAAGTCTTCGGTATGAAACAGGGAGGCGGGGGTGGGTGGGATGACGGAGCTGCATTGCCAGTTCATCCGTATGGGCATGACAGTGCTGTCCCTAAATGTTATGGCTTCATCCCTGGGCCACATTCTGTTTTAATGAAATTTCATTATAGTAGGTTTAGTAGTTTTTCTTCTTACAAACCAACCGACAGACACAGGTGAAAACACTTTGGTGCAGGTAATAATGGTAAATTTGTTGATTGATACTGCAATCCAAGATCTGACTAACGGTCACTGACACCTTTTAAATTGGGGGAGGGGGCAGTATTAAATGTAAGGTAATGTAATAAAGACATGGATTAATGTACTCCAGGTTTTTAAAAAAAAACTTTTTTTTTCAAAGGGATGGAGTCTTTACTCCAATGGTTTTCACTGGAAAGTTCTACAGTTGTATTCCCTTTGATAATATCCAGTTGTTGGTCTTCCCTATCCTCACTGTATTAGTGTATAAAAATTAATCTGCAGTGAGGTAAAAGAAAAACAAAAACAATGCGAGTCAATTTAGCAACATTTATTTATGATGTGTTCAACGCACGAACAGTGAAATTCATTACAAAGTATCTCACACACACTTACATGAGCAAACACAGACACGCAAGTGCGCACACGCACACACATGCACACATACACTATACACTATGCACAGAAATCTTACAGTGTGCAATTTTCTGATGTAGTCTGTGCTCAAGTCAACATCAGATACAACTTGCTTTATATGTACAGTTGTTGATCTAATACTAACAGCTGAAAGAGCTTTCATTTGATCATATTTTACCAATGCCTTTACTCTGATTCCGTCATATTTTACCAAGATTACTGAAGTTCTTCCCAAACACGCATGACTGACTTTGACTGAAATTCCTTGCTAGTATTTCAAAATTATACATGTTTGAAACATTTTTTTTATTAGTTTAACTATAAAGTGCTACTATGTATCCTTAATACAAAGCACAATATCATCTGTCTTTTTTATGTCAGTTTTGAATTCTGCAGCTCAAAAATGAGAAAACGGCAGCAACATTTCCATTCAAATAGTGAAAGCAAAATGATATGCGGGGGAAAAAACCTACTGGATGCCCCAAACAGCTTCTGCAGCATCACATAATTTGGCACAAGTCAGGGCTGCAGACAGCGGATAATTGCTGATGGAGTACTCTGCTTCAGAATAGTCCACTTCCACCTGGAAAACAAAGAACAAAACACCATTTTGCATCTTCTACGCCACTTGAATGGGATTCTTTGACAATGTACTTGTAAGACATAAATCGTCACGGCAAAACTCAGGAGTGGGGGCAAGATTTATTTCCTAAATTGTTACCACAATACTAGAATATATACCCCTCAAAATGTGTGATGGTTACTCAAATTGCAGGTTACTAAACAGAAGTGCGAGTACTTAGGATGATAAAAATCTATGACGGACAAAGAGAAGGATCATTGTACTTACGTCTGTCAACCATTAAATGCCCTTGCTGTGACACATGTGCTTGCTTTTAACATCTCTCATTTTGAGAGTTCCTGAGTTCACTGTTTTTATTAGCATTCTTAGCAAACTTTTGGGTAATATGTTAGGCATGACCAATTGCAAAAATAAAACAAAAAAGAAATAACTAAAAACAAGCACATTTTCTTCTGATACTTGAGTATTTTTGTCAATCCAACAAACTCATTCTTTTTTTTACATCTAAAGAGATATTCTTGTGACATGTATTTTAAGCTTTACAGGGTTTTTTTTAAAGGAAGTATGCAAACAAAATGTAATACTAGCCTGCCAAAGACAGTCTCAATATTAAGACGTCGGGGTCAAAACCAGTGTCTCTCCGGCAATTAATTTGTATTATTCTTTCAGCGATTAATAACACACTTTTGTCCTCCTGTGTCTGTTCCCATTTGCACTGCAGTCACTTCACTTTTGACCTAAAGTATAAACAATAACTATACATGTTCAGACATTGCCTTTACAACTATACACCTCATATTCACACTTCAGTGTAATAACTTTTATTTCTGTTATAAATGATTTAAAACCCATTCTTCAAAATAAAGCTAAGACTTACACTGCCATGAGCCATGGCCCCCACGACTAATGTGACGGGCTCATCCGCAGGGATCAAAGTTTTGGGATCCACCACCTCAGTGGCCTTGAAACTCATCACTATCTTCTTCACACCTGCAGGGAGATGATTTGTGACCGGGTTTTTTATCACCTGTGCAACAGACATATGAAAATGAAGATGACTGAACAGGCAACATAATATATTGTTACCAATTACGGAAATTTTCAGACTAAATTTTGATGCATCACGATTATCGTAAACCCAGACTAAAAAATCAACCCCCACCTCCACCCCCACTATCTACCAAAATTCTGACTATCGGGTGAATGAGTGAGTAGACATTACATTATGAAGCACTCTGTTTATGACAATTTTGTAGCCAACTGGGTAGGCCAAGTCATACTCTTTTTTTTTTGGGGGGGGGTCCCATCTTCTGTGCCACCTCTGTGATCCACGCCGCTCATTCCGACCCCCCATCCACAGCCACAGTGCGGCCTGACCCACCACAGCCCCATCATACTTGATGATCTCTTGTGTTTAACGTCCATGTCAAAGCAGTTCATAACATCCATCATCTAATGCGCACACAAAACCAGAACAATGAACCCAGCATGTCAATTTTCTCTTCAACACAGTTTATAATGAGTTCACACTTTGCATTAATAGTAATTTCATGCAAAACTTCACTGCAGGATGCACTTTCATCTTGAAATGATAGCAAATACTGTTGACATTGCTGCCATGTTACTTGCACTGTAAATATTATGTAGAATCAGAATCGGGTTATTGAATAAGAAACCAAATGCAGCAACTGAATGTAGCTGGAAATTATTTAAACAATTGTCTGTAATTAAAGAAACGGAGATGCCACTTGGCATGGACTTGCTGACAATCTAACTGGCTGCTTACATAGTTACAATAACTTCTGCCAGTCCTACTGGGTTTAGCCTTAGTACATGACTTGTCCAGATATTATTACACGGATTAAAGCATTGATAATTCTGGTTTACAATTTACTCTGTCACTTTTTGTGTGAATTTTTGACACAATAATATCATGAATTTTGGCCTCATCAATGAACCTTCCATGTAAGCTCAAATGCAATGACTAAAAATAGTGAAAATCTTGTTTCATAAGCAGCCACTAGCATGTGCCACATTTGGAAGTACAGTATGAAATGAATTTGATCCAAAACGCAGAGTGTGTGCACTTTGATCCAGAGCAACTTGTAGACTGAAAACAACAGTAAATTTCCAGATGTTCCTCACATCTTGCTCCCACTGCTCTCTTCACACACACACGTCACATACTTGTAATACTTGTACCAAGAAAATGACCAATAATTTAATTAAAAGAGACACACAGCAACAAATCATCGAGCCTTTTTTGGTAATGGTTTTAATGTTGCCACGTTATAACTAAACAGATATGATGAAAGGAAAATACAGATCCGTCCTTTCTTGAACTAAACTATTTTCATGTCAGATTTCCTGTCAGTTTACAGCATCATCAGTGGCAGATAAGATAATGTTGCTTATAGCCCAGCCGACCGCAAAGCATCATCATTGGCAGCAACTTTCCAAACACGATCAAAGTTTCATTAAAATATACACCAATATTCTGCCTACATATGCATAATTATTTTCATATGTCACACTCATCTTTATTTTGACTGGTAAAATACCAGAAACTGCCACTATAGGGGGACCCTGATATACAATGTGATGTAGCTGTTAAACATCAGTTGTGCTTAAATCTTTGTTCGAAAACATGAACTGACCCACATTTGAAACCACCAAATCAAATGACACTTCTCATGAAACAAACAACCTGACAAACTCAATGAACCAATCATTTAAGAAAGCTTGTAAAGACTCAGCAGTGTAGACAAAGAGAAACTTACTTTCAGCAGTTTTGTATTGTCTGTGCCCTTGATGGCAAATTTATGTAGGAGCTGAACTGAAACACACACACACAAAACCACAAGCCAAGTAATAAGCCTATTATATATATATATATATATATATTGATAAAAGATATAATGAGTAAAAAAAATGTGGCAAATTAAAAAAGACAGAGAAATGAAATGCACTTCAATCTCAAACAAGGACCGTTAAGTAAATGGCTTTTCTTTCTTTCTTTCTACAAATTAATGTTTATTTCAAGAGCAAAAACAATTATTCGACATTACATAACTACTATACATTACACATTCTACATTAGCCCATTTGATACATTTTATGCGAACACTGGAATTTCTATGAATGTTTAGTTAAAATGTTTTGTCTTCTGACCAGTACATATCACAAGGGGTTACATTTCCCTACCATGGAAAAATTCCTTATCCAAATATTTTTGTTTCTAAGTCTTCTAATCTATACTGATTGAAAAAAATAAAATAAAAAAGACCTCAAAATATCAAAAGGAAACAACTTAAAAAGTCCTGTCTTCATAAAAGATGTATTTCTTTTTCTCACCCATGAGTCCACAGAATCTCTCAAACGTTCGGGGAATGCGTGTCTGTGGGTTGATTTCAATGAGGACATTCTTTTCTGTTCTAATGTAGACTTGGAGTAAGCCTGCTCTGTTGAGGGGCTGTCCATGAGCATGAGTAGACACTGGTGAGTGATGTCCGGCCGGCACTGGGTGATGTCACGCTTGGCTTTCCTGCCCAGGTTTTTGTGTCGATCACAGTTCAGTAGTTCAAAAACCTTTCCCACCTGATGGACATATTACTGGTAGATTTACTTTCACGTCATCAGCAAATTATGATGTTAACAAATGATAAGCAAAGCAACTCTCTTTTAAATAAGTTAATACACCATTTCTAGTTTCATCAAGGAGGCATCACAACATACGGACTAGACCATGAACCACCACCACATCTGCTTTGTCATGAACCACAGTGGATATGGATTACAGCTAATAAGTAAATGAGTGATTACATTTTGTGTGTGTGAGAGACAGAGAGAAAGAGAGTTCAGAGAGGCAGTGCTGGATTAGGAGGATGGCAGTTTGTTGAGAAGGAAGAAGGTGAGGTTGGGGGGGGGGGGGGGGGGGGGGGAGGAGAGAGACTGAAACTGAGTAAATGTTTTGGATAGGGAAGATTTTACATCTTGACTCTTAACTGAGATAAAAGGAGAGCTGGAGAATGCAGAGTAGCCCTGCTCAAATGATGTAAAGTGAAATATGAAATCCTGTCATGAGTGAGATGGTCAAAAACACATTTCTGAAGGTCATGGAATTTAACATACATGCACATGAAGTTATGCATGTGAAGTTGTGTTCAGACAAGGAACATCAGTCTATAGTCTCGTGGAATTTTCTGGGAATGAAGAACTTTGGAACCAATGTTAATGCTGTGGGACAAATTCCACTGTAAGTAACATAAGACGTTCAAATCCCAAACGTCAGGATCTACCTGATGAGCTATTAAATCTAAAGTGATATGTGTGTGTCACTGTGTGTGTGTATGTCACTCTGTGTGTGTGTGTGTTGTGTGTGTGTGTGTGTGTGTTGTGGCACTGTGTGTGTCACTGTGTGTGTGTGTGTGTGTGTGGAGAGAGAGAGAGAGAGAGAGAGAGAGAGAGAGGAGCGTCAGAGAGAGTGTGAGAGAGAGAACAGTTTCTATGCTCCATTAGAATTTCCTTAATGACTCTGATTCTATGCTAATCTAATCAACAAAGACTCTCACTCGCAGTCGGAAAACTCAAGAAGTCCACAATTAAAAACAAAAAATTAATTGCCTACAGGATCGCATAGAATCAGCGAGAAAATCATGACACTTCATCCCAGTAATGCAATGCAATGCTTTCTCACCTTAACCGTCTCAAGACTGGCATTTTCTAAGATGACAATTAGTCGCTTCTGGTTATTTTTCGCTGCCATCCTCTTGCACGTGTTGCTGTCAACCGGAAGTATGAAAGTCAACAGGAAGTTCACAACAATATACCGAAACCGAATAGAACTGAGAACCCACTTCGACAATCAAACTCTGTGGGTATCTAAGACAAGGTGTTTGATGTATTATCGGGCAAAAAAATCATTAGCAATGCCAGAGGGTTGTTTTTTTTCTTTGTTTTTTTTTTCAGAAAACAAAAAGAATTATGCATGTCACGTTGCAGAATAATTTTTAGGCTGTTTTAGCATCATGCGTTTCCAAACACTAACAGTGACAGTTAACATTATACCTAGTATTTAGTATTCGTACGGATTCTGTCTCAAGGTACCTATCAAAGTAACACTGGCAGTTGTCTGTTTCAAAGTGAGGTGACTGCAGGCAGAAATTAAAAGAAAGAAATTACATGAAAATTACTATGCCACCAAACGAAAGAAACAA
>CM065719.1:4522876-4602876 GCA_033310375.1 Conus canariensis
TTGCGGGCATTTCCTCCCTTCACTATTCCCTTCTGAGCTGTAAAGAGTCAGAATTTGTATGTAAAGAACGTCATCCATTTCGCAGCCTCTGTGACAATAAACTGGAGAAGACTGACCAAAAGTGCATAAAAAATATACAGCAGCGACTGGAAGATTGAAATTCATGCCTTTGGTCACAGCAACTGTCCGATAATCAGCAGCGATTTTTATATTTGTTTTTGTTTTTATTAAATTGAACACTGTTCTCTTTGATCTAACAAACATTGAAACATTACTCGTACTGGAGCGGAGAAATGGCGAGCGTACGCAGAACTCGCTCTTGAAAAATGAATAATTCAGACTAGGTGGGTGAGCGAAGTGTACACAATGGGTATATTCCGGCCAGGAGGGTTATGGCCTAAATTTGTTTCAACACCGTAGGTAAAAGTAGCCTTGGCTATTTCATACCCAGATATAAACTAGCCGTTGGGTAGGTTCGGCCTATTACACCGAAGCACGATTTTTAGCTAATGACCCCCCCCCCCCCCCTCCCCCACGTCAATCTCTGATCTGTCCCTTTATCTTGTGTGTGCGCATACTGTGCGCACGCGTGTGTGCACATCCTTTGACCGTGTGTGTGTGTGTGTGTGTGTGTGTGCGCGCGCGCGCGCGCGCGCGCGTGTGCTCAGTAGTCCTACTCACAGCTTTGATAAGAAGGTGGTCTGTGGGGTATGATATGGGTGGCCCTTGTTTTCCTGTTTCTCTTCAACCTCTCAGTTTCATTGTGATAGACTGTGAACGGGCATGGTTGCATACCAATACGTGTGATTGTTGTTTGTGTTTGGTTTTCTGTTATTTTGTTGTGCTTCGTGCATATCGCTGCGCTCTCTTCGTTCGTTGGATTTCGGGCCTTGTGGGTCAACACGTCGGCTTTTTGTTGTTGTTGTTGTTGTTTCACTTTCAATGTGTGCACGGTTTCCACAGACTAGATTGAATGCAAAAGTCAGAATTATGGGCCTACATGTACGTTTCGGAGTATAATGAGAATTTGTTAAAAAAAATAAACATTTTCGTCGATATTCAGTCCGATCTGTGCCGGTCTTGGGTTATGCCCAAGTGCCGCTACGGTAGCTGGATTGGCCTAACTAGAGATCTGAAAACGAGCAAGTAAATCTTGTTATTATCTGTTTGTTTTTTTCTTGGTTTGTAGACCTAATTATGTTGTAATTTTGCTTTTCTGTTCTTTACTTCAATCTAATCCTCCTGTCTTTCTTTTCTTTTTCTTTTTTTTTCTTCCCTGTGCATCATGCATGGCTAAACCTATAAGATTCATAGATCAGCGTGCATCGTTTATTTTAACAGATTGAAGACAGAAACATTTTACGAAAAACAAGTGCTCTCCCCCTTCTTCACTAGCATTGGTGAGTTGTATCCCTTTGGTAACTATATGCATAATCTCGCTGCCCGGATTAGGAAATGACGTCATGTAAGGCCAGATGCAGAAGTAGGCTTGTGACATCCACAGAAGTCAAGACACCGTACAGAGAGAACTGCGGCAGACGATCGAGACGTCTGTGATTTCTGCCCATTCACTTTCTCCTGGTTTATTGCTCTCTGTCAGACGAGACGCTGTCATTCACAGTTTTATGTTTGTGCACTGAGTGCTAAAAAATGGCAAAGAAAACATATGATCTCCTCTTCAAATTGTTACTTATTGGCGATTCAGGTGTCGGCAAAACCTGTTTGTTATTTAGGTTTTCTGACGATGCCTTCAACACAACATTCATTTCGACGATAGGTAAGTTTTAAGATCTATTGATGGCAGATATAACATGCTTATGTTATTCACCTTTATTGAATGAAAACGTAATTCATGTTGCTTTTCTTGAGATATTCTAGAGAGAGATCTGGAGAAGGCGACGGGGATGGAACAGTGGCTGACTAAAGAAGGTAGTGATAGTTTGTAAATAAAAGACAAACGGAAATATGCACAAGTACACATTTACTGCTGTGACTGTTCTGCTTAAAGTACGAGAGGGAAAAAAACTTTCATAAACTGGAGATGTATGCATCGGAGTAATGGCGAGTTTGAGAAAATTACTGAAGCAAGTGCAGAAGTAAATGAGCAGACGAGAAATGGGTTGTGTGTGTGTGTGTCTGTGTGTCACTGTGTGTGTGTGTGTGTGTGTGTGTGTGTGTGTGTGTGTGTTGTCTGAAATGTGGAGTAAAAACAAGTAGTGCAGTCTAATACTATAAAACTACAGTAGATTACTTGCTCTGCAATTCACAGGATGCTATATTTGCACACTGAGTGCTAAAAGAAAAAAAAAAGATGGCAAATAACATGTATGATCTCTTAAATTTGTTTATTATCAGCACTTCAGGTGTTGACAAGATGAGTTTAGTATTTAGGTTTTCTAATGATGATTTAAACACAACACTCATTTTATGATAGGTTAGTTTTAAGATTTGTTAATAGCACACATAACATACACTTACATTTTTTTCCTTGATATTGACTAAAAACTTGATTCTTGTTGGCTTTCTTAAGACACTCAGTGAGAGATCTGGAGAGAGTGAAGGTGATGGAACAGTGGCAGACAGAAGAATGTAGCGATAATTTATGCATAAAATAACTAGCAGAAATATCTACATTTACATGTATCTCTTCTGCTTTAATTGTAAGGGGAGGGAGAGGGGGATTTTGTTAAACTAGCGATGTATGCGTTGGGCTGCATGTAACTTTGAGAAAATTACTTGAACTTGAACTTGAGGTGTTTGAGGCCTTGTTGGAGGCCTGTTCACCTTCGAGATTAGTAGATCTAGTCTACACCTACACTTACACCTATGAAATTACTGAAACAAATAGTAAAATAGATGAGCTGAGGGAGAGAAGGGGTTTTGTGTGTCTGTGGTGTGTCACTGTGTGTGTGTGTGTGTGTGTGTGTGTGTGTGTGTGTGTGTGGAAATACAGTCAGACAAAGTGTAGTCTAATGATATAGTATTTATAGTATTGTTAGAGATCTTGGTGATTTTTTTTCTTTTTTTTTCTTTTCTTTTTTTTTCATTTTAGGATGCTGCACAAAGAAGATCATAATCATGACAAGTTTGTGGAAAATCCTTCCTTATTCTACTTGATTGTGTCAACTGCACACTAAGACTTGACATTCATGGTAAATTATGACTTTGTTCTTTGTAACTGTGAGGACCAAGCACCCATGAAGTGACTGCATATAATTTGTGGTAAACTATCTAACTTGAGGGTTCCATGGCTTTCAGTTTGAAGTAGTTTTTTTTTTTTTTATGCTTACTTTAATTTGATAGATTATTAATTGTAGCGTCTAATGTTTAACATGAAAAAGATGTCAACGACTAACCGGTTTATCTCCTCATATCAATGATTTAGCATAGGCTTTTTCAGCCTTTTGCCTGAATATTCAGAATGATAAGATTTTTTTTTCCTTTCTTTTTGTACATAAGTGCGCCTTTGCTTATGTGATGGCTAGTCAAATAGTTTCCAGTAGATGTGTTGGTCTGGAGCTATTTGAACCATTTCTGCATCTAAAGTATTTTAAACATGGCAATGTGATCATGCAGATTGTTCCACAAGTTTATTATTCTTTTTCCATATGTTTGTAAATCTGTCAGTAAAAGTGCACAAGAGGGTTAGATTTAGAGAAGGGTTTTGCCAGTTTTAGTGGGTGTCCCTGATGTGCATGTTGTCTTTAAAATGAAAAAGATTTGTGTGTTGCTGTGATTATAATATAACAGCCATGCAGAATTCTATGGGTCTCAGTCATGTCATCTTGAGCCTCTGATAGTGATACTCAAGGCTCAGGAGTTGTAGGTTACTTAATCTCAGTGTGTATGTCAGATTACTCATACCTGAAATTGCAAGGTAAATCTTCTCTGAATGTTTTCTATACGGTTAATATGCTGTCTAAGATAAGTGAACTACACCACATTTCTGTATATTTGGATTGGTCAAACCAGTGATTTGAGTAATGGAATCATTATCATTTTTTTAAAACTGGATAAAATGGGTGATCAGCCTGCTAGTTATTGTAATTGCCACTTTTAGTTGCATGATTAATTTTTATGTCCAAAAGTTAGATTTTTGTCTACCAAGACACTCAAATTCTTTTCCATTTCTGTATTTTCCAGTTCAAAAGAGTTTATTTGATAGATATACTTAAGGTTATTATTACCAACATGAAGCATTTATCACATTAGTAGTCTTTGTTTGTTTGTTTGTTTTTACCAGCGTGTAGCATTTATCACTGTTGAATTTTATCTTCCACCTCGCTGTCCATCTAACTAATTCATCAATACTGTCTTGGAGCTGAATTTGCTTTTCTCTTTTTTACTGTTGAATTTTATCTTCCACCTCTCTGTCCATCTAACTAATTCATCAATACTGTCTTGGAGCTGAATTTGCTTCTCTCTTTTTTACTGTTGAATTTTATCTTCCACCTCTCTGTCCATCTAACTAATTCATCAGTACTGTCTTGGAGCTGAAATTGCTTTTCTCTTTTAGTTATTTGTCAGTCCTGAGCAAAAATTTTGATTAAAACATTGCAGTATATTGGACATTTCATTTGTAAAATAAATTAATAGTGTTGGCCCCAAGATACACTGTCCTAAGGAACATTACTTGTCATCTTTGCTGTACCTGACTTTTCATCCGCTCATATTGGCTTCAGTTATGAAAAAAGTCCCTGGCCTAGTTAAGTATTTTGCCCCAAATTCCATAATCTTTCAAAATGACTTGGTCTGTTGTGAGGGACTTTATCAAAGACCTTTTTGGAAATGAAGGTAAACAATATCTACTGGCGTGTTATCATTAATTGTTGTCCTCCAGGACTGAACAGCACTTGATAATTGTGTAACAAGAGCTTCCTGATGTAAATCCATACTAAAAATTTATTTTCTTTTTTTCAAATAGGTTTTTGACCTATGCTACTTTCCAGAAGTCCAGTACTATGCCATCATTTTAAACTAATTTAGAAATTGGTCCTGAAATCTCAATTAAAAAAAAAAAATGTCCCATCTTCTCTGCCACCTCAATGACATTACATCCACACTGCTAGTTCTGAATCCCTATCCACAGCCACAGACCGGCCCATCCCACCTCAGCTCCGCACCTGCAATCCACAGAGAGTAGTTAATGTCTGTGAAGGGGCAACCCACAGAAGAGACACTGCACTGCTGACGAGTCACCTCAGTGTTGTTCAGTGGTGCCTGTTCTGATCCAACATACACAGGACACCACCTACTACTGATGACAACAATTGCTTAGTCAGGGAGCTGGCATGAGTGAGCTGTCTCGGAGAGCACCATTAAGCCCATCCAGTGACGGTGGCCATGAATTTGCCGATACCAGTGACCTCGACAGAATCAAACAAACTACAAAGGCAACGGACGTGGAGAGGACATTGAAACTGAGATCATCATGAGAGCAGGACATGAAGAGCCACAGAATTTGAGATATCTTTTTTAATGCTGATCAGTGAGGATGAGGATGATGAAGATGATGCAACAGATTTCCATTCTGTCTTAGACTGTATGACAGAGCTGTACTTTCATAACATATCCCAGCATCAACAGGCCCGAGAGACAGACACCTGCAGTGTTGGTCAGGAAATTAGAGCAACACTGTCAGAGATGCACTCGTTAAATGGATGAAACTTGACTATGTAGTCTCAGTCTTTCTAAATGAGACGGTAGTAAACTAATTCTGGGTATGAGTTGGTTTGGGAAGAAAAATTCTACAAATAAATGGCTCTGATGATAATAACGATGAAAATAATGTTAATTTTTATAGCGCCTATTCTCTAAAGATTAGGGCTCTAAGCACTTTACATATAATATAATAAACACTCGCGTTTACACAACAGGCTGCCTACGTGGGTAGTGCCGACTGAAGAGCTGCCTGCCAGTGGATCATTCAGTCATTTCCCGTGTCATCTGGTCAATATTGTGCACTCAATTTCCTTATTTCCTTCATTCTTTCCATTTCTCACGCAGGGTGCATGCTATGTGTAACGTGTTATCCATACCAACGGCCAAACTGGCCGTCTCTTCCGAAAGTTGGTGATGGGATTCTACTTGTGTGCAAGATGTTGTGCGTGCATTCACACACGGAACCTCGGTTTATAGTCTCATTCGAAGGACTGTGTGGGGAATGGAGTCAGAACCAGTGTTAACTCCGAGGGAAAAATCGCCCTGTACCGAAATTCAAACCGCAACCTCAGGATCACGAGTCCGGCGCTCTACCAACTGAGCTATTCCGGCCCCTGGAATCAAACCCAAGACCTCCCAGCCAGTAGTTTGCAGTGTTAACCCCATCGCATGGGGGCTAGTCTGAAATCTCAAATTTACTAGAGAAAAAAAATCCAGAATTTCAAAAGTCTGTTCATAAATATGGGACTTTGGGGGTCATTGTTGAATAAGGATGGTAAAGTAGCTTCATTGTTGAAAAAGGATGGTAAAGTAGCATAGGGGTGTATAACATACTACATGTAACTCCTCTCGCAACATATTCTGCTTTCGGCCCTGAAATTTGGAAATGGAAAGTGTTGGGGATCCCTGAACTAAATTGCATAACGACATTGATAAATTGTCCTGCATTGTTAAGGTATAAAATGATTTGAATAGCTCACCCTTTTAATGGTAAGACCCCTCAGTATACTTTCACAATATGATTATTACAGTACCTTAGTTTATTTCTGCAACGCCCAGATGCTACAACACACTTAAAAGGGGAAAATTTCAAAGATTGTTCAGTAACCATGTATGTATATTTCTGCAATACATAGTGATCCCATTCATGAAATCTTCTTTTAATGGCCAGTACCATGTTATGGCCAGGCATATCAAAAGTCCTGTGTAAGTGAATGTTGTTTTCCTTTTTAATTCATTGTTTTGAAATGAAAAACAAAAGGTTTAAAGTTTTGAAGTGAAAAATGAAATATATTTTAATCTAAGGCTCTGTAGATCATTGTTTTGAAATGAGTTAATCTTTTTCTAAATGAAAGATGTTATATTTTAAGACTTCAGTTCATCATTTTAAAATGAAAAATTAGATACTTTAAGACTGTTAACAGTTTGTGATTTATTTCCTTGTCTTTGTGAAAAATATTGCTAAAGAGGATGGGCTGTAGCATTATAAAAAAAATGCGACATGTGTTAAATGATGTTATCTTAATATCAGCAGATCAGACAGGCACGTGTATCTTAATCATATCACACTGCATTATATTTAGAGCCCTGATGTGGCCTCTGAGATCAGCTGGGCTATAAATAAACATGACTTCAGTTGTAAATAATTTGAAGAGTTACTGACCAATTTCATCCATATGATGTATAATAATATGAATCTTGATTAGTTCTAAAAATATGAATGCCACCTTGTGTATAATGGTAAATATATGAATCATAGCAGCAACACTTATCAGGAGATGTTCAAGAGCCATGGAATGTCATCTAGTGAAGTGCACATACTTGAGAAAGGAATTAGGACAGCTGTGCTGTGCTGAGTTTTGTTGGTGAATTACATATGGGTGTGCCACAGAGCTGGAACTGCCATAATGCAGAACACAGTACATTTATTTATGGAGCCTTGTATACATACAGTGTATTTGGGCTGTAAGGAACTTTTTTTTTTTTTTTTTGTAGATCTATACCAGACAAATAAGAGGCAGTTTGAAGTGCTGTTGAACGCAGTTTAGTGTGAAAATGTAGAGCAAAACTAAAATTCCTTATTCAGAGTTCTGAAGGTGAAAACAAAAAACATAAAGAAAAACACACTTGTGGTGACCCCTGTATGACATTGACAGAGTACGTGTATAGCAGAAAGAGGTGTGTATGTGTGTGTGTGTGTGTGTGTGTGTGTGTGTGTGTGTGTGTGTGTGTGTGTGTGTTGACTGTGTTTATGTGCATGTGTTTGAGTTTCAAATGCACACACAGTAGAAAGAAACTCGTGGAGAGCGTGGCAGCAGAGAGTCCTCAGAAGAGAAGCCCCCTTCAAGCAAGTGTTTCGGCCCTTATCTCCTGACACTCTAGGGGGGTTGGGCCACACCCGGTTCATGACTCCGGATGTCCCTCTGCTGCCCCTTTTTTTCCCATCTTGGGACGAGCCATGGCTGGGATTCGAACCCATGACCTCTGGACATGCTCATTTTCCACTTAATGACTCGCGCTTTAACCACTGAGCCACAGGGACACCTGATATTTGTAGGGAAATTAAGCCTTATGAAGTTCACTTTTGTTCCTCCTTGACCAGATCCAGCTTGAACACCTCTCTGCCGCTTCTGCCATTGCTTTCAGGGCTCTGGTTTTTTCCTTCCCTGCAACTGAGAGCTGTTTCATGAGGCTGTATGCAGACGTTCCTACAAACCCCCTAGCTCCAATTTCTGCAGTGAGGACTTTGACCTGATAGCCTTCTCTCCTCAGGCTGTTTGCCAGATCAGCATACTTTTCAGTCTTGTAGATTTGAGCTGCCTGCATTCTGTTCTCATATGGCACCGTGAGCTCGATCATGATCAGCTGCTTGGTTGACTTAGAGTGGACTACTATGTCTGGTCTCATGCCACTCTTGCTGATGATCTCTGGGTGACTCTTCCATTCTGGGAGGTCTGCAGTGCACTCCCAGTCATCTGCCCCGTCCAGCAGACTCTGCCTGCATGTTTCGAGTGGCACTGTTGTTCTTGGCCATGATTTGCTGCCTCCTGCCGTGAAGAATGTTGCGGGTGCTTTTGGAGTCCTGATTTTCCCTTTTGTGGTGTTGGTACTAGCCCAGACTACTTGTACAATTTCTTTGAGCACTTGGTTGTGCCTCCATGTGTACCTTCCTTGAGCCAGGGCTACTTTACATGAGCTTAGGACATGCTCCACTGTTTGTTTTTCATGGCAGAGGGGGCATGCAGGATCGTCTGTTTTCCCCCACTTCACCAGGTTTGCATTTGAGGGCAGAAGGTCATATGCAGATCTGAGAATGAAGCTGATCCTGAGAGGGGCCATGTGCCAAATGTCATTCCAAGTGAGACTTCTTTGGAGTGCATTCTCCCACGTTGTCCATTGCCCTTGCTGGCTCTGCTGGACTGCTTTTTGGAGTCTTTTTTGGTCTTCTTCTTTTCTCATCTCCTGAATCATCATGTCTCTTTTGGCTTTTCCTTTGGCCTTTGACCACCATTCAGTTTTGGTCACCCCCAGTCCCTGTCTGTTGGTCTGTGTGTGTCCTGTTATTTCTCTGATCTTGAGACTTTCTTTTGCAGAATCCATCGCCTCTTGAACTTTCCATTTTCTGCCTGTCTTCAGCTGGGGCTTAATTGCTTCTACCACCTTGTCTCCTGAGTCCTCCAGCATGCTTTGGAGTCTGATCTTCCCTGCTTTGTATTCCTCCAGGATGGATTTCAGGGGTAGTTTCAGCTTTGCTTGGTGACAGTACAGCGCTATGTCAGTCAGACAGGGTGGGACACCAAACCATTTCCTTGTGAACTTGTTGATTTTGGCTTCCATTGCCTCCACTATGCTGGTGCAGATGTCGTATATCATCAGAGGCCATAGCAGCTTTGGTATCAGCATGAACTGCAGACACCAGACCTTGTATTTGCCAGGGAGCCCACACTGGTCAATGGTCTCCAAGCCTTCCTCCGCCATCTGCTTGGTTTCTTTTGCTCTTTGTGTGTCTTTCAGCGTATCATCATACCATCTTCCAAGGCTCTTGACTGGTTCTTCTGTGACTGTTGGAATGGCCTGGTTGGCAACACTGAAGACCACAGATCCAGCCACTTTTCCTTTCCTCAGTGAGAGACTCCGTGATTTCTTTGGCTTGAACTTCATTCTGGATGAGGCAACTATGTCGTCCAGCCTCTCCAGCACATGACGTGCTATTACCAAAAAAACAACAACAAAAGACAAAAGCAGAGAAAAGAAATGTTGTTCACTCAACAAGGCAGACTGTGTGCTCGGCAGATGTATGTCATTCCTGGAAGTATGATCATGGAATTAAGTTTGGTGACACCGATGCAATGTCAGATAAGATCATTGATATAATTTGGTGGTAAAGGCACTGGATCTTGATTTTTCCTTCTTACTATGATAAGGAGTTGTCTTTTTTTCTTTCTTGCTGTCTGTTTTTCTTCTTGTTTTTAAAAATCATTTGTAATGGTTTTATACACTGTGTGCTGGATTAACCCTAAACTTCTTGCATATTATAAATTAAGTAATAGACCATGCTGACATCATTGTGGTTAACTTTGTATGTGGACAGAAATGGAAAAAAAAAAAAGAAGTGGATGCTGAAAAAGCAAAGAGAATGTGATTGTAATACTTCAATTATCAGTCACTTTAGAATCATGATCTCATCTGAGAGTGAACAGCCCTCTTTCTCCCGCTCTCTCTGTCTCTCTCTTTGTGTGTGTGCGCGCACGTGTGAGCACACGTGTGTGTGTGTGTGTGTGTGTGTGTGTGTGTGTGTGTGTGTGAGCCTGTCACTGACATTGTTTCTCAGCACACTTTGTCTTGCCATAGCTTTTGTGATAATAGTCAACTTTGTAAGTCAGGTGAATTGTCCCAGCTAGTGTGATTAGAATACCAAGCATGCATTTCTGACATTCAAGTTAGATGACACATAATAAGCTCCATTTGAATAATGACAAGACTTTTAGACAGAATGATTTTTCTTATTGCAAACAGAAAGGTTTTTTTCCTCTGAGTTTGTTCCAACATCTGTCCAGTTAGACAACTGCTGTATTTGTGCATTTAAGTCTGTTGGTAATATTGGTGTTATGCTGGATGAAACACTATCATTCCAGTGATACATCCCCTTGGTCTGTGTGTTATCTGTAAGTGGAACTTGGTGCTATAAGTTCTGTTTGACATCTTTCAGAATATGCAACCCAAACCCTACTCTGTCTCTTTGTTCCCTCAAAGCTAGATTACAGTACTACTTTTCTTTTGGGCTGTTAGAAACGTCATATTTACCAGTTACAGAAAGTACAGAATAATACAGCCAGAATCATTTTCAGATATTCTATGTCCACTCATGCTGCTCCACTCCATTCTCTTCACTGTCTTCCTGTTCACATAGGGATTGATTGCAAACTGTCTTTGCCCAGTTTCATGTCTCTGAATGGTCAACTCCATCAGATCTTTAAGGTCTTTTCCAGCTGTACACTCAGGCCAAGACAACTCATTCATGAGTCTGTTGATACTAACTCCTTCAGTTACTCTGTTTCCATATCAAGATCATCACAAAGAGTTCTTTCTCTTCTCAAGTGCTTTCTGTATGGGATGAACTTCCTCATTTCATTGTATTTTGCTCTCTCTGTGTGAGTGTGCTTGTGTGTGTGTGTGAGAGTGCGTGTGCATGCGCATTAGCACACGTGTGTGTTTTGTGTGTGTGTGTATGTGTGTGACTCGGTTGCGCGTGTGTGTGTGTGTGCGTGCGTACGTGCGTGCATGCCCGTGCACTAACAACTTGACAGTTGTGTAGAGCTATTTGAAAGTACCTATATATCCACTATTATGACTATTATCACTACAAGTTAATTTGTTGCTGTGATGTCTGAAATCTGTTTGGTAATATTATACTTGAATGACTTGTTACAGGCATTGATTTCAAGATCAAGACTGTTGAACTTGGTGGAAAGAGGATAAAGCTACAAATCTGGTAACTTTTGTTTGTGTGTTGTTTGTTTTGTTGTTGTTTTTGTTTTGTTTTGTTTGTTTGTTTTTTTTTTTTTTTTTGGGGGTGGGGTGGGGTGGGGGGGGCGGGGGCAGGGTTGGATGGTTTGTCATCAATTGATAGAAATATATGTCATTGGTTTTGTAAGTATAAACATTTAAGAGTGTGTTTCTGTCTTTGTGAGAAGACATTGCATCATGTGTGCATGCTTTCAAAGATGCTGATGTGTTCTAAGAAAACTTAGCCATTGTTCCTTTACAGGAACACTGAGTACTAGATCAGTAGCTGCATGATGGTGATTGAAAAAAAAATTGATGCGGAAATCTTTCAGTTGCTTTGTCTTTTAATAGTTTTGGCTTCAACCAAAGTGAAGATTTCAGTAATGAATGAAACATCTTTGAAACTGAAAGCATGATGTTTTTGAAATTTAGGGTTTTGTGACTGACGAATCTCTGCATGCTTCTTAATAGAAAAAAATTTCTGGATCAAGATGAACTTCTTATATGGCTTTTTTCTTGCTAGAAGGGCAAGTAGGTGTTTTGCCAGTGTTTGTGATCAGTGTCAGTTCTGAGATGTGCCAACTTGTATAGCTCCACATTATCCATGACTGGATTCAGACCATAGTTGTACTGAGTCTAGTTTCCCATTCTGTGATGTTTCAGGGACACCGCTGGCCAGGAGCGGTTCCACACCATCACCACCTCCTACTACAGAGGAGCCATGGGCATCATGCTGGTCTATGACATCACAAATGCCAAGACCTTTGAGAACATTTCCAAATGGTTGAGGAACATAGATGAGGTAATCTGCAAGTGTATCACGAGTCTGACAGGAAGAGAGATGGGAGTGGAGTTGGGGTGTAAAATAAGCTTTTTGTCGGATCCAAGATTAAGTGAAGAAACGTAGTAGTGGAAAATCAAGTCTGACTTTGATTTGTTTGCGTCTAACAGTTACTGTTGTTTCTATTTTTACAAGAGTCTTATTGTTGTAACAGAACTGTTTCAGTCTCAGTTTCCTTGTCGTATGCATTACATTAGTACAGTGAGGAGAACATGTACTACAACGTGAAAAGAACAGGAGATGTTTGCCTGGTTTTTCACCCTCTTCTCCCCATCTCCTCTTTCTCACACACGTAAAAATAGATGGTTCAGTCAAGACACATAGCTTTACCACAGAGAGGTTTGAAGGAGAAGCATTGATTTGCTCCTGTTTAACCCCAAGAAACACCCTGTCCTCCAATTTATTCCTGACCCGCCTCCTCCCCTCTGTTCTTTAACCCCCACATTCACCTCAGCCATTGGACCGACTGCTTGCTGAGAGCATTTAAGTACTTGCTGATAGGGAGTAGATGTAAGCAAAATGTTCTGCTATTGACTGCATAACAAAAAGATGATGCAATTTAATGCTGTGGTGCAAAATAGATTGTGTGTGCGTGTGTGTGTGTGTGTGTGTGTGTGTGTGTGTGTGTGTGCCTACTTTTTATGAATGTACACTTTGTGTGTGTGCCTACTGCATGTGCATGCAAGTCAGGTTATGTGCTTCAAGCTGGAAAATCTGTCTCTTCAAAATGCAGGGTGGTTTTGTAGTGTTAAGGCAGTGATGTTGGTTTTTAAATAGAAAGGATATTTTTCTGTGCTAGATCACTAGAATGTTGGCTTAGGTGTCTTTAAAAAACAAAAGCAACAATCAGATGAAGTGAAAATTAAAGTATCTTAGATTTTAAGAAATAATAATAATAATGAATACTTATATAGCGCCTATTCTCGGCTAGAGACCAAGCTCTAAGCGCTTTACAATCAACACTCGCTTACACAACGGGATGCCTACCTGGGTAGTGCCGACTGAAGAGCTGCCAGCTGGCGCTTCATTCAGTCGTTTCCTGTGTCATCCAGTCAATATCGTTCAATATCGTTCACTCAGTTTCTTTACTTCCTTCATTCTTTCCATTTCTTATGCAGGGTGCATGCTGTGTGTAACGTGTCATCCATACCAACGGCCAAACTGGCCTACTCTTCCGAAAGTTGGTGATGGGATTTTACGTGTGTGCAAGATATTATGCGTATTAAGAAAAGGAGATGGAATGACATCATTTTCCCCAAAGTGCTAGTCAAAGTAGAGATTGAAGCATTATTCATAGATCTTGATTATGATGTGGTTTGAAATGGAAATTGATGTATTGTTAGAGTGACTCATTACAAAGTGATGAAAACAATGAAAGGATTTCTACTGAACATAGACAATATGCAAATAAGACCACTTGAAATGGAAGCTTTCTTCCTCAGTTTGGCATGGTTTGTTGCAGCATGCAAATGAAGATGTAGACAAGATGATTCTTGTTGCAGCATGCAAATGAAGATGTAGAGAAGATGATTCTTGTTGCAGCATGCAAATGAAGATGTAGAGAAGATGATTCTTGTTGCAGCATGCAAATGAAGATGTAGAGAAGATGATTCTTGTTGCAGCATGCAAATGAAGATGTAGACAAGATGATTCTTGTTGCAGCATGCAAATGAAGATGTAGAGATGATTCTTGTTGCAGCATGCAAATGAAGATGTAGAGATGATTCTTGTTGCAGCATGCAAATGAAGATGTAGAGAAGATGATTCTTGTTGCAGCATGCAAATGAAGATGTGGAGAAGATGATTCTTGTTGCAGCATGCAAATGAAGATGCAGAGAAGATGATTCTTGTTGCAGCATGCAAATGAAGATGTAGAGAAGATGATTCTTGTTGCAGCATGCAAATGAAGATGAAGAGAAGATGATTCTTGTTGCAGCATGCAAATGAAGATGTAGAGAAGATGATTCTTGGCAACAAATGCGACATGGAGGACAAACGGCAAGTGGGCACCAACAGGGGAGAGGCGGTATGTATAAATATTGTTATCATTTTTGTTTTCCCTCACCCACCTTTCAGTGTCCTCCCTCCTATGTCTGTTGTCTGTCTCACTCTCGTTTTCTGAATCAGTGAAAACAAAAGATAATTTTATCCCAGGACATCTATGGACTCATCTTGCCCAGTATGTAGACATTCTGTTGATAGGATGAAAAACATTATTCTTTAATTTGGATTTATAACGTTTGTGGATGTGGATGAACACTGTTTACACTAGACAGGACTTTCCTGGTGTAATCTCTTTGGAAAATAAAACAATCATACACTCTGTTGCAAAATGTGTGTGGTGTATTAGAAGGAAAGAGATAAAGTATGAGTAATAATATCCATGATGTAGGATGATTTCTCTGGGAAGAGGAGAATAAAGTGTCTTGCCATTTTCAGGAGGTTGAGCTGTTTTAGATTTTTTTACCCCCAGATATAAACATGAAGAATCATTGTATCATTTAAATCTAATTTCCATTAGTTGATGTTTAGATAATTGTCTTTTTCAGGTATGATTGAGATTACATATGAATGTTATTTACTTAGTTTTTTTGGTTGATTTTTTTTCTAAGTGTTATCACTTTCTTTATAAGAATCTTGAGTTTTTGTATATTTAATGTCCCTGGATGTGATCTAATACTATTGAATATTGATGTTTATGTATGTTTCACATGTGTTCTTTTTAACAAGAATACATTTTAAAATGAACTGTTTAAAGTTACCCTTAAAAATGAAATAAAGACACTTAAGAGTGAGAGAGACAGAGAGAGGCTACAGAGAAGAGCACAGCATTTTATGAAACATGTTCAAATCAGTATGCATGCCTGAAACTATAAAAAAAAAAAAAAAAAATTTAGAAAAGGAGGGTTTAGTTACCGCCAAGGACACAGACCAAGTACAGGACAAAATGCAATGCATTTCTCTTCTTCATGGATCTTCTTCAGGCATAGACCAAAAAAAATTGTTTTGTTTGAAAAAAAAAAAGAGTTTCATTCTTTTTCATAATGTATAATGATTCTTTACTGGTTATACAGTAAAGCAGTGTTTGGTTTTATACTCTGTTCCAGAAATCAGGTGGAAAAAGTATGTATGATTTGGATTTATAAGAAAAAGGGCTGCTCCAGAGTTAGGACAGCTTATGGATGCATGTTGCTCACCATTAAGACCTTTTTTGTTGTGGTTATTTAGACATATCTAAAATCTAGGTGTTAATGGAACCAAGTTGAACAGTTACAGAAAAAGAATTTATTGAGTATACTAAAACTGAACACTTCCCAGCTGCTAACCAAAAATAATAATAACTGACCATTTCATTTTTTTTATATGAAAAAGTTGTTCTGAATGTGGAATTTGTATCTCAGTATTTCTATTTGGGGATGGTGATCAACAGTTCATTGTGATACAGTGTCATTGCTTATTTGCAGATTGCAAAAGAACACTGTATTCCATTCCTGGAGACCAGTGCAAAGGCCAACATCAATGTAGAGAGAGCATTCATGGACCTGGCCCAGGCAATTTTAAATAAGGTATTGGCTGTTTATTACGTGTTTGGGGGGAGATTCTTGTCCATGGGATGGAAGGGAGGGAGTGATGGGAATTTGGAAAAGACCAAACTTGTCCTGTGACTGTTAGTTACAGGTGTGTGTGATCCTTAGTTGTAGGCGTGTCGTGGCCGCATATGGATAGCCAGGGACCTTCATAGCTCTGTGACCAGTCATATGCCACAAGATGTAGATGTCATGCTGTCCTCTGTGTTTCAGGCAATGTTTTTTTTTTTCCCTCCAGGTTTTACAACTTGGTTTAACATACCTATTGTGCCTGGATTGTACATGCTGTTCATTGTCATTTGTCCATTTTCTGCTGTTCACACATACTAAGGAAATGATACTTGAATA
This sequence comes from Conus canariensis, assembly GCA_033310375.1. Lineage (NCBI taxonomy): Eukaryota > Metazoa > Mollusca > Gastropoda > Neogastropoda > Conidae > Conus > Conus canariensis. The sequence continues at coordinate 4,539,320 of CM065719.1, forward strand.
TTTGTGGAATGTGTATCTCGGGCTAGCTCTGAAAAAATAATTTGAAGCATTAAAATTTTGTCTGAAAGTTTGAATTGAGAAATGTTCCACAATTTTAGGCTTTTGTGTAGATTAAGAAATGTTAATTGAGTTTGGTCCACTTTTAGAATGGTTTCATATATTTTCCAGGTTATAAATTCGTTCATATTTGATCCACAGCTCTGGATTTGCTGAAATGAATGAAGGGGTTGGGAGAGACTGGGGCAAGGGGTAAGAAACTGGGTTAGGGGTAAAGCTTTAATTTTCAAAATACAGGTTATGCTGTTTTAGTTATTTGGTTAAAACAACTGTAATACCTTGAAACCTATTATTTATATACTTTAATCATTATCATACTTTTTTTTTTTTTTTTTTACAGACGCCTGGTCGAGTAGCAGAACCAGGAAACGTGAATGTGAATAGTCAAGACACAGGGAGCAAGAAATGCTGTTGATGTAGGATCCTGTATACACCTGACTTAGTATTTGAACCTCCAGATTCAGTGTATAAAATTACCACACTCTGCTATATGCCTGTTCCACACAAGCACTCACCGCATGCCTCGGCTTCATTTGTTTGGTCAGCCATGGGAAGAACTTGGCTTCAGTTCGGCACTGTCTTGCATCTGTGTGTCAGTGTTTGCCAGCAGTGTTCATTATGTGGTATCCTGGCTGTCATTTAAGGCAGTATGCCTGTGAAGACTGAGAGAAAGGGACATTTAGTGGTGGGAGATGTTGGTGCACTTGTCTTCAAATGAATTAAAAAGCTTGGGTGTAGTAGGGCTGCTTTGCCTCTGTCCTTTGTCTCATTCAGATTGGTGTTCTGCAGTTACAGAGTGAGAGAACAGTAGGTCCAAAAATGCACGGTCTGACAGTTTTCACATTGTTAGGAAAGTAGAGGAGGGGTGGGATGGGGGACCTGTGCACTTTAGCTTGGAAGGAAAAAAAGTTAGATCTATGACTTATACCTCCATCTTTTAATAGTAGTAATGTTCTGATTGAATTCCATTTCATGCTTCCATAACCTTTGATGATAGTAAATCATGACCATTTTTTTGTATATTCATTGCTATTGCATGTCTGATTCATGTTTACTTGTCATTTCACAGAGATGAGAGTATCTGTGTTCAGTTAGGTGTTGGATAGGAATAGTAACCCAAACATAAGAGAGGTTGATGAGCAGTGGGCAAGTGAAAGAGAATCAGTGCATTTTGACAACATGTTGAATATGTACTGGTGGATTTGATAAAGAAAATGTCTCCACTGCGTTTATGGAAGGAATCAGCTTCTTTCAGTGTCATCAGAAATTAATGTGCCCATTGATGTCAATATGCACCTTACAGTGTACTTGACAGGAAACTTATTGTGGAGTCTGCTAGAATCATTAAGTTGTTAACTGGCTTCATGATTTTGTTTAGAAAACGGTTTCTACTCTCCTTAGATAAGGGGAAAAAAACCTACAACAACCAACTCTGATAGTTTTGTGTTTAAGTGCATATAGAAGAAAAAAGAAAGCTGTGAGTAAACTGAAAACTCCAGCCAGTGAATGTATCTATCTTTGGATGACTCTGACTGACAAAGAGCACAGTGTTAAACAGTAGTAGTGGTATCACTCAGACCGTTTCATCTGCTGCATCTGGGTTTGTATAGAACAGGGATTAAGATGAGTTTTTTTCCATGCTGATAATTGTTGTGGAATGCCCACTCTTTTATACTTAAGTGTCTTTCTTGCTTTGTGTGTCTTCCTCCAAACCACCTAGGTTGTCTTGGTGCACCATGTGGGTGAATGCATTGAGCCTTGTGGGAAAAGTGAATATGAAATGGGCCCTCTTGATAGCCTGTTCATTTACAACAAGGATGTCTCAAAACACCTGAGTTTACATGATAGACCAGACATAGTTGGAATTGTTGATTTTCAATCTGATCTCCCTCTTCTTTCCTTCACATTTGCATTTATAACAAATGAGAAAAGCTCAAAATGTGTCAGTTGGTCTGCATGATTTATGTTACACAAAATGATTTCATGTGTTACTATTGATGCTTAGAACTGATCTCTTCAATGTTCTCCTCCTCTAGTCTGGATTTAGATTTAGAAAATGATCTCTGAACTGTTCATGCAACGTCGAGCATTTTAGTGTTACTATTTTTGATTTCTTGTGAAACTTTATTTCCTGATCACTTTCCGACAGGAGGAAGGGGGTTTTAGAAGCTGAGTTTGAGGTTTAGAAATAATTCTGCTAATATTGGCAGCATGTCTGTTTGCCATTAGTGTTTTAACTGCCATCGTAATGGCTAGCGTTGTATAGTCTAACACTATAAGCCCATGACCGCCTTGATTACAGTGTTGAACCGGAGAAACTAAACTTTTTTTTTTGAATTAGCATTTTAGGCTGTAAAAGAAGGGATCTTACTATACTGGAAGCAGGGATTTAGTAAAAAGCTTGGAATGTCTTGCTGTGATACTGTGTAGAGCTATACTGCAAAGCCCTGTCCAAAAAAAAAAAAAAAAGAAAAAGAAGAAAGTCATTGGTGTGTTGCACAAAAACCAGCTTACATTAAAAAAACACAATAACCTTGTGAATCCTGACATGTAAAGATAGATTGGTTTTCCTTTCATAAAAAGGTGGCCAAAACAAAAATTCAAGGTGCTGTTTAGTGTTGGTGGCAAGTCAAACCTATATGTTGTTTCGTCAGTGTTGTTGGCATCCCCCCACTTGAGTGTCTCCTTGGTAAATGGTAAAAGCTACATGCGCAGCAGCTGTGAACTGTGATCAGCCTATTCGTGATTCAACAGTGATGCAAGCGTTTGTAATGTGTTCACTTTGAGGACAAAATTGTATCCTTTTGTCTTTTCTCTTTGTTGCTTGAAGACAGACAGGTAAATGGGTCACCTATGAATAAGCCATGTTTTTCTTTTTTTTTCTCTTCATGAACATGGAACTTGCCTTCGATGTGGATTATTTTTACATGTATTTTCAGGTAGAGTATGCTTGTCAGCCAGCCTTTGGACTCGTTAAACATTATAATATTACATAATTGTACACAGTATACCCTGAGAATAAAACCAACATCACATCACAATACTTAAGATTCTGTACACAGTTTCTCTGACAATAAAACCAAGTAGTGGTGGTACTGAATCTTTTGCATGTGATTTAATCTTGTTTTTCAGTTCCTCTTCTGCATATTGTGTCATTATTGAATTGAACTAGTACAGTCATATTTATTTCTTCACATGTGCATGCTGTGTATCAAATTTTGCCTTTTTTCCCCTTTATGACATTGATGTGCATGTGTACATACTGTTCACAAATGTAATAAGGAACCTGAAAATATGTATACGGAACAATGATGTTCAGACAATAATTATGCAAGAAAAATTCTGTTTGTAAAAAATCAGGCGATATTTTAAAGTTCCTATATCAAGCAGTGTAAGTCTTACAGTTCCAGTATCATATCATGCATAATACATAATTGCCAGTGAATGCTTGTTTTTATTTCAAAGACTTTCAGATTTAGGTTTACAAAACTATCGTTTTCTTTGACACTTTGCTAAAATGAGGTTAAAAAAGATGAAGAGAAAGAAAGCTGGGGTTTGGGGGATTAAGCAGAGCTGCCAAGTGCAACGCTTCATGGACTTAATGGCAGCTAAAACAGAACAGAGACAATGTTGATTTTTAGACTGTAAACTTGTTAAGAAATGGCCAACTTCAGTAAGGAAAGGATGAAAAAGTAGAAGAAAAATCCACAAAGACGATATGATTTTGTTGTCGACTTGTTTCATTGTCGACCATTTTGATTTTTTTTTGTAGGTCAAGTCAAAACCATGCAATAACTAGCAGGATTACTGACTTCATAGTCCACTGTCAAATTGTGTGTGAAGCAAAGGGCAACTGAAAGTGCTGCCGAGTCTGCTTGTTGAATGGTATACGAAAGTTACGCCAAGATTTGGAGCACTACACTTACAATATGAAAACGCTACTCTTTGTGCTTTTGAGACCTTGGCAGCTCCCAGTACTTGAAAAGAAAACCCCAAACAGCGTTGATTTACTGTGGATCCATACGTCGTAATCTGCGCGTGTGCTAAGCTTTTCTCTCAATCCATGTCATGAAAAGGCACTGTATCCGTTGCCCACTGATGTGATGCTAGCAGGGAAACTCATCCTTCCACTGAACTTACCACTCCCATGAGTACTGATTTCATTGCCCAGAGATTGTCAGCTGTGATTATACTTGGTGATAGAAACCAAATAAACAACCTTTCAAACTCTGCAGTTAATGCAAAAAAAAATGATCCAGACTGTATCAGACACTACTAAGATCAGCATCAAGACCCAAGCAGATCTAGAGGAGATAAAAGTGGCTGTGGTAACGGGCTCATTTATTTGGTAAGAACATTATGATATAGTTGAGAGTCTGTAGATTTCATGATGGTACGAATGTGATGCCACTGGTAAGGAAAGCCTTGTCTGTGTGTTGCATAAGACTTTGAATAGGCTTTTAAATTGTCTGTAGAAGAAAATAAGTGTATAGCATTTTAAAAGAAACGGTTGTTTTGTTTTGTTTTGTACATACAGTGTAAACTGTAGCTTGTTTTCTTTTTTGTTGTTGTTGTGCACAGAATTTAGTGTACATAGGTAATGTTTCATTCTTTATCGTTACTACTCATCATGCCTAGGTCCAGTTTCACATGTTCAACAGTTAGTATACATTGACCTTTAAGGTTGAACTAATGTATAACCTGTTCATTCGCTTTCTTTATGTTTCTCTTCATCTGATAGTTAATTAATTTTGTTGATTGTGTTATTTGTTTGCTCGTTTTATTATCATCCTGTTCCATATTGGTAGTTGGATTTTTTTTTTTTTTTTTTTTTAGTTTTGTGCTTGCTTTGCATAGGGGGAAAAAACTGATACAGGAAGTATTTGGAGAGGTTTTCTTTGCTAAGTTTTAAAAGTGGTGCACTGTGAATATTTTTTGTAGATGGAAGCTAAGAAAACCACAGTTATGCATGTCATTAACATTTTTTTGTGTGTGTTAATTTTTGAAAACTTTTAGATTATTGGTGTTACGACTTCTTTTTTATTTGATCAGCTTGTACATTTCAAGGCTTTTCTGTCCTTTTCAGAATGTTGGTGAGGAATGCCGCTAAAAAGATGCATTGAAGTTCAGTCAGTAGATTGAAAATGAAAGATACCCTTGATTGGTGTTTATGTATTGTAAAGCTGTGTCATAAATTTTGTTGTAAGTAGATTCACACAGCAGAGCAGTATCTGGCAGAAGATCTTCAAGTTAAAGGTGGCAATTTTCAAAGTATTCACCTTTTTTCTATTCCTATGACTAGAAAAAAATAGTGATATACTGACAAATTATGTGACTAAATAAGAAGGAAAAAGGCCCCGCAGCTTTACAGCTGACGCTGTGGTGGATATGCAACAGCTTTTGAAGTGAATCAGGGTAGTTGTTGAAATGTTCACCAAGATTGCGAAAAGCATATGGAGTGGATGGACATTAGTTTAAACATTAACCAAGAAAATATTGATTTGTCCATGTATGTATGTGTGTATAGTGCTGTCTCCTTAAATTCTTTGTTTCTGTAGAAATGATCTTTAGAAACTACAGCATGTGTAACATTTTGCTTACCATGTGCGGAGTATGTTCAGTCTTCTGTGAGAAGGAAACATGCATTTATGATTTATGTCTGTAAATTTACTTTAGTGTGAGGGTGTGAAAGCATGTATTTTTGTGTGTGTGTGTGTGTGTGTGTGTGTGTGTGTGTGTGTGTGTGCGTGCGTGCGTGAGCATGCGTGCATGCTTTCACATGTGTAAATACGAAGATCGGAAGAGAAAGAGGGGGTTACTTGTTTCTTGCTCCAGCTTGTGTTGTTTCATTGTCAGTAAAGATTGGGCATGCACATTGTTTCAATAAAATTGGTCAGTCAGATGTTTGGAATGCCCAGATTTGTAATAGAATGCTTTTAAAGTGGAATTTGGGATAGTATGGGATTGTTTAAGGACCTATGATGATGGCAAATACATATAACAAGAATGAAAGCAATGATAAATATTTAGAGGTATGAGGCATTGTTGAGCCACCATTCGTACTTGTCTCTTTAAATATAATGTTTACATGTGCACATGAGCGTACCTTATCTTCTTTCATACTGTCCTAATCGTTGTCAGTATTTGTGGTAAGAAATATAGCATTGTTGATTTTTTTTTTCTTCACATTTGCAATTATGAGGTTTATGTTTAAAAATTTTCAAAACACATGTAGCCTCAATCATTTGAGGTATGTGCTTGTTTCTCTTTGGCAAATGATATTGCTTAACCGTTTGCCTCCCTTGACTTGATGTAGTTTTCAAAACCGTTCAGTTGGACATGCTGACTGTAGTCTGTAGTGCTTTAAATTTTGGTTGGGGATTTATTGAATACTCGGTCCAGTTCTATAAAAAGGCATACATAAGCATCATCACTGACATGTATGTGTTTCTAGTTTCCCATCTTTTTCCGCAATTCTTTAACTTTGAATATGTCCATGGTTAGGAGTGAAACTAAAGGGTTAACAAACATTTTTTTTTTTTAAAGGAAAAATGGGAGCAGTTGCCAAATGACAAATGCCTTGAAGGCCCTTTTATTTGAATTATGACAGTGTCTGACACGAAGGTCAACATGTACAAACCGACTGACAGCTTGATCCCTATTGTTTGTATACCTAGGCAGAAGTGTCTGATTGTAGAGAGTTATGGAAACAGACACAAAGTCAACCAGACATGCTCACTGTTCCCCGTATTTGTTGTGAAAAGTGAAAATGACTGACAAGGCCACAGATCGCATGTTACTGAAAAGAAAAAAAATGGATACATCCTTTTTTGCAGGGTGACAAACGGTGACGGCAGATGGCACGTTATAATTTATTCTGTGCATAGGCTAAGTCTTTAAGTGTCTGTGGAAGATACCAAACTGAGCCAGAAGTATGGTAGAGCTGAACCAGTTTTAGCAAACAAATCGGAATGTGTGAGACTGTTGAAGAAGACAGAAATCCTGTGGGGTGAAAAACAAAAACTAAAATCTTTACCAGACTTTCTGGAGATGACACTGTGAACGGTAGCCATGTTTACTACAAGGAAAGAAAGGGGAAAACTTTGTGCACATCTACTCATCAGTCAAGATGGCTGTGATGATGCGAGTGTATGACCATGCATATATACATTTGCCTACCATCATATTTGTAAGAATCTAGTGTGCTTCTGAAAATTCTTGACTTCACATCACCTTTACATCATCTGTTCTTGGTGGAAAGATTTTGGTGTCTGACCCATCAAATATCCTCCCCATGCAGTCCTCTCCCAACGGACTGTGGATGCTTATATATTGGATTTTGAATAGTAATGCCTCTAAATCATATTTAGAATGGGTGAACACTGTTTATATCCCAGGAATATAGACGGCGGCTTGCTGAAAAAATTGTTATAAAAAAGGAAATGGTAATGTGCTTGGGACACCAGATCATGAACAAAGAAAATACAGTTAGGGCAGACTTTGAAGAAGCTGGACTTGTTTCATTCAGTTCAATGGCATTCCAAACTTGTGATGTAGTAGTTCATTTATTGTTATGTATGTGGTGTACTTTTGCATGCAGTTGTAGTGCGTGTACGTTCACGTGTGTGTGTGAGAGAGACAGAATTTGTATGCTAGTTTGTTGATATCTTTTTCCATTTAATAGCCATCTGATATTTACAGGACAATCTGAATACTGATTTTTTTGTTTGTTGTAGGGATGGAAACTCTTCACATTTACACACATTTTTTGTGCAACATTAGGAGTTTTTTTTTTAGGAACGTTCCGAAAAAAAACAACCACCGAAATAAAAATCAGTCTACTCTTCAACAAAGGTTAAACTGTTGGATGAAAATTAAACATGAGATTTTAGTGATTGTTAAATGTGAGATTTTTACATTGACAGTTGTTCAAGGGGAAATGTATGATTAGGGAAATTGAGAATGGAAACCATGTGCTTCTCCAGTGTAGTAGCAAGTGTGTATAAAAGATGTTTGTCATCATGCTGGATTTTAATTTATTGCCTTTATGTTGTAAATACATGGAATTTCCAGAAATTTGCTGGAAAATGCTTTGAAATTCAAATGAATATACAGTATATGCTGAACAATCCTTGTACGTGTCACACTACATCATGAGGACAAATAAAGAAAATATTCTGAATGTTGGTATTGTCATTCTCAAATAATATACGTAATTGTGTGTGTATAATGCAGACCTGTTTACCCTTACAATTTTGCTGTAATGTTTACGGAAAAAAAAGTCAATTACAGGAATTACGGGCCCCCCCCCCACAATTACAGCTGGCTGCTTTGGGGGTGCTATTGGATTCTTTTTTGCACCCTTGGTGGTGAGAACACCACGGTGTTATGGACTGTGGTGTGTCTCTACTTGACGTCAGGAGCGCAGACACAATCAGCCGTGTCTCCCTGATAAGTTCCGATCCAGCGGACGAAAGGCCTTGGAGCAGGCAATACAAATATATCTGCCTTCAAAAGGGATTACGATGGTTCCCTTATGCAGCTAGTGAAGAGTTTTCATATCTGTAATATATTTTCTTAATTTCATGTTCCCAGTTTCTCCATCTTCAAACCCCCCCCCCCCCCCCCCCTCTTCCCTTAAGTCCAAATCTTTGCCAAGTCATTACTATGAAGACAGTTGAGTTGTTGGCCTGCGCTTGTTTTTTCCCCCACTATTAGATTGTTCGTCTATGTATTTGTCTGACTTTATTCAAGTTTAAAAGGCTGTGCCAGTCTTGAATAAAAGTTACTCTGTGTTAGTATTGATAACACTTGACTGGGTCTTTTTCAGAACAACTATGTAATTTGAAGATTGGTGGTAAAGACCGAAACAAAAAGGGGGGTTAAAGAGAAAACAAAAACAATACACAACGTTTCAACTCTTAGAGTCTTTTTCAAGTGACATGAAACTAAGGACACAAGAATTGTTTCAACAAATTTGAAGTGACAAGAACTCAAAAAAAAACAAACACACACACACATAAAGGGAAGAAAACACACACACACACACACACACATGCGCGCTCCCCGCCCTCCCGGCATCATTCCCCCCCCGCCTGGCACGTACCATTAGAGAGAGGGGGGAGGGGGCGGGGGGAAAGGGGGGGGGGGGGGGAAGAAGCACGTTTATAACTCATAAAGGTATTCATACCTTAGGGTGTCTAAGCATACATATGATATATACGTGCACAACCGCAAAAATTTTTTTTCAACCTCAAAAAACGTTTTGAAAAACAACAAGGGTAGGGTAAGTGCTGAAGACCACAAACAAGCTATGTACCCTATCTCAGCTGCCGGCATGTTGCAAAAAAAAAAAAAAAAAAAATTTTTTTGCAGTCCACATTGTATGGCTAAAATGGCGACTCCATCACCTCAGTCCTTGATGTTCAGTCCATGGGGAGTGAGCATCCCTAGCCTAGAGATCAGAGATGATTCAAGAAATTTACGGTGTATGGCATCTGAGTGGTTTTGGTGAACAGCAGAGACTGACATATGAAACACGTTATGTCCAGGGCTATTGAAATGTGTACCTATGGGGGTGTCCTTATTCAGGTTGACAGCCTGGAGGTGTTCCCTGAATCTATCATCCAGGGTACGGTAGGTCTCACCACAGTAGAGTTTGGAACAGAGGCTGCATGAAAGAATGTACACAAGGTTGGAAGATCGGCAAGTGAAGGGGGATCTGATGGTGAAACTTTTGCCTGATGGGCCCCTGAAGGTGTTAGTGGTTGTATTTAAAAAGGGGCAGGTTTTGCATCGGGGTTCGTTGCAGCGGTGGTTTCCTGGTGGAGAGCTGCTCGGTGAGTCTTTGTAAGTGGCTCGTACTAGATGATCCCTGAGGTTGGTGTCATGCAGGTATGCCACTAGTGGAGGTTTGTCGAAGGTGGACTTGAGTTTGGGGTCTTTTTGCAGGATGTCAAAGTTTTTCACAAGGATGATTTTAACTGGGAGGTTGTGTGGGTGGTAGGTCAGAGTAAGGACTGGTCAGTCTGACTGATCTTTGTTCTGAGATGGGGTCATGGCCCGAGTTCTGGGGGTGCGAAGGGCACGATTGGCGGCGTCGATGATGACTGCTTCAGGGTATCCTCGCCTTCTGAAGAAGGAACACATCCAGCTGACCTGCAGTTTGAAGTCATTGTCATTGCTGCACAGTCTTCTGAGGCGACAGAATTGAGAGTAAGGGATACTCTTCTTGGTAGACTGTGGGTGGCTGGATGTAAACTTAAGGTAAGAATGTGAATCAGTTTCTTTGTAGAACACTGATGTTTTCAGTTGATCTGTACTGGTGATGGACACTTGAATGTCTGGAAAAGATACAGTTGTTTCAGAGATGGTGTAAGTGAATTTCAGGGCTGGGTGGAATGAACACACAAAGTGTATGAAATCTAGAAGTTCAGCCTTGGTGCTTGTGGCGATACCTATGATGTCGTCAATGAAGCGTCTGAAGAATGGAGGGATGCGTCCAAGATATGAAGAGAGTATCTGCTCCTCGATGAAACCCATAAAGAGGCATGCGTAACTCGGCCCATCTTGGTGCCCATAGCCACCCCTCGAGTTTGGACGAAGTGGCAATCACCAAAACAGAAACTGTTCAGTGTCAGGACCAACTCTGCCAACCTTAGGATGGTTGTGATGTCAATGTCAAGGGTGCTGTTCTTTAGAAAGTGTTTTATGGCCTGCAGACTCTCATTGTGGGGGATGCTCATGTACAAAGAAGTGACATCCATGGTGAATAAGAAACGGTCAGATCCATCTGGTGGGAAATGGAATTGGTCAAGCAGTTGAAGGGCGTGACTGGTGTCCTTGACAAAGGTTGGCAGAGAGGTAACAAGTGGTTGCAGGAGAGAGTTGATGAATTGTGAAATAAGAGTTGTCGGACAGGAACAGGCGGATACAATGGGGCGTCCAGGGTTGTTGGGCTTGTGAATTTTTGGAAGGGCATAGAATTTGGACTCCTGGGGTTCTCGAACCACAGCTCTTGAGGCTTCATTTGGGAGATGGCCCGATGCAATAGCTCCATTGACAATTTTCCTTACAAGAGCGTTGCCCTCTTTTACTGTTGGTTTCTTCAATGGGGTGTAGAAAGTCGTGTCAGATAGCTGTTTTTTTTACTTCCTTTTCATAGTAGTCCCTTTGCCACACCACTATTGTACCACCCTTATCGGCAGGTTTGATTACCACATCCGTTCTTTTCTTCAAATCCTGTAATGCCTTCCACTCATTGTCGGACAAGTTGGAGTGTTTCAGAGGTTGGAAGCTCAGTTGTTGGATTTCCTGCGTGCACTTGTCAATGTAATGATCTAGGGAAGAGAATTCTCCTGGTTTGGGTGTCCATGTTCCACGCTCCTTTGGGAAGAGGTGAGCGATGTCATTGCTGTTTGTACTTGTGGAGAGGGGGCACTGGTCCTGAAAATGTGCTGCAAGGCGTAATCTGTGAAAAAACTGTTGGCAGTGATAGAGTGTGGACAGGAAGTTTGTTCGGGGTTTCAGAGGGACAAACTTTAATCCATGGCTTAAAAGTGCTTTCTGTTCGTCTGGGAGATGGACATCATCAGGGATGGTCACAACCAGTTTGTTGGAGTCCACTGGTGCTTGGGAAGTGGGCTGTGGGTCACTTGCATTTCCTTTTGGCAAAAGTTTTTCTAGTTTTGTTGCTTTTCTTTTCTTCAGGCTTTCATGTAGGTCCTGGTTGGCGTTCTTCACAGTATTGATGATGAACTGTGGTGTCTCTTCTGAACACGTTGTGTACTGTTTTTGTTTTCTCTTTAACCCCCCTTTTTGTTTCGGTCTTTACCACCAATCTTCAAATTACATAGTTACTCTGTGTTAGGTTTTCTTATGGGAGCAAAAGTTACCCCACTTGTTTACTGTTTATTGTTTACTGTTCCCTGCCTCATTTCATTTCCAATTACAGGAAAAAAATCAAAGATAGAAAATTGTTAAACGTGAAGTTTCGTCTGCTACCGTTTCGGTCAAGAGCGGTAAAAAGACGTTTCCCAGCGTGCTTTGCATCTTTTACCTTGTCAAAGATGGCGACGAAGCAGTCTTACGCGCCAAATCTTCAGAAGTTGCAGAAGTATTGCGATTATGAAGATTACATGTTTTTCTTTTCCCAAATTACAGGTTTTTGTCTGAGATACTACAGGTACACGAATTTGGGGTAAACAGGTCTGATAATGACAATCCTCATTATCAGACAGCTACATGAATAGTGAGAGGACGATGACAGAAAACCAGAGGTTGGTTGCAGTGGCAGAAGATTAAATGTTTAATGTGTAAAGGTCCTTAGACAGTGTCTTGATTTGCTATCTGTGTGCACTACATGTGTTAACAGTGTATCTTTGATTACACACTTTAACAGTTTTCTTACACCCACAAAGTTTAACAGAAGAAGCTCCAAGGCAAGCATAACGTGACTGACCGCACAGTGTGAACTTTAACAGTTTTCTTACACCCACAAAGTTTTACAGAAGAAGCTCCAAGGCAAGCATGATGTGACTGGCCGCACAGTGTGAACTTTAACAGTTTTCTTACACCCACACAGTTTTACAGAAGAAGCTCCAAGGCAAGCACAACGTGACTGACCGCACAGTGTGAACTTTAACAGTTTTCTTACACCCACACAGTTTTACAGAAGAAGCTCCAAGGCAAGCACAACGTGACTGACCGCACAGTGTGAACTTTTAACAGTTTTCTTACACCCACACAGTTTTACAGAAGCTCCAAGGCAAGCACAACGTGACTGACCGCACAGTGTGAACTTTAACAGTTTTCTTACACCCACACAGTTTTACAGAAGAAGCTCCAAGGCAAGCATAACGTGACTGACCGCACAGTGTGAACTTTAACAGTTTTCTTACACCCACAAAGTTTAACAGAAGAAGCTCCAAGGCAAGCATAATGTGACTGACCGCACAGTGTGAACTTTAACAGTTTTCTTACACCCACACAGTTTTACAGAAGAAGCTCCAAGGCAAGCATAACGTGACTGACCGCACAGTGTGAACTTTAACAGTTTTCTTACACCCACAAAGTTTAACAGAAGAAGCTCCAAGGCAAGCATAATGTGACTGACCGCACAGTGTGAACTTTAACAGTTTTCTTACACCCACACAGTTTTACAGAAGAAGCTCCAAGGCAAGCATAACGTGACTGACCGCACAGTGTGAACTTTAACAGTTTTCTTACACCCACAAATTTAACAGAAGAAGCTCCAAGGCAAGCTCAATGTGACTGACCGCACAGTGTGAACTTTCACTTGTGTCCCATACTGGCTTGCCCATAAATACAGTGATCCATTATAATTTAAAATGCTTCACAATGAAAGCTGGAGAAAAAAAAACAAACAAACTTGCAATCTCTCTTTCATGCTCAAATTTGAACAGAGATAGTTTATAAACTTTGCCTTTAATACCCCGACTTTTAATTTTTGCCCTGTTCCAATTTTCAGACCACTGAAACTCGTACCCTGCATGTAAAGCTTTACGAGTAGCATGTTTCGAACGAGAAATGGACAAAAGAGAAAAAAAAAAAAAGCTGAACCATCACGAGATCCTTGACTGATGGCATAATTTGTTTCACTGAAAGGTAAACAACAATTTGTAGCTCTCATATGAACCTTACAAACTACAGATGAAACCTCCTGCTCAATCCTTCCACTTCATCATTCGTGCCTCCATTCAGTGCGCAGATGAAATTTCATACTTTTGCTCCATTCATTCACGCACTGCATGTATGGCCTCCACATAATGAAAAGCATACAAGGGTAAGAAAACAAAAAGAAGAGAGTGGAAACATCATACAATGGATGGACCTGAAATAAAATCTTGAGATTGCAAACCACACAGAAAGGAGATGGAAAAAGACTCTTCTTTCAAGTGTTGTCAAGATGAAATTGATACCCAGCCCATCCACTTCAATTTACACACTATTCCATGTTCAATACAAAAAGCAGTACATTTTGTGATACATGTAATGATGACGAGATTAAATACAATACATATTTATGTGATAATTATCAGTGACAAAAGTACAACAAGTGTATTTCCATATGCATTCTTTCATAGATGAAGATATTTTAAGATGCATGACTAAGAGTGAATCTGTGTTAAAGCTAACGAATTTGCGTACCTATTGTGAACATGTATGTTTGCATCATGTGTATGTGCATGTGTACGCATATATGTGTGTATTGTGTAACTTTCATGAATACGAATATACATAGCTGGCTCAGTTTAAGTTGAAATATGTATGTTTTCAGAGCTGAGATACATATATACTGATTATCTCTTCTCTTTTGTAAACATGAAAAGAACACACGCACAAAAAGATATTACTATATACGATTCAACAGCTGTACAAAAAAAAAAAAAAGAAAATGACTGCCACCCAATGTTAAAAGTGCTTTGAAGCAATTATACTTTGCTTCAAAAGAAACACTGGCATGACAAATTTAACTTCATCATTGAGAAAATATTTTCAAGACTGAATCAGTTACACATTAAATCATGATTAAAAAAAAAGATCACAGGACATAGCATCATACAGGCCATCATGAACATTTATCTTGATCATATATCTTGAATTGGACACAAATAGTGAATCACCGTTCTCTCCATCATTCATTGTTACATACTTGCCATTCATTACACATACACAAAAGGAAAACAAATTGAAAGAACTGAAAAATACACCTTCAAAAGGAATCAAAGGGGAGCAGAAGGGTGAAAGATGGATGGGGGGAAGGGATAGGAGAGATCACCAACATGCTCATGAAACTGAAGTCAGACATGGCAATATTTGGAAATCAGCTGTTGTTTTTGTATATGCATATAAATTCAAATACCAGCTTTTATGCAGCTGCGGCAACACAAGCAGACATGGACTGTCACCATTTTTTCAACTGAAGAACAACTATAATTTAATTAAACACACCAGAAAAGACGCTCTAAAACACAACGACAACATTTTAAAAGACACTGCTGCGTATCTGTCCCACTGAATACCAGCTGAAAAAAAAAAAACAACTGAAACAACAGAGGTAGTAAAATACATATATAGCATACCAAGCAATATATGCATTAAAAAATCAAGTTACATCAAACAATGGCAAGAACATAAACATTTAGCACACTGACAATGATTAGATTTGTTAATAATAAGTTTTTTTTTTCTTCAAAACAAAAGCTACAAAAATGTGCTCTGTTTATTTTTACACTTTTTTTGTTCAGGTGAAACACTAGGGAAAAGGAAAGCAATTTGTTATAAAATCTATGACTATATTCTATGACTATTCCTCTTAGTGAGAGACTAATAAATCTGTAGTGTCACAAATAAGAAGTGTTATAAACACTGTTTCTTAAAATCCTATCCAGCTGTTCGCATGCAATTGCAAATTCAAAATTTTACCTATTTCTGTGTATCCTTAAACTCAACTGGTGATAAATCTGTATGTTCAAGGGGAATTTACAGGGCCATGGTTTGTTTAAGAAGCAAAACGAAAGATGGATATGAAATATAATGCACAAAACGACAAAAGGATCCTAAATAATATTAATAACAACAGAAAGGTAATAAAAAATTACAAGAACATTATCTGCCAAATAACTCGTGACAACATGCACAGAATCCCAGGAAAGAAAGAAATTTCATGCATGTCTTCAGTTTCACAGCCACATGGACGGTAAGAGAAGCAGGATGAGAGGAACCTGTCTTACTCTGAACAGATGATGATGAGCTTGCACTGAAGCCATGCTCACACAGTCACTGACCATGAGAACAGCCTGGAAAAGCATGGGGATAATCACCAGCGCCACCTACTCGATTCAAGCATTACATATAGTGCTAAGGACAATGCCAACAGTCCACTGAATTCATCAAGCAACCAACATCAATATACAGATGAAGTTCCTGTATAATTGATAGAGTTGTGTATGAAAGAAACAGTGGTTTAATTGTGAGCAAAACCAGTAACTCATTGACTCTGTACACAGCAGATCCACTCAATAACAAAAGCAGCCAATCAACCCAATGTAGTTTAATCACTGAGCTGACCTCAGAGGTCATCTCAAGTCTTTAAGACAGGTTAAAACCAAAACTATTTACAAACTAATGAAATCAAGTCTGATCTAACGTCGCAACACTCTCCAAAATACTTTGACCATGACAAGCCCAATTTTTTCAGCAAAACTGTGAAAATCGATATATATACTATACTGCCAGAAACCAAATATCTGACAAGACATGTGTATGTGTGATGTTATATGTCTGGGTATCCTCCAACACTCCTCCAAATACTCCACACACTGACAAGACATGTGATGTGATGTTAATGTCTGGGTCACACCAATACCTGACAGACATGTGTATGTGTGATGTTATATGTCTGGTACCACCTCCTCCAATACTCCACACACTGACAAGACATGTGTATGTGTGATGTTATATGTCTGGTACCACCTCCTCCAAATACTCCACACACTGACAAGACATGTGTATGTGTGATGTTATATGTCTGGTACCACCTCCTCCAAATACTCCCACACTGACAAGACAGTGTATGTGTGATGTTTATGTCTGGTACCACCTCCTCCAAATACTCCACACACTGACAAGTGTGTATGTGTGATGCTATATGTCTTGGTACCACCTCCTCCAAATACTCCACACACTGACAAGACATGTGTATGTGTGATGTTATATGTCTTGGTACCACCTCCTCCAAATACTCCACACACTGACAAGACATGTGTATGTGTGATGTTATATGTCTGGTACCACCTCCTCCAAATACTCCACACACTGACAAGACATGTGTATGTGTGATGCTATATGTCTTGGTACCACCTCCTCCAAATACTCCACACACTGACAAGACATGTGTATGTGTGATGCTATATGTCTGGGTACCACCTCCTCCAAATACTCCACACACTGACAAGACATGTGTATGTGTGATGTTATATGTCTTGGTACCACCTCCTCCAAATACTCCACACACAAACATTAAGAAAGAATGTAGACAAACAATGGAAAGGCCAGCAAGTCAACAAACTCAACTCCAAAGGCATTGTGCTGGACTTTACAGTTTAGCATGCTGTCAACAATTGGAAATTTCTGTTTATGCACACTGAGCCATGAGTTTGATCATTGAAATATACTCTTGTTTCTGCTGACCGAAACGCTATAGTTTTCTTTGAGATCAAGTTTTATGGGAAACATCAGGTCACTCTTTTCCCAGACATGACAGCATGAAGGTTGTTTGTCCCTCAAGACGACGAAGACCATCTAGTCATCCTGGGATCGGGGGTGAGTGCGTAGATGGCTGGTCAGGCCGATCTGCGCCCTGAAAGACCTATCACAGTATGGACAGGGGATGGTGGTGGCAGTTGGAGATCTGTTGACACTGGTCTTCCTAATCATCCTGCACTGCTCAGCTGCAACAATTCTGTTACTTTCACACGTTTCTGCACCTTTGAGGACAACTGATCGCCACCCATCTCTGTCCTGGGCAGTTTGCTCCCATGTTGTGTGGTTGATGTGAATGCCCGGCTCGCCAAAGCTAGTGCCGCTTTTGGCAGACTCCACAAGAACATATGGAACAGGAGAGGCATCACCCTAGAGACCAAGATCAAGGTGTATCAGGCCATAGTTCTCACCACACTGCTCTATGGCTGTGAAACATGGACGGTTTACCAGCGTCACACCAGGAAATTGAACCATTTCCACACCACCTGCCTCAGAAGACTCATGGGCATTAAGTGGCAAGATAAGATTCCGGACACTGAAGTCCTCACTTGTGCTGGCCTGCCTAGCATCTTCACCATCCTGATGCAGTCACAGCTTCGCTGGGCATGTCACGTAGTTTGCATGCCAGACCATCGGCTGCCAAAGAAGCAACTGTTTGGCGAACTACAACAAGGAAAACGCTCTCATGGAGAATGAAGGTAATTTTGCTTTCAAGGGATGATTGACAAGGGTATGCATCTAACCTATCTTTGACCATTTACAGGAGTAAAATAGGAAACGAAGGAGTTTAACAATTTACCAGCTCACAGGAAATCCTGAGGCTACCTCATGCTAGAAAATTGCATATTAAACAAAAATTAAGGCTTAAAACCATATTACAACCAACCAACAACAACAACAAAAAGTAAAAACTCAAAACATGCACACCTCATCACCAAAATCTCAGATGCTCTCCTGATTGTTGAAACGCTGCATTTAGAAATGCTGGAGATATGAATCCGATAACATCACATATATTCACGTACATACCCGCCTACAAAAAATACTGATCCAATCACGTTTCTGAAAATGTGGGAATGTTAGCAAACATACAAATTCCCTTTATTCCCATGTAAATAGAGGGAAAAAGATCCAAAGTCTAAAAATGATATGTCTGAGCTTTTCAAAATGCTCTTCTCCTGTTGAAATCGGCCAGAAGCCTGCATGGACCTGTACTGCTGGTTGTTTTCCATTGTACACACATACACATTTCTTTTATCCCAATTGGAAAAAAATGAATCCAAAGCCTAAGAAATGGTATGATTGAGCTTTTCAAAATATGCTTCTCCTATTCAAAAGGGCCAGCAGCTTGCATGATGATATACTGCTGGTTGTTTTCAATAGCAAACATACAAATATCTTTCTTTCCCATTTTTTTTAAAAAAGGGAATGAAAAAATATCCAAAAGCTAAAAAATGGCATGTTTGAGCTTTTGAAAGTGCTCCTCCATTTGAACGGCCAGCAGCCTTCATGAAGACATACTGCAGGTTGTTTTCAATTGTACATGATTGTTCGCTTCCAGAAAATGTGCACTTAAATGCCAGCTTGGAGGTTACTCTAATCCATTCTATATGTCATTGCCATAGTAACATGGAAAGACATAAAAAATGCATAATTATATACACAGCACTCACACTAAATCTTTTTGAGCACTTTAAAAAGTAAACAAATTTTTTTTCAAATAACTGAAAAATTGTATGCTTTGGTCATTTTGTGCAGGTCTGTTGAATTTTCAAAATATAGCCAAATCGTTACATCTGGAGATAACGATGACTCTGTCTTCAGTGTGTCATTCCTTAGTCATCAAATATCTCTTTCTAGTATTTCTACCTTTAATCCCTAAGATTTTCCACTTTGTTACAACCATGTTAAAAGATCCACAAAGGATGCAGGTGACCTCTCATTTAATTTAATATTTTCAGTTCACGAAGAGAGTCCTACATTAAAAATGACCAACCCGTCCACACAGACACACGATCACAAAAAAATCAGTAAACTTTCATAATATTTACTGCTTGCGTGCATGTATTTGTGCAATAAATTCTGGATTCAACACATGCATTGCTCTCACACACAAACACACAACCATTTATGCACATGCGCGCACACACACACATGCATGCACACTACAGAGTGAAACCAATATATTTTAAATCATTACAATCACTGATCCCTTAAAGATATCACATGCAAATAACAGCTTACCCAAATACTTACCATACCAACATCAGTCCCAATAAATAAAATGCTCACAACATAAACCATCACAGATTAATCGCCAACATGAAACATGGGCTAAGCATGAAGTTATCCTTTCATGCTTACCCTAAGTTTTCAGAACTGCTAAAAAAACAAACATGTAACATGATGTCAAACATGACTGAGAATTCTCATACCTGAATGCAGTTCATTCATATAGTAACAAAGTTCTGATTTTAGTTTCTCTTTATCGCTTGCCCGAAGTGGATTTCTTTTTTTTACAATCCCTAAATAAATTCTTTGTCTAAAGTGGATTTCTTTTCTCTACAATCCCTAAACTAATTTTTCTGTTGTTATAGTGGATTTCATAGAAGAAAGCAGATTGAAACTTAGAAATGAATTTTCAGTTCTGCCTCAACCAAGACGCTATAAACATTTGTAGCGCTGTCCTCCCTGCCTTTTCTTTTCTTCCCTTCCTCTCTTTTTTTCTTTTTCTTTTTTCCTTTATTAGTACAGCTGGGTTTTTTTTTTAATATGAATATACCACACTTACCTAAGAAAGAATCTCTGTGACCAACCAAAATAATCAATAATCCCCCCCCCCCCCCCCCCCCCCACCTTTTTCTGTAACAAAACAATGAAACCAGGGATTGTAGTTACCTCCTTGAAAGTGAACACTCTACTGTCCTGTCACCAAGTAGCTGATTCAGAAATTGACAGTTCCACAAAAGCTAGACCTAGCAGTCACCTGACTTGACCTAAAACTATCCCAACTGGCTAGTCTGGGTCATGTGACAGTGGTTCTCTTGTTCGATCAAATCCTACTTCGTTGTGAGCAATTTCAATTAATATTTGAAATTCACTTCAGCTTTTCTTTTAATCTGAAAGATTCAAATGCAACGCCCACAAGAAAAGAAAATTGAGGATATTTTCATGTTCAGGAGGGGAAGGAGGAAGAAGAAAACAGGGAGCACTTCTCAGCCTAAAAAAAAAAAGACAAAAACAACAACAAATGTCACTCCATGAAGTCTAATACATCATGTTCAACAGAGAAATCTGCTGCTCTATACCTTCAGCTTTAAAGTAACAGCTTTCACTTAAATGTTGCATGGATACTGGGCTACTTTGAAACCAGAAAGCGAAAGTTGAAAGAGCCAAGTGATTCCATCATGTTTGCTCCACTGAAGCAAAAGAAGAGAAAACAGAAGAGAAAAAAAGAAGTCAGCAAAGACTGAAAACTACAACCATTACCATCTACAGATGGTAGCAACTCTGGCAGCTACACTTCATTGTTCTTCTCCGGACAAGCAAGGGTAACAAGCAAAGAAATCACACTTTAAAATCTTACTGAATTTCACCTGCAAACATGTGAAAAGAGCACAAGTCAGTTGCTCAATGTTCTTTAAGGAAACTGAAAATCTGCTTTGCAACTACCACACAACCCCTATTTGAATACCATATCTGAATTTCCCTACCCTGGATAGCATGGGGTCTTAAACATGTATGCCTGAGTAAACAGATCAGGTGCAGCCAGGATTTGAACTATGAACCATAAATACCCCGTCAAGATACGAGTCCAAAGTGTTATCATGCCTATCAATGAGATTCACACGGGTTATTTCTTTTTCCCCTCTCTCTCTTTGACCGGCCATTGGCAGCAGCACAGTAGTTTTCTAATGCTGCAAAAATACACTGCTCTATTCTCAGTCTTGTTTGAACGTCCTCATGCAAAAATTAGTTCAATGTTAAGTACAACTGTTAACAATGTTGATAACCAAACTTTTCTTCAAAATGGAAGGAAATGAAAACATGTTATGAAGAACTGATCTGATCTGCAAGTAACAGAAAACCTTCAGCAGTGAGCTTATCCAAAGCACTGCAGACTTATGTACAGTTATAGTGTGATTCTGTGAGGAAACAGAGTCAGTCAGTCTGGGATCCACAAATCTCCGTCTCCTCAAGTTCGAAGAGATTGTCTTTTGCCAATTCTGGGAGCAGATGAGTTGAGATTGAAATTCCTCAAGCTGACTTGCCATTTCGCAGGAGATCTTGTGCATCTTCAGGACTTCAGGTACCTGGCAAGAAATGTAACAAGAAAACAGTCACCTTGCAGACACACAAGATCAAACACAGAACACGGTTAGTTGCAAAAGAGGCAGGTACAAAGGCATGCTTGCTCTATGTGTGTGTGTGTGTGTGTGTGTGTGTGTGTGTGTGTGTGTGTGTGTGTGCATGTACGATGTGAATGCCAGTGCATAAAAGTACATCTCTTTAAGTGCATGGGCATATGCAACATAAGGAACATTTTAATTTTAATTCTATACCTTTCCCTTAACTGAATGCAAAGTAAGAGCATTAAAGATGCTTATCCGCCTTGGCTTAAGGCTGTGTCAGGCCAACTGACAAAGGCTAGAACACCAAGGCTACATCAAAATGTTGTTATGCTCTGCATAGTTATGCGGGGATTGTCTTCAGTCGTGACAAGCTCCTAGCATAACATTATCAGTCACCAAAATCTCCCGAAGTCAGAGTGTGGCTGCCCACGTGGTGGGGTAATCAAAAACGGTCACACACGTAATGTTGTCATCCCCAGCTGATGCATTTGTACCATAGTGTTCAAGTACTTTGGCTGTTCGGATGATCCCTGGAGTCTTTTAGCCAGGGTACGACAACAACAACAAAGATGGTTATCCGTTTGTTGCCATCTCCACTTCTATTACAAATGTGCAACTGATGGAAAACCACCAGTTGCACTGTCAAGTGTGCAGTCCTGATTAGGAGCTATAATTACCGCTTGCTGTTTGTAATCCTACAGAATGCATGCACATCTGCTCACTTCAACTGATGAAGCAGTTGCTTTTTCTTGGAATAATCATTTTTATAATTGTGAAATGTGTGAAGATACATCAGACTGTCAAACACTTTGTGTGTGTGTGTGTGTGTGTGTGTGTGTGTGTGTGTGTGTGTGTGAGTGTCTGTGTGTGTGTGTGTGTGTGTGTGTGTGTGTGTGTGTGTTTGAATAGGGCTGTGAATGTCACAGCTTTCATAACATTACTGGTCAATTTTCAGAGGAGGAAAAAGGACTCCAGTTTTCTTCCATTTTTCAGAAGAAAAGAAGATCTTTAAATTGCTGCTAATAAATATGAACTAACATTAATATTTGAATTAATTCATTCATAATCCAGCCGTCTAGTATCAGCAGTATAGGATGAAAGAAAAGTTTAAAACTTAAACACCTTCTAAATTTGTAAAAAATAAGGATCTTGAAATCAGAACAGAAGAACATCAAACCAAGTGTAAAAAAAAAAAAAAAAGACAAGATTTTGCTCAAATATTTTCTGTTCAAACAACAGACAAACTTTACAAATGAAAACAAAAAAAAACCCAACTCTGAACAATAACAACTGACTCAAAATCAAATGAACAATAACAACTGACTCAAAATCAAATGTATGCTTCCACTTTCTCTCTATTAACATTCTTAAAAAGTGATGTAACACAACCACTGACCATCCACTTTTCTTTTGATACCAAAGCACACTCACTAGGGCTACTTCTATTTCTTAGCCTTTTTCTCCCTATGTTATTCAGTCTTGTTGATCAATTCAATCCACCTAGGAGGCTATGTTTTCATAACACCTGTTGGCCGGCTTGTCTGTCAGCCAGATCACGTAACAACGACTGATCTGCATTCCACCAAACTTGGTGGGCAGGTGGAATGTGGCTTAAGGATCAGGTCGTTCAGTCTGCATGCAGATCTGAGGCAGGTGGAATGTGGCTTAAGGATCAGGTCGTTCAGTCTGCATGCAGGTCTGAGGCAGGTGGAATGTGGCTTAAGGATCAGGTCGTTCAGTCTGCATGCAGATCTGAGGCAGGCGGAATGTGGCTTAAGGATCAGGTCGTTCAGTCTGCATGCAGATCTGAGGCAGGCGGAATGTGGCTTAAGGATCAGGTCGTTCAGTCTGCATGCAGATCTGAGGCAGCGATCCAGATCAAAGGGAGGTGCGAGGATGTGTCTGACCTTGGTGGAGGTCAGCACTCTCCCAGGTGTCCTAGTTTTCTCTGTTTTCACTCAAGGGTTTTATAATCACACTATAAGATGCTCTGGAACCCTCAGGCCTCCTTGGAGCAGAACCCTGAGGTTCAGAGGACCAAACCTCTATGGCTTCTTCGTGACTCCCTGTGCAAGCACTGCAACCCATCCACCCCCCTTCTGTACTTATGGACGATCTGACATTGAGTGCAGCCAAGAAGGAAATCACAAAAACCAATTTAAATTCTCCCACTTTTAAATGGAAAAAAACTTTTCTTTCTTTTTCTTTTTTTAAGAATTCATTCTGCCAGGAAAACCAGTCTGTATTACATTTTCCCTTTTTTTTTTTTGTTCTCCAAACTTTACCTCTCAAACTTTGCAGTAATGTTCTGCTTTAATCATTAAAGTTACGTGCAACACTCTAACACTGAATATAAACATAAACAAAATTGTCTTTTCATGGCCAGAAACTTGAATATAAATCATCAGACAAATCTGCATGAACAATAATGTCAATAAATTAAGCATCAATGACAAATGAACAGTAACACCCGCATCGCAAACAGGTCAAAGACAAACGAAAAGAAAAGACCCATGTTACCTTCAGGAACGACAGGTTTACTTCCGTTTGTGACGATATAAGCTAGTAAGATGGCACAATAAAGCATCATGATAAATTAAAGGTTCACACTGCAAACATACGATATGTTTTAATGGAAAAAATAGACTGACAGATGAATAATGAGACCAATGAAAAGGCAATGAACCAGTCAGGTTGATTTAAATATGATGTTTGAAAAGGAAAAAAATAGACAGACTGACAGATGAATAATGAGATCAATAAATGAAAAAGGCAATGAAACAAGTCAGGTTGATATAAATAAGACTTGATACACAGACTGACAGATTAAAAAACTGACAGGAAAGTGTACTAATAAATGTAACAGCATGACAAAATTCTATGTCTGCTGAATGGTTAAGTGGCTACACACACACACACACACACAAGGCAAAAATGCACAAACGGACTCCAAAAGTTAGTCCTCGGCTATTTGCCAGACTATGATATATAACAGTCTGTGCGTCACTATTACAGTAAAATGAAAGTCAACAATGAATTATATCCAACTCCATCTAGTGCTGACAAAGTCAAATGCTGTCAAAGCTCATCAAAATAAGGCATAAGCATTCACCTCACCAAATCCAGCAAGAGAAAGCTGGTCATCACACACAGTGGACTTTCCATGTCATGTCAGGTGGACTCTAAAGTCACCACAGAAAATAATGTATATGATATCAGTGTTCAGACCATCGGACTTTCTCCATCTCTAAAACGCTGAGGTCTGTGGCCTGCATCCCAACACAGTCTAATGGCTCAAAGGTACAAGTTAACAAAAAATCTCCCTAGCAATGGAGAAATGCTGCAACAGATAATCAGTGCCGAATGGACCCAAAGAAGAATCACAAATGAAGAATTTGGGCGTAGAACTAGCCAGAGACCATCAAAAAGGACACCATCAGCATCTGAACATGGAAATGGTTCGAATACACCCTGAGCAGAGGTCCAAATAATACTGCACATCATGCACTGGACTGCAATCTGCAGGGAAAACAATGGTCTGTAACACCATGGCAAAGGACCCTGGACAAAGAGCTGAAAACAGCCAGAATATCCTGGGGGAGGCAAAACTGGCAGTCCAAGACTGATCATGCTGGAGATCTGCAGTGAAGGCCTTATGATCCAGTAGAAATGAAGATGGCTAAGTCATGCCAATGGAGAAATGTGAACATCTAGCTGCTAGTGCCTTCATTTCCTTCAAGTGTACTGCTACCAGATCACACACACACATACTTAGCAGCCTTCATTTCCTTCAAGTGTACTGCTACCAGATCACACACACCATACTAGCAGCCTTCATTTCCTTCAAGTGTACTGCTACAGATCACACACCACATACTTAGCAGCCTTCATTTCCTTCAAGTGTGCCACATCCAGAAGACTGAACATGAATACTTAGCAGCCTTCATTTCGTCATTTCCTTCAAGTGTACTGCATCCAGTAGGTCAGACACGCTAAGATCAAAGGAGTTATACAAAAGTTACCTCATTCAAACTCTATAAACCCTCCGAAAATGGAATGCAACTGCCTGAACACAACTGGAGGGATGGGAGGGAGGGGGGGGAGGGGGGGGGGGGGGGCAGTAATAAATCAATCACCCATACAATAATGAAATGTACAGCCCATGAATACAGATGAAGATAGCAAACGGAAAACATAGGCCTTGTCCTCTTCAGCAACACACAAATGCACCCCCCCCCCACCCCCACCCCCACCCCCCTCACGAAAAACACTAGTTCCTCTCCGATTTGTCAGTCTCTCTCTCTGCCACAGTAACAACCCCCATACAGTGCAACTCACTTGGAGGCCCAGTCTGTGCGTCCATGCCCTAAAGGTTTGCTGAAGTTGCCCCCTGGACTGTTGCTGAGGGGTAGAGGCTGAGCCCTCTTCCAGTTCATGTTGCCTCCCTGAGCTGCTGCACACACAACATAACGCACACTTTGTTTGGGGATCTACATCACTCGGTACTTAGTCAAGCATTTCTGAAGCCAGAAACCCATTCAAGTCTTTCTCTTTGAACCGATTTTGAAGATACATGTGCGCCATTCTGATTTATTGCATGGCCTTGTGTGTACTAAGTTACCTGGCCTGGATGCCTCTGGTATGACACACTTACTGTATAGTTTCATTTACATCTCTGTTCCTGCGAATGTTTAAATACATAAACTGGTGAGGTGGGGGTGGGAAATATTTTCTTCAGACTAACTACTGACATCTAAAAGCAAATACTAACTGTGACTAAGCAACACAAGCAAAACAGTACTGTCCAAGAAACTTTTTAAAAAATTAGATAAAATAACAAACAAGTCTTTCCAGTAATTCAGAACATATTGTCTTGCACATGTTATCTATCAACATCAGATGTAACCTCTGAACTGTTACAACAAAGAGCTACTGCACTGCTCTCTCTTGTACATTCTTGTCTAAAATTAAAGCTGTGGTTCAACCTTCCTTGTTTATTTTCATATGGAAACCAATTGCTTCAATCTTACAAAAACAGCCATAAAAGTCCCTGAGGGACTTCCTGTAAGTGCCATAGCATTGATCTAGTGAGAGACACTGTACATTGGTCTAAGCAGACATGATGCCTGAAGTCAGTTCCACCCCCACTGGATTGACCTGTTATCTGTTTTCCTGGCTTTGACGTCTCCAACTTCAATCCTCCTTATTATTTGACTGGCAATGGACACAGGAAAAGTCCAAAATTTCAGATATCACTCTGATTTTCCACACTGACAATGTGTGTATGTAGTAGTAGTAGTAGTACTTTAGTTTTCTGTCTGTTCACATCTGTGATATTAGACGATGTGTGTGTGTATGTGTGTATGTTTAATTTCATCATTTATCACTCACTCACCATTAGAATGGTGTCAGCAATGAGAACAGATTTCTACAGCAATTAAACAAGCAAATTCTTTTTTTCCATTCAAACTAAAAAAAACTCAGTCGCTTTCCTGAGTTCACAGAAATTAATGTTTCCACAAACTATTTTCCCTTCAGCCTTGACACATTATTGTAACATATAGTTACACAGAATCTCTTCTCCAGCCTCATAACAACGTGTATTGCCACACCCTCAGTCTGCTTCAACGTAGTCACATCAGCCAAGTTATTTCTCTAAATGCAAAAGATCTCATACAGATGAAAGTGATGCCCAAGAGTTATGTATTTTTCAAATTCAGATCATTTACAAACAGAACTATCTTTAAAATCTCGAGAAGAACTTTCAAAAAGATACAATATGTACACTCAATCGTACAATATGTGATTTCCTTTTGATTTACAGAGCCGATTTTCAATAATCAGGTCATCCTGGAGTTTAGGGGACCCTTCGTCAAAACCCAACTAGATAACTTTGCTTTGAAAGAGGGCTTCTTTCTGCTAAACATTAAGCTGGAACTTGTTGAAATCTACCAACCAGTGAGCTTATCTGTATCTACAGAACATTTAGGGTGTTTTCTGGCAAACATCCATTTTGATTTCTACCACACAGAAAACACCACTGACAAAAAACATTGTGGATGGTGAAAAACTGTCAACAGCAAGTGGCCCGTTACCAGTTATGCAGTGCAGATCTGGAACTGTGGAAGGGACATGCAGGTTCTACAGTACATGTAATATGTTGAGGACAGCCGTGGGTTGGAGTGCATCATCAAGGAAATCTACTTCTGGTTCCCAAAGTTCTGACTTCTCGCAAATGAACTGGAAAACTGCCCACGTTTAATTTCAACAAGCTGGAGGTTCTTGCTGTGCCATTGATTGCACAGCTCAGAAAGTGAAAAACAGTGATCTTTCCTTCCAATAAATACCAAACAAAGGGGAGAAAACTGATCAACAGTCTAACATACTGTTAGGGAAGATGAGTCAAGTTATGTGTCATCTGCTAAAGGAGCCTCAGCCATTCCACAGTCAATTTCATCAGCCAATCAGAACGGACAGCATATTCTGACCAATTGGAATGCAGCTTTGTACAGATGTGGGATGACTCTTTTGCAACATGTGCTACAACAGTCATAAGACTTTCAAAGTTGATTTCAGTCGTCTTGTCGTACTTTTATTTACCACTGCAAACAAATCATGCAACAACAACAACAATGACACATGAGGACGGTTATCTACATTCATTTTAAGATGGGCTTGTTTTGAAAACAGGGGTCGTTTTTTTCCCCTTCTTTTAATTTGTCTATTTTTGACTTACCTCAGCAAGCAAGCTGATCAACTCACTCCATACAGTATACTGTAAACTTCATAACCAGCCGGCTAAAATGGCCTTGTTCACAAGTTCACAAAACGTCCAGTGAAGCATGCTTGCCACAGGTGGCCATCACTCTCACTATGGTCTGTTCATGTACTATGGTCCCAGTGCACTTGTTTAAGTGCTGGTATGTGTGCCTAGCCTTATGTATTTAACAGGAACAAAATCAAAATGATAAATTAATGACTCATCTGCTCTCTCTCTCTCTGTCTGTCTCTCACACACACACACACACACAGAGTTGTCATCTGTCATTACCTTTATTACTGGAGAGGAAGGAGGGACATAAGCACCATCACCACCAGGAGCTGCCTTAGTGCCCGCTGGGCTGTACTTGTGAGTGTTGGGAGAGCCGCCACCTGCGATAGCACAAACACCATGCCATATGCCACCACACCTCCTTCACCACACCAGTGCAATGTACCACCAATCCAGGTGCAGGTCTTCATTAATGATCAAACAAAACCTATCTTTAAGGCTAATCCATAAACCCACCCTAAACTTCCTACCATTTTTGGTGAATACTTAAAAGTAGTTTCTGGTCTGTTTCACTCATATCACTTTCTTATCAAAACCTTTTCTTTCTCCTCCCCTACTTCCTTTCTTTGCACATTTTTGGTCCTGATAAACTCCACATATATGATGAATTTATCAAATCTGCCACCAATACCAGAATGAAAGGCATGCGTATCTGGGAAAAGTTACATGCAAATGCGCTGGAATTAAGCACCACACAGATCTAATTTCATCAAATGTTCACAATTAATAGTACTGTTAAAGGAATCTCAACAAGTAATACTCTTCTGAAAATGCCAGCCAAAAAGGTTTCATTTCCAGTTCTTAATCCCCCCCCCCCCCCCCTCCTTTTTAGTGGCTTCTTCACTATCGAAAAAATTGTTTCCTTTCATTTGTTTTAATCCTTTTTCTTTCCATGAGAACAAACACCTCACAAACTAACTTTTGAAACTGAAAGTCACCACTAAAGGTTCCATACAATTCGTCACAGGATACCAGAGTACACTTTTATATTCCACACAAAATTACCATGCATGTGTTCAAACTTCCTATTTAACATGAACACGTTCTGGAGTCATGCCAATCCTGGAAGACACAATCATCATCATTTAAAAAGTTAAATCTGTATTTTAATGGATTTACCCATCTTTTCATTAAATTCTAGCAAAGTATAATTGTAACGGCTCTGGAGATTTGTTAGTAAAACTTGGTGAAGTGCTATGGCATGTTAAACCAAACCACTCAGTGGTGACATAACAAATCACAGATACCTTAAGATGCAAGAGTCAATATGTTACCTTGTCGCTCTGGGAACTTTTCAAGTGGTATTCTATTGTGTATTCTACAGTTATAAGTCATGCCGAGTTCTGCTATGCATTCTAACGTGTTAAGTCACTTTGAATTTTGTGTGTAAGTGCTGCGCTGCACTGCACTATGATGTATGAACAAGTACTGCATCGTGTTGTTCTGTACAGCACTAGCTGAGATTTCAGTCAGCATAATTCTGCCAGTGTCATGTTCTGATGAAAGGCTGAACCAGTCAGCCACAACAGAGTTCACCCAGAAACAAGGACAGACACACACAGAGAAAAAGAGACAGGCAGAACAGATGACAGTGCTGTTATCTCACACACCAAAATCAAAACCACCACCAGGACTGAACTTGTGGGCACCACCCCCGCCACCTGTGCAGGAACAAAATGGACCAGTGAAGTAACGTTAACACACAACTCTAAGTCAGCAAAACGGACCAGTGAAGTAACGTTAACACACAACTCTAAGTCAGCAAAACGGACCAGTGAAGTAACGTTAACACACAACTCTAAGTCAGCAAATGGACCAGTGAAGTATTGTTAACACACAACTCTAAGTCAGCAAAACGGACCAGTGAAGTAATGTTAACACACAACTCTAGTCAACAAGATGGAAGACCTTATGGGCACATCCCACTGAAAACTAGCATTTTCAGCCATCTGCTTACTGACAGTATTTCTTGGGTCTCAGTGGTGCCCAACAGATTTCTGCCATCAGACATTTGCAGTCCTGTTCACGCTACACCTGCTAGTGCCTTACTGTTCAACAAAAATGAGCCTTTCTCCTACAAACAGTATGTACAACATTCCAAATTATTGTAAAAGTGGAGGGGGGGGGGGGGGGGGGGGGGGGGGGGGCATTCATTTCATTTTCACCTGCCATCACACAGCAAAGGCTTTCTCCAGGCAGTATCCACCTTCTCTTGAATCAACTACATTAAAATTCAGTTCCTTCTAACACAAATTAATTTCAAACATGATTTATCAGAATACTTTGGCTCAAACTCATGAACTCTCTTTTTTTTTTTCTTGTTATTAAATAATATTCCTGGGCATGTTGTCGAAGAAACCGACACAACCCAACGCAATTTCACATAAGGAAGATGGGGAAAGATGCTGCTTGTTGGTCAAAGGCCCATTCATGGTTACATAAACCTAAAATGCCATTATCACGTATGAATTCAGTCTCTAAGTTTTTTTTTCTACACATTTTTTTTCTCAGTTCACTGTATTCGTCATATGTTTGCCAAAAATGTGCACAAAATATGGTGAAATCAGGTCAGCATTTGGACAGCCTGCCAAGGAGGAGCTGAACATCTGAAACATGTCCAGCCTTGGCACCAATGATAGCTTCCTTATGTGCAGGATTGTGCATGCACCAAAGTGTGTCTTCTCCTTCTGGCGATGTGACAGGATACTCAAGAAGTCATCTCGCTCTGAGGGGACTTTGATGTTCATAATAGACTATCCACAAAAAAAGGTTAGAACTGTCTTTCTCTCACTCTTCTACATCTAATTTTCTCAAATTAAAGTCTATTAAGAAAGAAGCATTGACAGGCGAACATTCAGTTTATTACATGTTCTTTTGTCCTAAGTATGTAAGCCCTTCTAACATTGCTTAAGGAGCATCACTTCAGAGTTAAAGGCCCATCAGTTATGTCCGGCCTCAAGTTTTCAAGCAAGCTGCTGCCAGCAGATGGAAATGTTCATACCTTTATCCACTCTCAAATTACTATTATAAACAAAATATCACTAACGAACCCTCTGTCCGTTGGCGCAAAAAGCCAGTGCCAGTACAAAATGAAATCAAACCACAATTTGCCAGGAAAACATTGTTTACTTATATGCAAGACAGATATAATAACAAAAAAAAGGAAAACAAATTGTCTGAATCTACTTCGATTTCTAACACTTTCTTTCTTTGCTGCCTGAACAGGGTTACGTAGCAGAGCATGTATGCGTCTACAAACAAATCATCTGGCAGCAGTTGCTACATTCACAGTTGCCTTTCTATGTTTGAATAATTGTATCAGAATTTTTTCCTCCCTCCTTACCATCTTTCTCAAGAGCAGCAAAAGAATCATCAGACAGGTTACCAATGTTGGGGTATCAAATCAACAGCCAGTGCACAACACACAAGATGTGTCATCAACTCAAATCTTTTTGAACACAAGACATGTAACCAAGATAACCTTATCCCCTTCCACAAAGAACAGGTAGAGTGGTGTGATTTTTGATACCTTTGCCAGCACCCAATGGAGACTTTACTGGCTCTCCTGTGCCTGTGATGGTAGTGCATGGTTAGCAACAAAAGGCAAACATCATTTATCTGCTCCACACATGTTTGTATGCATGCATGAATGTGCATGTGGCATGTGTACATGTATATTTGTGCACACAGTGCATACATATAGGTGGATGGGTAGGTAGGTCACTGGACGCATGCATGCATGTGTGTGTGTGTGTGTGTGTGTGGTGTGTGTGTGTGTGTGTGTGTGTGTGTGTGTGTGGTATGTATGTATTTGCATGTACAAAAGTTGCTCTTGTAAGTGAACATATATTTATGGAGATAAAAAACAAAAATGTTTTGGTACATACATGTGAGCATCTGTGTGCATCAGAGTGTATGTGTACATGTCAGTCTGTGTGCGAGTGCTTGAAAATAAGACAAAACAACATTTTTAAAAAAGGCAGAAAGTGTATGTTACACACATGAAGAGAGGAAAGTGAACATTAGTGTGTTGTTGAACCTCCCAACTTACAAAAACCAGCAGGTCTTTGTAGACTAGTGATTGATGAACAAAATATTCCTTAAACAAATTTGGTGAAGATCAATGCAAAATTAAGTCAGATTATACACTTACAACGAAAATTCTAAACAGACTCTCCACTATTCCCACCTCTCCCAATCCTCCCTTCTCAAAACAATGACAGGTGCAACACCCAACTGGTAACATTTTCTGCTTCCTTTCTGGGAATCCTTAAGTTCTAAACCTGACAGCAGCTTGTGAGATACTGAGTGACATTCTTTCTGACCTCCCATAACAGTATGCACAGACACAGTAGTACCTTCATCATTTTTGTGTTTGTGTATGCAGGGAAAAAGAGCAAATCGCACATGACAAATTAAAATACTGATCTTGAAGTTTAGCTGGTTTTGGACATATTGGCATGCCCAGCCTGGACCATACTTGTAAGCAGTATGGCTATCTGAAACACAGGCCCTTAAAGATACAGCACCCAAAGCCCATGTGTCGAAATAAGAGAATGTGGAATTGTTATCTAAAAGGATATGATAGGAAAACAACCAAAAGAACGACAATCAATAAGAGTCTGGTTAATTCTATGGAAAAAACAGCAAGATGAACAAAATTTCACTGCAAATGGTTTTCTATTAATTCACATTTCATCAAACTCTTCTCTGATCTTTCTCCACATACAAACAGAAAGAAGAAATACTTCAGATGAATCGGAGTCCTGAATGTGACTGGCTTCCAATGTTTCCTGCACCGTTTTGGAATAACTGGCTTTGTGTTCATTGGTTTACCTTCTACGATGCACTGATGTGATATCTGAGCACCAATATTCTCAACAAGGAGCTTAAATCCTATGGAATATAATCTTAAATTCAATAGTGATATGGTAAAAGTACTTGTATTACACTAATTTCCATGCGCATCTTCCATTACTAACAGTATGTAGGACAAATGACGTAGTCACTGTCAAGTGCCACCTACCTAAGCTGGCCAGCTGCGTGTTCTTGGGCTTCCCCAAATCACCCGGGCTCTTCGACAACCAGTCGGCACCCAGACTGTCTTTGCGGGCACTGTTCTTAGGATTGATGCCTGCACACACACACACAGCAGCATACAGTCAATGGAAGATCACTCAAACAAACAGAGATGCAGAGCAACAAAACAGTTAGGTCATTCATCAGCAGTTTAATATACACAACAGGTAGTTTCCTACAAGTTCACACATTATTTAAAAGAAAAAGTAGCTGGGTCATTTACCAGCAGTTTATAACACATTACAGATGGTTCAGTTACACAAATTTAAATACCCTTTAACATCCCACTTCCGCTTTGATTGTTTTTCTAACACTGAAAAAAACCCATTTATTGGGAAATGTTTTTCCATCCACACAAATAAAGATATTCTTATAATGACTGTTACCCATCTGACCCAGGGACTCACCTGGCAAGTATCTAGCCTTGGTCATATAGTGCTGTTTTGCAGAGCTGTTTGAAGTACGCTGTCCTGAGTTGATTCTGGCAGCTGGTTTGGGTGCAGGCTTCTTGCTCAAGATGCTCCTGGAACCAACGCATACAACACTTCATGTTACTCACACCATTCTATCAAAATGTTTCAGATCCATCTCTGTGGAAGGTGTACTTAAGCCCTTTTCGAGAAAACTAGGGGTATCATACCACCTGCAAAATGAGTATCCATCTTTAAATGCCCAAAGTTCCACCTGGTTCATCATGAACACTTTAGTGCTCAGGCGAGGAAGTTGTAACAGGGAATTTATTCTCATGGTACTGGATACAGTTTTAGGTGCAAAGGACCTGAGGCCAAATTATTTTCACTAAGCGAGCATTTGTGTTCATTAATGGCTCACTGACTGCAAGTTTTGTGGCTTGTGGCAAAAACCCCCCAACTAATTCAAATGTTGTGAATCTGATTGAGCTTATACAATTTTGTGAAAACCACCTGCCTCCACATCCAATAGTCAGTATGTAATGACATCTCTGAGAAATAATATAGCACACAGTCCCCACCTTTTCATGGCTGTTCTCTTCATGACTTCCAGCTTCAATAGGCACAATACCCCTATTTCTATTTGATCTAGAACACTGTCTTCTCTCTGTATTCATGACAAAGTAAGCTGGCAGCCCCATCATGGCCTCTGTGGTGCGCTGGACTTTAAACGACAAGACTTGATTAGACATAAAAAAGAGACAGAACATCCAAATGTTCCACGATATAGGTTTATCAATGTGAACAGAGAAATACACAAACTGTACTGTATTCTATTATGGCTGGTTCTGTAATATTGGTTTTTTTCCCCTGCATTCAGGTTTCCATAGAAATAACTGCTGGACAGATACCCATTTTTTTTCTGTCGACAATTCTTAGCAGTATTATACTAGTCATGAAAGAGCAGAATTCAGATCCACAGAATAAAGTAAACAAGCCAGATTTGCACAACTTTCCAGGTTTCATTCTGTTAATAAAAAAGATATGATAGAATGAAAACCATAATCTCCCAATATTAGACAAAGAAAGCTCTCTCTATTTCTCTCATACACACACACATACACATGCAATACATAGACACAAACACACAGCTACAAACACACAGACACAACGAGATAAAATTTGCCATATAATTTCTTTACCGAAGCAGAACAGAGACCTTTCCAACTGAGATTCAAGATGCCTTTCACTACTTCCACTAGTACACAACCCATAGCAGCAATGGCACTCTGCCAGCCACTCACCCAAAGAAATCATCGTCGTCTTCATTTTCCTTGTTCTTGGTTGCAATGGCTGGGACTTTCTTGGTGGTCTTGCTAGGACTGCTAAAGTCAAAGTCGTTCCAGTCATCCCAGGTATCGACAGGCCACCCCCTCCGCCCCATCGTTTTCGACCGCTCTGCTTCTTTGTGACCGTCATGGCAAATGTGTCCTGGCAATCAAGAAAAGATAAGTTCACTTTACCATTAAGTGTTTCCATCTGTACTCAAGAAAGATATGTTCACTTTACCATTAAAGTGTTTCCATCTGTACTCCAAGAAAGATATGTTCACTTTACCATTAAGTGTTTCCATCTGTACTGAAGAAAAGATAATACTGAGTTCACTTTGCTGTGTACTCTCTTAACAAAAGGAATGATTGAAAAATTATCAAAAACAGGGCAACAACAAATATGAGATTCAAACCTTTGAAATGTTAATATGAACAAACTTGCATGCTCCGTTTAATAAATGAACACCTTGAGAATTAAAGACTTGTTTCAAACTTGCTGATAATACTGCTTCAAGTCAGTTGCCTTTGGAATCAGGTAAAACAAAAACAGACTGCTCTACCCCATAGTTCACTACTCGCAGCTTCTCTGAACTATGATTCACTGCACAATACTGTCAATGCATTTTGCATAAAGTAGTGGATATCTAAACTGTCTAAAATGTCCTATAACCATGAATAGTTTTGAAAATAAACAAGAAAAAGAATGTGTCTTTGTAAGCGCCTAGATCCGTAGCTAAAGCATTAAATAAATGCCAGTCATTATTATCAGTATCATTATTACTATATTCTCTAAATCCAATGTCTGATGTTCCCAAGGCAAAAGTTCCCATTCTAATGATTAACTAGTTAGCTCATATCTATCTTCAGAAGAAATCTAAAATACAAAAAAAAATTAAAAGAGGAAAAAAAGGGGCCTTTTTTTTTGGTAACTCCCATCTTTTGTAAGAATGAAACAGCTCTTCTGCGCAATCTTCACTAACAAATCTAATGTATGTATTCCACCATGATCAGGGACCCACTGAGTCATTCTGCCGAAGGCCCTGGTTGGGTATGGCAGGCAAGACGCTGTCCTGTAATATGGATGGTTCCTTGAAGCGGAGAGGGGCGGGGCGGGACTCGGGAATGTCCTGGGCTGCGGCTCTGTCTTCCTCGGTTCTTGTTTGACCAGGGCGGTGGCTGGGGATGGGTTGCTGACATTGTCTGTTGCTCTGGACATGGATCCCATCCCTAGGTTGTTGCCCACTTGGAAGAAGGAGTACCGTAAACACTGAAAAATAAGGTTTTGTTAAGTTCATATATACAACAACAGCAACAAAAGGAATTTACCAATATAAAGGCTGCTAGTTTCTAGGTTGCTACTGAACTCTAGCTGTTATGAAAACAGGCTGAAAACCACTCTGATATTTTTCTAACAAATGTTACAAAGCTTTGTATCAACAAAACAGGCTACTTGAAACGTAGAAAGTAGATATCAAGACAGTATTCTGTTCTGACTGACAGATCATGGTTACATCACTGTCAGTTGGTATACTACATGCTGAAGCATGTCATCATTTAACACCGAATCAGAAGAGTAAGCTGCATGAAGACAAACAGACAGTTTACCATTGACACTTCTTTTAATACACTGTTCAATCTACAATCATTAGTTTCAGGTAGCCGTCAGTTTTTCAAGTCATTCAGTCCTATCTTGAACATGTTTTGCTTGCTTATGTCTTGGATTTAGACACCTTCAAATAATTTCAAACTCCCATCTTACTCTCATACAATGTTGTTGTTTTTTCTGCCTCTCTTTTACCAACCATACTGAGTGATGAAAGTGAGGTCTGGTATGGTTTGCTTGAAAAACAGAATGAAAACTATCAAACAAGCATCTTTTATCCACAATGTCCTACGATCCTATGTTCAGAGTCTCTTTCCATTCTTTCGTTACCACATCTCTCTTCATCTAACCCTTTTATTTCCAGTATGCTCGTAAGTGAAGAACATTAACATCCCTGGAACTGGACTGGGCACGCGCATCACATCATGTGACACATCGTTTGCAAAAGCCTTCTCATGGGACTGAATGACTTTATTCAACCGAAATAAATGCACACTTATCCACTTCACTGAGTATAGTTCCTGTCTTCCAATCCATACATAATAATCCATTTTGTAAGTAATAACACAGATCTGCAAAGAAAACATGTAATGACTCCACTGCAACAGCTGCAATGGGGCAAACCTGGATGAGGATATGTATGGCCAGGTGTCAGAAGAGCAGCATGGGAATATGGCCACCAAGAGGGCACCCGAACACATTAGCAAATGAAATTCAGAAAGACAAAAGAATGTATCGCATACCAGTGCACTCAGTTTAGAGTCACTGGCAAGTATGCGTTCCATGTATTGCCACATTTCTCTTCCCCAATTCCAAGACATGGACTCTAATACAAACGTCCCACTTCTTCTTTCCTTTAATCAGGTCGTCTGGACATCCTCTCTAATAACCACTATGAGAATCAAAAGAAAAACAAATGGAAAGAGAAATCATCATCTGGCTAACTCCCCATAAACATTCACTCCCAACAACCTTTCTCACAAAACAGCATACTTTAAATGGAAGGAATTACCTAACTGTTATATACATCCCAGTGGGTAATTTTCGATACATGATTACAGCAATAAAAGTCACCACGCTCAATCCACACTACAAGCATTCCAAAAAGGTAAGCAGAACAGGAGGAGAAGATAGGGGTGAGAAAGGAACCATTTCAAAGTACCTGAGCTGCAGTGGGTCGCTTGTGGGGGTTCCAGGAAAGCATGTCCCGCATGACTTGAATGCCTTCGTTGCTGGCATTGGGGATGAGGCTCCGCAGGTTGGTGGCCACACACTGGGGCCATCGGAAATTCATGGCCGCGGCCAGTCTGAACCCCTCCTCCCAGTCCTCCTGCACTCAAGTCATGGCAACAGGTTTTACTTCCGTGCTCGTGGGAGTGTGTTGGTGTTTGAGTGCATTAGAGTCCTTTTGACTACACTTTTGTAAAAAAAAAAAAAAAAATTGCAGTAAATTGATTGTTGTGTTTGAGTGCATTAGGTCTGTTGTGATGCATAGATTTGTGGATGTTGGTGCATTAGAGTCCTTTTGACTACACTGTTGTAAAAAAAAAAAAAAAAAAAAAATTGCAGTAAATGATTTTCAAATCAATCACATTCATAGTTGTTGTGCATGAGTGCGTGTTTGTGTGCGTGCATGCATGTGTGTGTGTGTGTGTGTGTGTGTGTGTGTGGTGTGTGTGTGTGTGTGTGGTGTGTTTTTAACATTCTTAATTTAGACAGCAGTCTTGTACAAGAACAAGAATTTATCATCAGTCTAAAAACGTTACCTCTCTCTCTCTCTCTCTCTCTCTCTTTAATCAGATTTTTAGTACAACAGGATAACTACAAAAAGAATGTATCTCTCTCAACCCCAATGATTTATGTGGGTCACCTAAACCAAAACACTGTGTTCTACACAATAACACACTGATCTCAATACCTTCTTTGGTGTGCCTAGAACGGAACAAATCTTGAAAATCTCATCAATCTCCGAGCTGCCAGGGAAGAGGGGACGGAGAGTATACAGTTCAGCCATGATGCAGCCAATGGCCCACATGTCGATGGGAGAGCTATAGTTGGTGGAACGTAGCAACACCTCAGGGGCACGATACCTGCAACAACAAATACAGACCATGGCAAAACTTTACTACATCCATGACACGTGGAGAACACACACACACACACCACACACACACATATAATCAAACAAAATGAATTAACTGAATTTTTCCTGACTGCAAGGCATGTCAAGCGGGTGACACTGTAAAACAAAACTAAACAAAATGATGATATATGATTTTGGCAGACAACACCTAAATATTAAGGTTGTTGTCGCAATGCCTATGTTCAACTTGATTTGGTCTGAACTGTTTTTCTGCCTAAAAAATCGTAAGTAATCACTACCTGCCTTCATTTAATCATCAAAAAAGTGCATCCTTTATATCATAAGCAAATTAAATAATGACATGTCTCATTAATCACTATGTCACCTAGATCTTCAATGGTATTCCTTACAAAATAACTTTTTCATGATCAGCACATAGAGCACATAACGACTGACTGAACAGAACGTTAATAATGGAACAGGGCCCTGCTTCATACAAGTCACTGCAGATCTTACCATCGTGTGGAAACGTAGTCTGTATATGGTGGCCGTGACCGTGTTTCTCGTGCCAACCCAAAGTCAGCGAGTTTGACCAGATCTGTGCCATTACAGAGCAGATTCTCTGGTTTCAAGTCTCTGTGAAAGAACCCTGGAAAACCAAACACACAACACCTCCATCAAAACTGTGTCATCAGCGGGGGAGCCAGAGCTTAGGGGAAGCATAATGCAGATTCAAAGCCATTCTAGCATGCCATCTCTTTCAAAATTCACCTACAATCATTTTACCACTTATCCCAATTTAAGAACCACTTATATTTAAAGTGCAGCCCACAGTCTTATTCAAAACAAAGGATGGAAAAGATACTGCAACTTTAGCCCCAACTAGATAATTATCAGTCACAAACCAAAAGCAAAAAAAAAGAAGGAAAACAACAACAGCAGGGGAAAAAAACCTGATCACATCAAAGCAGATG
This sequence comes from Conus canariensis, assembly GCA_033310375.1. Classification (NCBI taxonomy): domain Eukaryota; kingdom Metazoa; phylum Mollusca; class Gastropoda; order Neogastropoda; family Conidae; genus Conus; species Conus canariensis. The sequence goes on from CM065719.1 coordinate 4,579,327, forward strand.
AAAACTATGAATATGCAGACCCTTTACAATCATCTCCTAAACATCACCCCAATGTGAAGCTTCCATATCTGAGCCTTTTAAACAGCAATTTGAAAGTAGATGGCCAGCATTCATGGGCTAGATCTTTCATTAATTTTCAACTTAAAATACAGAAGACTTATAAATTTTTTAAAAAAATTTTTTTTTAAAGTATTTTGGCTCTGTAGCTTACACACATTGCATTTCCTACATATTGAAGAATTACACTCTGGTAAGTTTTTGTTCCCTTCATTTTCACAGCGTCAAATTTGCTCAACAACACATTTACTCAATTACACACAGTCAATCAAATTTAGTGATAGTGCTAAGGAAAAGATTTCCAACTTGATCTGATGCGAGATAAAATAAATCAATACAGATATAACTTCTGGCTGACAAGAGCACATCAGCCTTAGAATCTAACTGAAAACATGTATGTGTATGAGCATATTTAGTGCACATGTGTGTAAGTATGTGTGTTTGTGTCTGTGTGTCTGTCTGTAAGAGGGAGTGCATGAGTCTGTACGTCTGTGTGTCTGTCAGCGAATGTGTCTCTACATGTTTATACGTGTGCATGATTTTTCTCTTCTGCAGTCAATTTTTTTGGTTGCGTCATCTTCAGTCCTGTTGCTATGATGAACCCATGCATGCATGACTGAGCCTGCATGCTTGCATGCGTGTATGTGTATGTGAGAAAGTGAGTGTCATGCATGTATGCATGCATTCATGCAGACTTACATGTGCACGTGTTCATGTTTGTATACATGCATTCAAACACATTAAGATTGGTGTGGCCACAAATGTCACTTCTTGAACACCAAACACTGAATACAATATTCTCTGCTACCTTTAGAAATCCACGACAGACTATGACCTGTGCAATTACTGCAGTAATTAGTGTCAAAGTAAATAGCACACCATGGAAAGCAGCAGGTACACCACCACTTGCCACTCACCATGTTTGTGCATGAAAGACAGACCCTGCAGAACTTGGTACATAATATTCCGTATCACAGACTCCGGTATCAACTTGTCCCTGAAACACACAGCGCCAACACACATAAGTGTATGAGCACGCGCACGCACACACACACACACACACACACAAACACACACACACACACAACACACACACATACACACACACACACACAGACAAACATACCCAGATTAAGCATCTTTAAGTATTCTTCCCACACTGAGCGTAATAAATGTGTACCAGCTCTATCTTTAGGGATGGGAAAGATCTTTCAGTAAAGCAGAAGAAATGGGCACCCCTCATAATCCTGGCTTTGAAAGAAAATGAGGTTTCCAGCATCTCAATCTCCAATGGCCACTTTGGCCATCAGATCATCTGTTTGACCTGACAGCGAACATCACTTTACTTTGGCTCTTTTATATTACAATAAAAAGCTGGCATGTCATAAATTGTGACCCAGATTAAAAAAAAAAGGGAAAACTTTTCCAGATCAAATAAAGAAAAAATCGGTTCACAAAGTCAAGAAACAGTAGAAAACAGTAAAAAAAATCCAAGAAATTTAAAATCGTTTGTTACCCAATCAATTAAAAAAGAACTTTGTTTCAGTTTTGCAGTATCAAACACATAAACGTTGACAGCATGCATATGGAGAGTGACAACGGTCAACACAAGTTGTACTTGTATGTAACATGGGAGTGCAAAGGAGTAAAGCATCAAGTGCATATGAATGAACAGACATTAAACTTAGAAAATATACACACACACACATACTTTCTCTCTCTCATTCTCTCTCACTCTTTCTCTCACACATACACATCCAACATACTTATGTTAAATGACCGCCATTACTACAATCCCACAACACAACTGGGGGAGTCTGAAACATGCTAGGTAAGGGGTGACTGGGTCTAAAGATTGACTGTCTTGATGGCAAAAAAAAAAAAAAAAAAAAAGCTATTCTTCAGGTGGCTTGTCTTGCACTGAAAATAGTGCTAACTTTTGCCGGATGGAAGAAGTTGAGACAGATGGCTGGATGGGTGTGTGTTATTGGATATGAAAAAAAAATGACAGAAATAAACAAAGGCAGATTCAAAGAGAGAAAAGGAAATTGAACACACAACCTCCCAGCTGGGAATCTGCAACATTAATCAGTAATTCGCCACAGCAGCTGGTACATTTTTTGCATTTGTCTACACCAGGTTCACCCCCCCCCCCCCCCCCCTGTAAGAAAGGCTCCATCCCTTTAAAAGACTTCTTTTTTCCTGGAATTTTCTTTTATATGTCTTCAACACTTTCTTCCCAGAACCCCTCTATTAAAGACCTCAATCTTTAAAAGATTTTGTATGTCATTATTATGAGGTTCCACTGTACAATGTACATAAAGTTCCGACAAGACAAAACAGAACAAACTGTTCACAAATGGTAATTCACCACAAAACCATAACAATCAGGCTCTGACTGGAGCAGGATAGGGGGTTGGGGAAGGGGGCGCAAACTGAGGTGTAGATTTGGTGAGTGTGTGGGATGGTAGCACATTAGACGTTTGCACTGCCTTTTTTCACGTGCACGCACACACGCATGTATGCACGCACGCACGCGCACACACACACACACACATAAACACACAGCTGCACCTCCCTCCCTCTCCTTTTCTCCTTCATCCCTTAACAACTTCAATATGATCTTTTTCACAAACGCAGACATTCCTTCTTTCTCTCTGTGAGATCCCTCTTACATGCACCAGCATACACTCTGACTCCCTCGCTCTTACTCTTTCACTGATTCACGGATCACAAACACCCACACAAACTGATGGGCACTGACCTGTCTTTCATCATCTGGTACAGATTCTCCTTCATGAACTCGAACACAAAGTACAGCATGTCATTCTCTCTGATCACCTCTTTCAGCTTCACGATGTTGGGGTGATTCAGCTTTCTCAAAGACTGGAACACAGAAAGCGTTGACATGTCAGGACATGACATGACACTTGTATGTAATGAAGAATATACTTAAGTGAACTGTTCTGTGATTTTATTATTTTCCTCCCTGACAGAAAAACTCCAAATTTTAATACTAAACTACATAAGTCAATGCATAAGATATTCATTTAAGAGTCAACTCAAAAAGAAGTACACACTTATAGATACAAAAGAAACTAAAAGCACTAAAGCAAATAAAAGTGAAAAAAATACCACCATATCATTCAAAATGTGCTTACTCAAAGCACCATATACTACAAGAAAGAAATAGCTACAAAATATACTATGTGTACTTGGGAAAAACAATAAAAAATATTTGGTGCTCCATTGATCTGGTAACTGATGTCCACAAAAAAAAAAACAACAACAACAAAAAACTTTCGTGTACTCAATGTTTTTGCAAGAAGTAACAGATATCCAAGAATCGAACTGAGATTGACACCTGACCTCTGGGTGGGCACAGGCCACCATATGCAGAGGCTGCATGACAGGTGGATGATGTCAATAATTACACAGGGTTTGTGCAGTCCTTGAAAGTCCTTAATTTTTGGGCCCCCCTTGAAAGTCCTTAAAAATCAGGCTTTTGCTCATAGGTCCTTAAAAAGTGCTTGAATTTTGTCATTGATAATGATTTTGAATAGTCTGTGTAAAAATCTTGAGGCTTTTTTTTTTTTAATCTGATATTGAATTTTTTTTAAAGTATGAAAGTAAAAGAAGTGCGAGTCGGAGTTGACCGACGATCTCTCAGATAAGTAATCTGCTACAGGTAAAAACCACCAGAGTTGCTGGCCTTCATGGAGCCTGTGCACATGATAGAATGATCCGCCGTCTTGAAATTGAGAAGCCAACATGCAGGAGAAGTGTTTGTTTAGCATCGTTTGTATGAAGGAAAAAAAAAAGAGTACAAAGAATGGTTGCATGCAGACCCAGGTGGAGACAAAACAATGATTTTTGCCACATATGCAAAAAGATCCTAGACAGTGAAGAATTTAATTTATGCCAGTATTTCAGGATTATTTTTCTTAAAGTTATCCTTGAAAATTTTTTTCTAAAGTCTTGAAAAGTCCTTGATTTTTTTATTTTTATTTTTTTGTCAGAAAATCTGTATGAACCCTGTACACTTTAATGCCAATTTCTTCAACACTACTCCATCCCCATTCACCATCTTTTTTTAAACCTTATTTCTAATGGCTGAAGAACTGTTTACCTCTTCTTGTTTTCTACCACCAGCTTTCTGTTCTAAATGATTTCTCATTTCAGTTTCACAATCATTTCATGATTATGGCAATGGTATACAATTCAATAATTTTTCAACTGATAGAAAAAAAAAGAAAAAAAAAAGACAAATGTTTGGCTAGTGTTTGTTTGTAGCTAGTTTCTATTAATCTATGTCTGCATAATTTTTTTATTCATATTCTGCAAACTCATTTTAAACTTTAGGGGCTGGAATAGCTCAGTTGGTAGAGTGCCAACTCGTGATCCTGGGGTTGCAGGTTCAAATTTCGGTACGAGGGATTTTTCCCTCGGAGTTAACATTGGTTCTGACTCCATTCCCCATACAGTCCTTCAAATGAGACTTATAAACCGAGGTTCCGTGTGTGAACGCACGCACATCTTGCACACACGTAAAATCCCATCACCAACTTTCGGAAGAGAAGGCCAGTTTGGCCGTTGGTATGGATGACACATTACACATAGCATGCACCTTCCCCGAAGATGGAGTATGGCTGCCTTGATGGTGGGATAAAAAAAACGGTCATACACACAAAACTCCACTGCCTGTCTATACAGGCAGTGTCCGCAGGAGTATCAGCCTGCGTGCGCACAAAGAAAGGAAAGGAATTTAACTTTTCCCCTTCATTTCAGAGCTGTGTATATTACAAGAAGAACTTAACAGTTAAATTACTGTTCCGCTGAACGAAAGAGACAAACAAATTACAAGACAAAACACTGCGCGTTTCCACCTCTCGATGTGGACATCCATTTTGCGCTCAATTTGAGGAGATCAGTGACTGCTCCTTCTTCAATTTCATAGTCTTGAATGCTGTTAGTCCTGCCTGCAGAAGACCGAAGAGGTCAAAATGCTTCCTGTTTTGTCTTGTAATTTGTTTGCCTCTTTCAACTGGTGGAACAGTAATTTAATTTTCAAGTTTGTTTTAATTTCCACCTGCAATCACTCACTTTGAAACTGACTTCAAAGGAAAAGGACAGTTTGTGTTTATTTTGCTTTCTTCTCAATTAAAAAAAAATCTCTCACTTCCTTTAAATGTATATGTGCGTGCGTGTGTGTGTGTGCGTGCGTGCGTGCATGCGTGCGTGCGTGAATGCATGCGTGTGTGTGTGTGTGTGTGTGTAATTGTTCACTTGTTATTTACTTCCTCATTCTCTCTGCAAACACACCAGTCTCTATGTGTAATATCCTTTATGGGTTTTTTTAGCACCCTACCCCAGCCCCACCTAAACCCTTCCTCTCTGTTCTCTCACATGCCACAGAAGTCTCTTATGTACATACGTTATGCTTTGGCTCAAGTAAATGAACAGAACGCTTACTCTTTTCCTTTTTCCTTTTCGCAATCTCTGCCTCCTTTTGTCTTTCTCCTCTGTGTGAGCATGCATGTGTAAATATGTGTGTGTGTGTGTGTGTGTGTGTGTGTGTGTGTGTGTGTGTGTGTGTGTGTATGTGTTTGTGTGTTTGTGTGTGTGTGTGTGAGTTAGTGTGAGACTGTTTACGCAAGTATCTGTGCTTTGTGTGTGTTTATGTTTGACAACTTGGCCCCATTCTGCACAATTTCTTTGTTTAAATCCTTAGTAAGTACCTTAGACAATCAACACACTCTCACTGTTTTCAGAAAGACAAGCTGCCACTTAAGAGCACTCAAACTGTCAAAAGACGCACACACTCACACACACAGACTAACACTCTCTCTCTCTTTAAAATCAAAAGGCAGCAAAGATAATATCACAGCACAAAAGCAAATATCATAATACAAAAGCAAAAGTTTTCAGACTTCCTGATAATGGCACATCTTTTCCTGCTGTCCATGATAGATGTAAGACTGTAAGTTCTGTCAGCAACTTTCCCCATACGGCATGTGTTAAAATTTCCAACCTGCACCAGGCTTACAAACAAGAGTCTGTACAGTTCTGTGCGTGTGTGTGTGTGTGTGTGTGTGTGTGTGTGTGTGTGTGTGTGTGTGTGTGTGTGTGTGTGTGCATGCGAGCATGCGTGCGTGCACTTGTGTGAGAGAGAATCTGTGCATGTACGCACATGCATGTGTGCATGCATGCATGCATGCATGCGTGTGTGTGTGTGTGTGTGTGTGTGTGTGTGTGTGTGTGTGTGTGTGTGTGTGTGTGTGAGTGTGTGTGTGTGTGCGCGCGCGCGCATGTGTATGTGTGTGTGCAAGAGAGAGGAGAGAGAGAGAGAGAGAGAGAGAGAGAGAGAGAGAAATGTGGATCTGTGAGTGAAAATGCTGATATAACTGATACACAGAACCGACAACATTTAAAACACGTATTTCAGCGCAGGATCTGTTCACACAATATAAAAAACACATAAAAATATCCAGCAGGTACACCACGGTTCTGCGCCCATTCTAAAAAAGTACTCCCCAATTCAAAAAGAATGCGTTTGTGAGCTGCTCCGAGCCAAGTGGACTGACAGTCAGCTCCAGTGCACCCTTTTTATGCTCCCCTGAAATTCAATCCCCCTAAGAATTCTTCTCCAAGCACAATGTGTACACCATAAAGGGGGCTGCTATGTGAATGAAAGTACTGTTGTATGGTGATCAAATTGTCTGGAGCTTCGAGGTGAACGCCCAAACCACAATGGCAAGCGTGGAAGGTGTCTCTGCAAAGGTACACCACAAGTCTGTGTGGTGGTGGTTGTGGCATTGGCAAAAGAAAGAAAAACAATGCATGCATGCACACGTCTGCAAGCACACGCAGGGGGGACACATGCAGGGAATATTTGTTCACTCACCTTTACTTCTCGCAGATTCAGGCATTCATCCCATGAGTAGTACTTCTTCTTCATTCTGAAAAGAACAAATATACAAAATCAAATGATCACTGAAGAAGAAAATAAATTTTTTGTTGAAAGTTCTGTTCATAAAATCAATGGGCTGTGATGTGAGGAAAGTGAAAAAGGGGAAAACTTCAAACAAAGCAAACCTACAGGTGGTTGACAAATAACAGGAAAAGACCTGAAAATGAGTTGAGGGTTCACATGGTGTTACCTGGGTCTCTTTCAATACAAACAGCTTTCCTGTCTTCTGGAAGCTCTATGCTAATAACTCTCTCTCTTAGGCCACTTTCCCTGCCTTTTTTAAAAATTCATTTTTGTCCTTCTTTATTGTCATCTACTGGTTTTCTGCCTTTGTGGATCTTTCTGTTGTCTTCAATCTGGAAACTCTTGTAAATGTCTTTATGTAATAGTACTTTATCACATGCCAGCTTTCTGTTGTTTTCTGGTAATTTGATAGTGAAAAATTGTACACACTGTCCAGAATGAAGAATGCAGTATCTTTTCGCCATTTTGGATTCAAAGTTAATTTTTCATTGAAATGTTTTCCCTTTATTTTTCACTTTTTTTTTTTTTTACCTGGGACTCCAAAATCAAGGGGTATGCTCAGTACTCTCAGCACAGCCTAGGCTGACATGCTTTAAGATGTCAGTAATTCAGCTACCATGTCATAACTCTTCTTAAATTCTCTCATCTTAGCCATTAATTCATTTACCCATCAGCCTTAAATCACACGCAGTGTGGTTTTGAAACTGAAGTGTGGTGTAGTGTACATGGGCTAGTCCGAATGCAGTGACACCTCCCTGATGAAACCAAAACTTAAAACTCTTAACTGCTTATGTTGTTTCTCTTTCATGGTACCTTTGTTTGTTTGTTTGCTTTATGGTCACACAAGAAAAGAAATTGTCATATTACTTATTTTGTAATGCGATTTGTGTGTGTGTGTGTGTGAGTTTTACAGCCATGAAAAGGCTGTGTGTGGCCAGCTGGGTTATGATAAATGCACTTTAAACTTAATCTGAAAGAGTGGGGGGGGGGGGGTAGATAGAGAAGAGAGGGGAGAGAGAGGGAGGAAGAGAGAGAGAGAGAGAGAGAGAGAGGAGAGATGAGAGAGAGAGAGAGAGAGAGAGGAGAGAGAGAGAGAGAGAGAGAGAGAGAGAAAATCAAAGCTGAATAAATCTTATCTCGAATTCAGCTGATGCCTATTTCAAATACACTTTATCTTTGACAAAAGCCAGATGAATGTTGACAAAGTGAATTTCAGACAGAAAAAAACCCCACTGAATCAGATATCAGGTTGCATTCAGTAAGTCTTAGCTAAGCTAACATGCTGGCAAGAACTAGGCTGCTTGATTATTAAAGCATGTCTCAGCTAAGCTCACATATTGGCAAAGTTTTACAAAATGTGTGCGTTGTACAGGAACATGGTTCAAGCCAAATATACACACACAGAACACAGTTTTCACACACACACACACAATGCGCAGTTACTGGCAAAAGAACAGATCTACCTTGCACACAGACATAAAGTACAAATTAAATGTGATATCAAAGGCATAGGCTCTCTGCTGACTAAGACTGAAAAAACTGGCCAACTGGTTCAAAGGAAACTTCAGGGGCCAAAGAGAGAGAAGGGGGGGGGGGGGGGGGGGGGGGTGGTAACAAAGAAAACAAAGCATAGGGATAAAGACAGCCTGCACAGCCAGAAAAGAGAGAGAGAGAGAGGGGAGGGGGGATTGATGAGAGACAGAGAGAAGGGTGAGAAAGGGACAGCACAAGATGGAGAGTGAGTCTGCCAATTGTTCCCTCATAAGATTTGTATGAACACATCTGATAACCTCTCTCTCCCGCACCCTCTCTCTCTCTCTCTCTCTTTCTCTCTCTCAGTCTCCTTGTATACACAGACAGATGTATAGATAGGCAGAGAGACAAGACAAAACAAATGGATAAGACAGATTAATCTACAAATATTTGTTACAGGACCATTTAATTGCTTGGCAATCTTTTGGTCAATGCAACATCTCCTAATACAGGAAAAAATGTGGATATTGCCAAGTGTTTCACATCTGATATTACTACACTGAAAAAAAACTTCTTAAATTTTTTTCTTGAAAAAAACAACAACAATAAACAAACAAAAAAAGCTTCACTGAAAACCTATTCAAAAAGAAAACATATGCAATATACACTTTTTATATCAAATTCCTACCCGACATCCGGCCAATAAGCATTCCGCTGTAGGGCAACCCACATCATTAACTTCAAAGGAAAGCAGAAAAAATGTTTCAAGTGGCGGTGCACAAAACACCATGGCTGCAGGGCAGTCAATCAATGATAATAATGATTAAAACATGTTAGATCAATATCATACCACACAATGCCTTCTTCCCCCACCTCAGCCAGTCAATAACAAGCGCCAGACTGCCAGTTCCCAGTAACCCTGCCGGGTTCAGCCAGAAGCTTTGACTGTATATGTATACAAAGCGTAGAGCTTTCTAGTGTAAGGTTGGCGGTGGTATTCATCGCCCAAACAAAAGACCAGCTCTCACACTCTCTCTCTTTCTCTTTAATTTTTAAACAAAGTCAACAAACCTCGTGGGAAACACAGGCACAGAATGTGTGCCTGTGAAGAGGAAGCTGTAAAGAGGAGCTGGCCGAGTGTAACAAGCTGGGCACGGTCAGCCTGGGGTTGTTATTCCATTTAAAAATGAATATACATATATACATACATATATATATATACACACACACACACACACACACACACACACACACACACACACACACACACACACACGCTGAAGGATCTACCCAATTTTGTGAAAGTGCTTCACATCAGCACATAACCAGGATCCAAAACAAGCCTGATGAGTTCTTCACAGAGCGAAACGACTGTCACCTGCTGGTCCTGCTGAGCTCCACATTGGAGAAACTTTAAAACACAGAGGACACTGACTGGAAAACTGTTCCTCTAAGAACCATCTTCCCCTTAAAAGTGGATTTACCTGATCTAAAGTTTTGAGATGGCCTCTTAACATTTGCATACCCTATCTATGGAGACGAAAGGCATCAGGGCCAGGTTTTACTATGGTACCTATTTGTGTGTATGAATACATACCTAATTTGGCAAGAGTATGTATGTGTGTATACATGTGTTTGTAAGTACATGTGTGCAGGCATGCGTGGAGGGGAGTGGGGGGAGAGGTGTGTGTAACCTCTGTTTAACTCCCTTTCATGTTCACAATGATACCATGTTTTGATGGAAATCTATGCATGTTTTTCTGTTACAGCCTCTGACAAAGCCTTTATAATGCAAAAAATATTCCATAAACATAAAGTCACATACAATGAGGCTCACACCATTCAATATGTTAACATAAAAAGCACAGCAGACAAAAATCTTGGGAAATCTAATGGAAACATCTAAAATTCAACTTAGCTGCTTCGAGTTATCATTTTAAAAATACTATAAAAATAAGAACCAAGAGATCTCTTTACCTTTCTATCTCTCTCTCGCTCTCTCTAACACAGACGTGCATGCTTATGCAGACAGACACACACACACCCACACACACACACACCACACACACTAATGTGCGTGCGCACACTCACACACACACTTGCATGCTATTTTCAACCTGCACATAATCTACTGCTGTTTCCATGTGTGTGTGTGTGTGTGTGTGTGTGTGTGTGTGTGTGTGTGTGTGTGTGTGTGTGTGTATGTGTGTGTGTATGCATGTGTGTATGCAAGTGTGTGGGGGCGTACACATGCACATGGGCATGTGTGTGTGTGTGTCTGTGCATGTGTGTGCGAGTGCATGTATATGCAAATGCTTGCACCTGTGTGTGTGTGTGTGTGTGTGTGTGTGTGTGTGTGTGTGTGTGTGTGTGAGTGCGTGTGTGTGTGTGTGTGTGTGTGTGTGTGTGTGTGTGTGTGTTGTGTGTGTGTGTGTGTGCGCGCGCGTGCGTGAAACTGAGACGAAAAGAGGAGAAAGAAAGACAATCATGTTTTGTTAGATATCAGAAAAACATAAGGCTAATTTGACTAAGATAGATTACAGTCAGTGTTGCAAGTGTGTGTGTGTGTGGTGTGTGTGTGTGTGTGTGTGTGTGTGTGTGTGTGTGTGTGTGTGTGAAACGAGAGATGAAATGAGAAGGAAAAAATACGCTCATATTTTGTTAAATATTAGAAAAAACATAAGGCTAATTTGACTGTAGACTAATTAAAGCTGGTCAGTGTGTGCAAGTGTGTGTGTGTGTGTGTGTGTGTGTGTGTGTGTGTGTGCGCGTGGCGTGTGTGTGTGGCGCGCGCGTGCATGTGAGTGTACATGAATATGTAGGCACAGGACTAAAGAAATGTTAAAGTGAAGGGATCTGTGAGTACACACATGTACTTGTTTCATATGTTTGCCTATAGTCAAAACAAGTATTATTAACAGCTTGCTCATCAACACATTCGTACAATGCACATGTGCCTGCATAACCGCGAACCAGCACATCTGTATTCCCACTAATGAGCACAGCAGCATGCATGGATCTGGATGAATGTGATGAATGCATGCACGTGCCCCACATAACAGTAAGCCAGTCACCTTCAGTAATTCAGTCAGGTTCAATAATATACAGTACACGAAGCTGACGCTACCATTTAAAGTAGGCTTCATGCCCACTAAATGACCATTTCTGGACAGGTGCCACTATGGTTCTGGCACAGGTAACTACTTCCCTGAACCTCTGCTGCATGGTCAATCTTCCATTATGTAACACCAGGGTTTATGGTGGCAAGAACCAGTGTCACTGTTTGCAGTTTTACTTCTGCACAGTTGGGAATGCTCTACAACCTTTTTTTCTTCTTTATTCTTTTTTCTTTTTTGTACTATTACTCCATGCATTTAATTCAATGGTACCAGAAGACTTCACAACATTTTGCACAAACTGTAATCTGGAGTAAATGCATGTGTGTGTGTGTGTGTGTGTGTGTGTGTGTGTGTGTGTGTGTGTGTGTGTGTGTGTGTGTGTGTTTAGATACTGGGCAGTGAAAAACTTGCTGTTATTGTATTAATCAAGGTGCATCAAAGAGAAAAAAAGAAAATAGCATCGCCAGCCAGGCTCCATCGGCACACCTGCTGAGCACCAAATTCAAAATCACATTGCAAAAGGTGACTAGGAAAGCTCTTTCCATGTCATCCTAGAGCTAGCGCATTGTGCTTCTTTCCTGTTTTCCCCAATTCAACCACTGGGAGAGATGTCGCCAATTCTGGACTGGGTGACAGCAAATTTTTACCACAAACAACCTCACCTGAGGCTTGCCACCTCATTACTGTCTGTAAGGTAAGTCATCAAGCAACCAACCACCTATTAGTGAAACATCAGTGCCTGTTCCTGTCATCAAAACCTTCACCGTTGTAGCTAATCCTAGCTGTCATGTGGAACAGTCGCAGTGACAAGTATTTCTAACTGTACATTTTTACTGACCCACTGGTGTTGATGTCTTAGTAATTACTTCAGTAACTGGACACAGTGTCTAATAACTACTTCTGCCACCAGACACAGTGTTTAACTACCTAATCAGCAGGTCGTGATCAGTGACTGACAACTACCCCAGTCCTCAAACTGGAGTGTGCAATGAATTATATGTATTCTCTCATGAGTTGATCACCTTGGTAATTAATGTCTTGATGGCATGGTGAGAATGACATACAGCATGGTTTTCATATTACCTGTTTACCTCTTTTGTTTCAAAGTTTAATTATACTGATGGGGGAATCTAACAGAAAATTGCTAAGATGTGTCCATCTACACAGCTCTCTGTGGGTATAGGTACAATCTGTGAAGAGTGAGAAATGCTTTCAGTTTTTACAACCATCATGGCAATGTATCCATGCTATACAGTTTATTTTGTTTGTTCAATTTCATGAGTTGGGAGTGATGATTACATTTTATTTAAAGAATAGAGTTGATCATATATACCTGCTGGAGACACTCTTTATCCAATGTTTGCATTGTAAAAATGTGATTTATCTAAATACATTTATGATACATAATAAAAGTTAGTTGAGTGGTCAACAAAGATATATTACATGTTCTGAAAAGGCTGCCTTTGAAAACAAGCAAACAGTATAATCTATCAATTAATTTCTTAACAGATGCTTGAATTTTTTTCGTTTTCTTTTAAGGGACTCTTTTTGTTTGACAAGGCTTCGTTTTCTTAAATCACACAAGCATACTTGTCAAAAAAAAGATACAAAACACTAACATCATTCATCAAAAAAAAAACTCCCGTTGACTGAAAAGGATAATTTCATCTTGGTCTTAAGAAAAAGTTGAATGTTAGGTTAGGTCTTCAATTTAAGTCTATACACATTGTGATATTAGACGAACCTAATCTATAAGAATAACATTAACAGCAACAGCAAAAAATGGATAACTAACTATAAAACATTGAAGAATAACCGGTCATAACAAGGACGTTACTAAAACACCAGTTCCCATTTTACAAAACAGAAAAAATAGACTTTGATGCAATGAAACAGCAATTTTACACATTAGTGATAAATCGGTTACAACTGTATCCAGAGAACAATTATGTAGAGGTGGTAGATGAGGTTTTAATTGCTTGCAGTGGAAAAGTATGTGGGAATTTGTTATCATTTCACCACAAAGGCATGTTATATTTTTGCAAAACTTTGTCTTAAAAGCGTTTAGTTTGATCTTATATATTAGCGAAATTATGATCCGAGAAAACGGCAAACTACATTGATAAAAAGAATGAAGTGTGTCAAAGTTTAATAGCTGGTTTATGCGTGTATCAAGAGAACATCCCGAATTTTGTTGTTTTTTCCTAAAATGTTTCCAGCATGCATTTTCTAGAAGACTGTATCCCTCATGGATAGACAATGGGATACTGATAACCTCCGACCCGCTAGTATTTTTCGCTCCCCGTTTTGCTGCTCTGTCTACTCTCTCATTAAACTGAATCCCACAATGAGAAGGAACCCAACAGAAACTAATTCTTGTACCCCTAATAATCAAGAAATGTATTAGGTGATTAATATCTGTAATCAGATCTTGTCTTACTATAGGGTTTGTTTTACTTAGGGCGAATAAAACAGATTTTGAATCGACACAAAAGAGGACTTGGAATATTGGATTTGAAAAGTCAAGTAGAAAATACAAAGCCATTAGAATGGCAGTTAGTTCTGCTGTAAAAATAGATCTGTTTTTTCCAAGATAATAAGATTTTTCAATTTTCAATGAAGGAATTGTAAATGCTGCACCTGCTTCTTTGGTATCCAAAAGAGACCCATCCGTATAAATTTTAAGATGAAAGGGATACGAATTTTCAATATACTCTTTTACTATTTGGCCTATGGCACTGATACGTTCTAGACTCTCTTACGGGCAGGAAGTCTTTTTCAGTGCTCCGAAAAGTTTACTTAATAAGATGCAAAGTTTGGATTGCAAAGCTTTCAAACTGGCTCTTGGTGTGCCGTATCATGCACCATCTTTGGGAACATATAGCGAAGTAGGAGTATTACCATTAGATGAACATCGACGGCTAGCTGTTGCTAAATATGTCTTACGAATCTCAACACGTGACAGCAACGTTGAGAATGAAGTCAGTTTGAGATCTGACATTAGCTTCCCAAAAAGGGCAAAATCAATTTCTTCACTCACAACTATTGGAACTTTCACTTCAGATCTATTCAGTGAGTCAAAAGTTAACTTCAACGATATAAATCGACCTAAACTTCCCGCATCTCCCAGCCCGCCATGGGAACTTCAAAGAGCTTCATTTGATATTAGCCATACGTCGATGAAAAAAGTGACAATGAAAGTTGAATGTCATACATGAGAAGTCATTTAAATTCTTGGTCATCTGTTCAGTCAAGTAACACATCCAAACCCGTTGTACTGAATAAAATGCACTTACCAATTTGTTGATGCTGTTTAATTCTATGTTGATGTTAGTAGCTGACTTTCATGAAACTCTTCTGTGAATGATAACATTCTTTTCATAACTGAAGCTTATGGCAGGCACTCAAGGATACTCCAAAAAATGCACTCCATTGCCCTCATCACTTGGAACCAAATCACTGTGAATGCATACTGTGACAGCTTTTTCACGTCCATTTCTCAAATATCCTGATACATGACAACTGTACTAATTTTCTTTTACATCACTGACACAATCATGCAAAATTACTGACCTAAATATAGAGTACAAAAATACACAGTATGCACAAGCTGTTCAATTGAATGAACATTCGCCTCTCATCTTTTGTAAATTAGACAAATTATTTTGCTGAAAAGCAAATTGGGGACCATCAAAAATGGGTTGGTGTTTAGAAGAAAAAATTTGCTGAGAAAAAGTCAGTCTTATAGTCATAAAACATCATACACTGATACAGAAAAATCAGTATGAGTCACTGCCACAATGTAGAGCATACTTACTTTTTTATGGCCACTTTTTCTCCAGTTTCTGTGGCGGTGGCGAGCAAGACACAGCCATAGGTACCATCACCCAGCTGTTTTTGAATGTTGTACCGATTCATTTTCAGTGTCTTTTGTCACAAAGCTCAACTTTCCACAACACTTCAGGCAGATGCACAGTCCAACTCATACAAGGCTTTCAAAAGCCTGCACTGGTTACATGTTGTTGCTGTCTTGCCTTTGTTCTGTCTGAATTCTTTTGTCTCCTGTTTTGATGGGTCTGATTTCCCAAGCAGAATCTGAAACATAGTGAGCCAACTCAAAAATACAAATATCCTTGCAAGCAAAATACTTGAGTTTCACACACACACACACACACACACACACACACACACACACACACACACACACACACACACCACACACGCGCGCGCGCAAGCACACGAGCATGCATGCACACATGCACGCACACACACACATGAATGCATGCACACACGTTTTCTCTCTCTCCCCTTGTATCACATGATCTAGTAAAATGAAAATACAACCACTACTACTACTACTCACACACACACACACACACACACACACACACACACACACACACACACACACACACATACACACACACACACACACACACATACACACACACACATACACCACACACATACAAATGACTATAGGCAAACAGAAAATAGAAAGGTTAACATTAGGCCAGTATCTAAACATATGTCTGATTTTATAATCTTAGTGTCAAGACTCAGTCATAGCAATGTGTTTGAATGTGTACAACGTAGGAAACTGCTGAGATCAAATGCTTTCCTGAAGTCGAGGTACATCATAATGATCTGCTTTAACATCATCCACCATTTTACTAAGAACAGGACCTTCTGAGTATCATAAACCTCCGACTGTTATCTTCTTTTTGCCTCATTCCTGGCAGGCCTTTGGCAAACAATTTTTTCTCATGTCAATGTAGTTCAGTGGCATTTCTTGCAACAGATTCTTGAAAGATCCTTCCTTCGCCTTCACCTATCCCTTGACATCGTCTGTTGTCACTGGGACACCCCCGATAATCTGGCCACCACTCTCCTCCATCTGTCCCTGTCCTCCACCGCTCGCTGAGATCCTGCTAGGCTCATTCCAGTTCACTCTCGGATATTGTCCTCCCACTTCCTTTGTCTTCCTCTGCTGTGGCTTCTTCTGACTGTTCCTCGCAGGACTGTCTTTGCAAGGCCTGCTGAACGGGACACATGTCCGTACCACTTCCATTTTTCCCTTCTTGACATCTGTCAATAGGTCTTCATGGGATCCAATTGCTTGTTGAATTATTCTACGGACTTCTTCATATGTCACATGGTCTGTGTAATGGACGCCCAAGATATTTCTGAAGCATCTCATTTCAGTTGCCAGAATTCTTCTTTGTAACTCTGCTGTGAGTGTCTAAGTTTCACATGCACACAGAAAAAGAGAAAAATCTTCAAAGATAGGATCTTACAAATCGCGAAAACCAAATGTACTAATAGTAGACTTCAACAGCTAATAACTTTTTAGCTTTTTCTTTTTAAATGGTAGACCTCTCCACTTTTTCCCTAGAATATTGGATACTCTGCAAACCAGATGTGAAGGTACATTCAAATTTAACCTCCGCAGCCACAAAATGTGATGCAGACAAGGATAACAATCCCAAAAGCATGGGGCCAGGTACCCATCTTATACTATACTGACATGACCAGAATGACAACATATCATAATGAACAGCAAAAATGGCAATCTATATACTGGCACCAGGGATTCAAACTCATAATGTCCGACTGCAAACTCAGTACTCATCAACTGAGTCACTGAACCAGGCATCCAAGAAAGAGCAAATTCATAGCTCAGGTCCATACGAACATATTAAAATCTTAAAGAAAAAGACCTAGTCCTGCTTTAGGTGGACAATGACAACATACATTTGCAAAATATGGTAGTCTCCATGACATACACTGAAAATGAAATATCGTTAGCTTCTGCATGTTCCTTAGGATCTGGCTCATTCCTTAATTTTCTCTTTTTTTCTTTAATACATTAAAACAAATATTTTTTTCACATTCATGTACTACTACACTGATATCCAGTCTTTTTATGGTGTGATTCCAACACTAAAAGTTTTCACCGGTAATAGCTGTACATAATTTCCAAATGATGTTGAGACTCTGCTTGCAATGAGAAGTCTGTTACTTTTTTTCTACAAAATAATTTCTCTGAGATGTAATTTTTTTAACAGTCTTTATCCATCCTTTCTCAACAAAATTGATCTATCCTGGATCTGCATACTCTGATTCAGTTGTCTTTTTTTTTATTATTAAGATTTTGTAGCTTTTCATGATTTGTCCTAAGATTTTTTCTTTTTTCTTTCTTTTATGAGCGTGGGGATGGGGTGAGGGCTATCTATACGAAGATTTATAACCATTTTGTTGTTGCTACTGATGTTCTTAATGCCTAATACATTTCTGCTGTGCAATAAATCCTTGACTTTGGTTCAACAATTACTCACCACCTTCAACACTGTGATTACCTAACCAAGCAAATATTCTCGTTATCTAACCAAGCAATACTTTAGAATGATTTTCTCACTGCTTCAAGCACTCCTGTATTCAAATAGCATTTATGACATTATATTCCTGAGGTGCATCTATTTTTCACCATGAATATGCAGTTCCAGTACAGCACCGTTACCATGGTAACTTTTTGCCCGGTAAAACCAGGGTGATCGATGGACTGAAGCAATCAATATACAGGTCTATCTATACATTAGAAAAATAAATTACACACACACGCACACGCACACACACACACTCACACACACACACACATGCATACAAACATACACATATATTAAACTGTCAAAGTCTAAATTTGGCATCCCATTTATTTATGGACTCACTGATGCACAGAAATTTGAAATGACCCACAAAATATTGCTCAATCAACAGACATAAAGAATATAAACATGCACTTCATATATTTTTCTGCCTATATATTTTTTTCTCTTGCTTAGTATTAAATTGGTATCATCACACCTGTCCACACTACTCTTGTCTGTTAAGTCTCCATCTCATCATCTCTCCTCCTTCATAAATTTCTTTCTTCTAAAAATTTCTAATTTAACAAATTCTCAAGTCCCACATGGCAGCAATTTTCAAATTCAATACACATAAAATGCACCTGTCTCACACTCCACTGTTGCATCTAATATCAATCACAAATGTTGCCTTGAATCACATACTGAGTAGTATGGTGGTTACCATTCAAATAGTGTGTGTGAGAGAGCATATGGTGTGTGTGTGTGTGTGTGTGTGTGTGTGTGTGTGTGTGTGTGCGTGTGTGTGTATGTGTGTGTGCGTGCGTGTGTGCGTGCATGTGTGTGCACGTGCGTGCATGCGTGTGTGCACATGTATGTGTGTGGGCACATGCATATGTGCATGTGTGTGTGTGTGTGTGTGTGTGTGTGTGTGTGTGTGTGTGTGTGTGCATATTTTCTTTAACAGTTTAGAATACAATTGTTTAAATTTATGTCACTAAATATATTCTGTCTTCTAATTGGTCTTGTCACTCAAAACAGAATTTCACACCATACTCATCTTGACTCTCTCCACACACACACACACACACACACACACACACACACACACACACACAATTTCCAAGTCAATGATATACACTCTAACAAAAGTTCATGTACAAGAGAAGTCATGAGCTGTTTTGTAATGTAAGTTATGTGTCAGAAAAGTTTGGATTGACACTGAAACTAATTTTTCAGTACATATAAATTAACCAGCAAAGGTAGACATTTCATTTTGTCCAATCATTTTGTTTCTGGTAATCAAGTCAAATTACCTCAATCTCAGTCAAATTACCTTAATGTCTAATACTACATAAAGGGTGCTGATCAAACTTCAAACATGTCCAATTTCTGGATTGAAAAACTTTTAAAATTCCACTGCTGTATGAACCATAAGGCCTACTTATATTATTATAACAACGAAATACACACACACACACACACACACACACACAAAATTTAAAACAGCCTTTTTTCCTATCAGTTTCAGGTCTCATGTAATTTCATGTGATTGTTAACTGTGTGTGCATGTTTGATGTTACTTTTATACAATTGTTTACAGTTTTTTATGGGTGCACAAAGTTCATGTATTTTCGTAATACCATAATCTCTCTGGAAGCATAATCCTTAACAAAGTTTGTTAAGCTGATTTTAAGAACTGCTATAAATTCCTTACATAACAACGTAAGTTAGTAATCAACTCCAAAAATTAAGATCCCTTTTTTATTTGTTAAAAAACAGATACATAAAAATCAAATTAGTTTCAACAAATTTATAAAATTCATGCAAGTATCTCTTTCACAGATGGATCACACACGAATGGAAGGGGATGGGAGATGTTCAATACTGAGACTAAGGGTCTAAGGACTGCATAGTCCCAAGAGGGTCCAGGGAAATGCCCTGGACAGGGGCCCTGGGTTGGGGGTGGGGGAAATCCTCAGACATTCATTGTAACATTTTGAGATGTTTTGGAAAATAACAAGTGCATATTCTCTAAATATACATTTCTCCTTATTTTGTAAAAATACCTTCCCCAAAATGGGAGGGGTGGGAATATGGATTCCTGGGCCACCATCCCTATCCCCACCATCTAACCGCACCTGCCTTCCATTGTATTTATCATAATGCTCAAATTCACAACAGTGCAAAGATAGTACATGTCTCTATTAATATGGGATTCACTGATTGAGTGGATATGCTTTGATGAGCATGCATGCACATGCTGACACGATCAGCGACAGTACAGTATATCAACAACATCCAAGTTCCACAATTATTCCAGATTTAATGTGCAGTAATCTCAAACAATTAACAACTTAACCTAACAAACACGACATACAATACAATTACGATTGTCCTCAATCGTGCCTTCGCTTTTCAAATAACAACAACAAAATAAACACTTGTGAATGCCTGATTTTGCTATCACTGTACTTCGCAAGCTTCTGAGCCCTCACCTGTAGAAGCTCTCGCGAGTCACAGCTCGCGTAATCACTGTTGTCTCAAAAGAGAATTCTGACTGTACACTAATTTCATTCTGAACTATGGCATAAAAACAGTTGTACGTACTGTTCAATCCGTCTCCCTATGCAACTTTCTTGTCCTCTGAAAAGGAATTTCAACCCAAATTCATTGGCCTTATCCCCGATCACCCAAACAATGTGCACAATCCGCCATATTTGCTGTTGCTATTTGTGAGGAGGTGTACCACGTGATACGGGACTAGCAACGATTATCTGACTTCGTCAATGTCCGACAATTTCCGCCAACTTTAACGAACAGGGCAAGAACAACGAACAACGCCAGAGTGGTGCCGCTGATTTTATTTCCGTGTTGTTCACTCTGTGTGTGTGTGTGTGTGTGTGTGTGTGTGTGTGTGCTCTTGATCTGTTGCTTTACAACAAATCTGTCGAAATGCACCACTAAAATCAAAATGTTTGTCGTAGTGTTCCACGCGCTACGCTGACGACAGTGCCGAATGAGGGGGGGTTCCAGGGTTTCTGCCATCCCCTCCTCCACGATTGACACTTCTTTTTGGCCGACTGCCCTATCCCCCCACCCCCCGCCCCACCCTTCCCCCTCCCGGCATAACTGATCTAGCCTTGAACAAAACAATAAAGAATGCTGGCTCACCTTTGAACTCAGTGATTGTTTCTGCCACGACCCAAGTGTGTGTGTGTGTGTGTGTGTGTGCGTGTAGGGTAGTATGGTGTGGTGTGGTGTAGTGTGGTGTGGTGGGGTGTGTGTGTGTGTGTGTGTGTGTGTGTGTGTGTGTGTGAGGGTGTGGGTGTGTTCGTATGGGGATGTGTGTGTGTGTGTGTGGGGGGGGGGATGTGTGTGTGCGTGCGCGCGCGCGCGCGCGCGCGCGTGTGTGTGTGTGTGTGTGTGTGTGCGTTAATTATATTCCATTTCTTTAAATGAAAAATGGTGACATTATGTTCGTACTGTTTTTTTTTAAATGTCAGTAGGCCTACAACCATGGGTTAATCTGACAATAAATTGGTTTCAGTGTGTGTGTGTGTGTGTGTGTGTGTGTGTGTGTGTGTGTGTGTGTGTGTGTGTGTGTGTGATGTAATGTAATGTAATGTAAAAGGATATTTATAGAGCGCTTTACCTCTCGAGAGCCCAAAGCGCATATTACAGAAACATGATAAAATACTAATTCTAACTCAAAGCACACACACACACACACACACACACACACACACACACACACACACACACACACACACCACGCACCACACACACACACACACACACACACACACACACACGTGTGCACGCACACGCGCGCACACACACACACCACACACACAAACACACACGAAAAACAAAAAACACACACACACACGCAGACAGACACACGAGCGCGTCAAAACAAGCAGACTCGTGCACAGAGATAAGTGGATATCGTTAATCAGTCCGGGGGGAAAGATGTGTCTTTAGGGAGGTTTTAAAAGTCTTTAAAGAGTCCGCTACGCAGAGAAGAAGGCAGACCATTCCACAGAGCAGGTACCAGGTAAGAAAAAGATCGTTGGCCTGAAGTTTTCAGGCGAGCCGAGGGAAGCCGAAGCAGACGAGAATCGGTGGATGAGCGTAAGTTGCGGGACGGAACATAGAGATGAAGGAGGTCAGAGAGGTAGGAGGGAGCCAGATTATTCAGTGATTTGAAAAGCAGGAGGAGATCTTGAAACTAATTAAAGTCAGTGCGAGACTGAATAGGGAACCAGTGTAAAGATGACAGAATTGGTGATATGTGATCAGATCTAGAGGAGCGGGAGATCAGACGGGTGGCACTGTTCCGAACTTTTTGAAGTTTAGAGATGAGCCCTGAGGGACAGCTGGCAAGGAAAGAGTTACAATAGTCAAGCCGAGACAGAACAAAAGCACAGATTAGAGTCTTCAGGGCATTTTGAGTGAGAAAGCGGCGAACTGAGCTGATTCTACGAAGTTCAAGGTAGCAGGACTTGCACACATTAGAGATATGTTGTTTGAAAGAAAGAGTTTGGTCGAGTGTAACGCCGAGGCTACGAACAGACACTGACAGATTTATCTCGTTTCCATCAACATTTATAAAACAAGGGAGAGAATGGGTTCTGATAGTGTGTTTCGAAGCAATGAGGATTATTTCAGTTTTGTCTGCGTTAAGTTGTAGTTTGTTATTGTGCATCCATGATTTAACATCGGAAATGCATGCTTGAGAAGAGGAGATTATTTCATGAAGCTGACTGAGATGGGCAGAGATATACAGCTGGTTGTCATCTGAAAAGCTATGGTGAAGGAGAGAGTGTTATGTTGGCTGATAATGGCCGAGTGAGGCTGGGTGTATAGCACAAACAAACCGGTGTCAGGACAGATCCCTGAGGGACACCAAACTGAAGTGCTCTTGCTGGAGACTTAACACCTCTCACTGAAACAGTTTGCGTGCGATCAGAGAGATATGACGAGACCCAGGAAAGGACAGAACCAGAAAGACCAAAAGAAGTGTCGGGTCTTAAGAGGAGAATGGAGTGATCTATTGTACCAAAAGCAGCAGACAGATCTAGGAGAGAGAGAAGAGAAACTGTTTCCATCAAGAGCTGTGAGAACATCGTTTGCTATCTTCAGAAACGCTGTCTCGGTGCTATGACCAGCCTGGTAGGCTGACTGGTTCGCGTACAAGAGATTGCTTACGGAGAGATGTTGCTGGGCGAGAACAACTTGTTCAATCAGTTTGGAAAGAAATGGGAGATTAGAGACGGGTCTGTAGTTCTTGAGATTTTCAGGATCCAAGTTTTGCTTCTTCATGAGAGGTCTGACAACTGCAGATTTTAACAGAGTGGGGAAACAACCTGATTGCAAAGAATCATTGATAATGGATGTAAAGTATGGGAGGAGATCGTCAAGACAGCAGGAAAGAAAGGATGAGGGGATAGGGTCAAGTTCACATGTTTTGACAGCGACTTGCTTCAAGATTTTCCGGACCTCTTCTACCGACACAGAGTGGAATTCAGACCACTGA
>CM065719.1:4607876-4672876 GCA_033310375.1 Conus canariensis
TTTTTTCAACTAAGTTTTTCAGTCTGTCTTTAGCTTCAAATAAGGGGGGGGGGGGGGGGGGGGGGGGGGAGGAGAAAGGAGAGAAGTAGACAGAAGGCAGTGTGACCCTCCAATATTTTCCGACACCACTGCTGGTTTCCCTCAACCATGACTTCAGACCTGAATTATCCTGTGAGACACAGCACATCGATGCATGACATAATCTCTACACAGAACGCAGGCTGACATGGCGATTCTAGACTTCGGCAAGACATTTAAGACTGTCCCCAACCCAAAACTCCTACACAAGTTGACCAACTACAGTTTGGAAGGAATCATCCACAACTGGATGAAAAAATATCTCGACAAACCGAATTATAAAGATTGCCCTGGATGTCAAAGAATCCGGGGAAGGAAGAGGAGGAGGAGGACAAGGTAGAATCTGGTGTCCTACAAGGCACAGTCCTTGGCACATTGCTGTTTCTGTGCCATATTAACAATCTGCCAACATCAATCAAATGGAGTTGCCTATTTTTACAGAATATGTGTCTCTGTTCTCCTGAAATGTCAATACAGTCAGTGACCACCTTATCCCAAGAAGACATCAAGCACTATGAAGATTTAGCCCACCGGCGACAAGGTTATGTGCTTCAGTGCAAGGAATGCTGCATCATCAGCATTAAGAAAAAGACTAACTTCATGTACATTCTGTAATGCGAGTTTCTCAAGCAAGTCAGCAGACACCTATACATTGACATGATAATACCTGAAGATCTGAAGTGGCACACACACACACACACACACACACACACACACACACACACACACACACACACACACACACACACAGAGAGAGAGAGAGAGCAAGAGAGAGGAGAGAAAAGACAGACGTCCTGGGCTTACTGCAACAAAATTGTCCCTGCTCTGGTAAGAGTATACACCACCCTTTCACGACTTACGTTAGAGTACTTTGTGATCGCACAGGATGCACACCATCGAAGAGGCAAAGAGAAGCTATGCAGAGTGCACCATCCAGCTGTGAGATGCAGTACAGGGGAGTACAGGTTAAAAGAGCCAGATTGTGTCTCCACCATGCTCGAAGAACTGACGTGAGGAGTCAGTCTACTAGACCAACAATTCTTTACCCACATCCAGTAGTTGAGAGATCGGTGCTGGTCCTGTCACCAGACCGCTTAATTCAACTACAGAAGGCTGATAGATACCACATCAAGCCAATGCTTTATAGACTATCACTACAAATCAGGTACAAAATTCAGCCAGGAACAACAGAAGAGCTCTTGAGACTCCAGTCACCAGAACAGACTGATTTAGATTTTTTTCTGTTTCCTTTCTTTCCTTCTTTCTTTCTTTCTTCTTTTATATTTGTTGTTGTTTGTTGTTGTTATTGTTGTTGTTGAGGCCAATAATAGACTGCAACAATCTTAGTCCAGACTGGGCCAATTTCCGAGACTACATCATCAACATTGCCTGACAATCAGCATGCGCAGTTAAACATCATGTTGTACAACCCCATACTGTGTTCATAGTCAAAATTGGCTCCCACAAAGTATTCTTGACTTGACTTGACTTGACTTGATTCAACGTTTGAGGCCCTTTTGGGGCCTGTTCGTTGGTCCTAGCTTTACTGGCTTAAGTTTTCACATGCGTGGGAATATACATGTCCCTAACAGTCAGACACTCTGGCTCGTAAACTGTCTTTAGTTGATTCCAGTGTTGGTCCAAATGACTTTTGAAAGCATTCAGCGATGGGGCTGAGATCACCGTGTCTGGCAAACTGTTCCAGCAGGAGACCACTCTGTGGGGGGGAAAAATTGATCTGATATTTATTCTTGGTCTCTGCTTCTGCAGTTTCAGAGAATTTCCCCTAAGGTCAGTGGTAGTAGCTAATTTGAAGACAGGAGCACTTACTTTGTAGTAGCCGTTCAGATATTTAAAGACTTCAATGATATCGCCTCTGAGACGTCTGTGTTCTAAGCTTGGTAGTTTTAGTACCTTTAGTCTCTCTGAGTAAGGCCTGTCTTTCAAATGACTGAGGAGTCTAGTTGCTCGGCGCTGCACATCTTCTATTTCTCTGCAAAGCGTTTTCTGGTATGGCTGCCAGACACAGTGCCCATACTCTAACAGTGGACGTACAAGACTTTTGAACAGCTGGCTGAAAGTCTGTTCTGAAAGATAATCAAAGGACCTCCGAATCAACCCCACTATCTTGTTGGCTTTGGCTGTGACTTGTGCCACATGATCTTTAAATGTAAGGTTTTCATCTATTGTTCTCCCAGATCTCTTTCCAGTTTGCTTTCGGCCAGTGTTGTTGTGCTGCGCTCTCCTTCTTCAGTTTTTCATTCATGCTGTATGATGCTGCTGATTTCTTATTGCCTAGTTTCAGAACACTGCATTTTTGTGGATGGAACTTTAGTTGCCATTTGTCTGACCATATTTGGAGTTAATCCAGATCAGCTTGCAGTTCCTTTGCTCCCATCTCAGTATCTGTTCTTGTAAATACCTTCGTATCATCTGCGAACATCTTTACAGAAGCCTTGACTTTACGTGGTAGATCATTTATAAACATGACGAAGAGGAGTGGTCCAAGAACGCTACCTTGAGGAATGCCACTTGTCAGTTCGGCTTCTTGTGATTTCACACCTTTGACTACAACATTCTGCCTTCTATTGGTTAAGAAATCTTTGATCCAGTTCAAGGCTTTTTCATGTATTCCAAATGCTGAAATCTTTGCTAGGAGTCTACGGTGTGCTACAGAATCGAAGGCTTTCTGGTAATCCATGTATATGATATCAACACTACCTCCCTCATCAATAATGTCTGTCCAGGTATCCATGACTTCCAACAATTGCGTAATACACGACCTTCCTGGAACAAAGCCATGTTGGTCTTGACTGATCAGTGAATTTTTCTGTAAATGTTCCATTACTTGCTTTCGAACGATCTTCTCCATTACCTTACAGACTACACAGGTCAGGCTTACAGGTCTATAATTGCTTGGCATCATCTTGCTACCTTTCTTGAAAATCGGTGTGACATTTGCCTTTTTCCAATCCTTAGGAACTTGACCTGTGTCTACAGATAAACTGAAAAGATGTGCCAGTGGTTGAGACAGTTCGGCAGCGGCGCTTGCCAAAATGCTAGGTGGTATACCATCTGGACCTGGGGCTTTGCCGTTTTGAAAAGTTTCGAGCAGTTTACGGACCATTTCAGGCTTAATCGTGATATCTGTGAGTGCTTTCTCAAAGTCATACATTGGTGGATCTGGGAGTGGTCCTGAGTTTTCAATGGTAAAGACACTTTGAAAGAAATGCTTTAATAATTCTACTTTTTCCATGTCATTCTTGGTCTTTGAACCATCTGCCTTTTTCAGATCTGATATTCCTGGCCTTGATGATGTTTTTGACTTCACGAAGTTCCAAAAGCATTTGGGGTTTGTCTTTGCTTCTTCTGCCACTTTGCGTTCTAAGTTTCTTTGAGCCCTACGACATTCCTTTCTTGCTTGGTTATTCTCTGTTTTATAAATCTGGTATTCTTTGCCGGCTTTTGTTTCCTTCATCTTCTGAAAAGTCTATGCTTTTTCCTGACTGACTTCAGTGTGCCCCTGTCCATCCAGTTCTTTCCTTTCTTGCCTGAGCTGCGTGTTACTGGCGTTGACTTTTCTATTGCATTATAGATGTGGGCTTTGATTTTCTCCCATGTTTCATTGGCTGATAAGTTTTTTGTTTCTTTTTCCCACTCAGTGGAGGCAAGTTCACTTTTAAGTTTATCTACATCGGTTTTTTGAAAGTTGTATCTTGGAGCTTGACGAGTGCTTTCAAAAGAGCAGGATAAGTTGATGAGGGACAAATGATCACTCTTTCCAAGTTCTGCTTCAGTTCTAATTTCATTGACCATGTCATCTCTGCTGGTAAAAACAAGATCCAGCGTATTGGCTCTTTGTCCCTCTCTGTATCTTGTTGGTTCTTTCTGGTGCTGCAATAAAAATGCATCCTTGGTTGCTCTCAAAAAACTTGTTGCTTGATGACCAGGTCCTGCATCACTTCTTTCTAATTTCCAGTCAATCTCTGGGAAATTGAAGTCCCCCATTAACAGTACATGAGAAGCTTTGTGGTCTCCTATTTTCAAAATCAAATCATTTAGCTTTTCCGAGTTCTCAGCTGTATTATTTGGGCTTCTGTAAATGAGGCCAATGAGGAGAATGTTCCCGTTCTCTTGTTGGCATTCAACAAATATATGCTCTGAGAAAGTGCTTGCAATTTTATTACATGTTGATGGCTTGAGCTCACTCCGAACATATAGTGCAATACCTCTGCCTTCTTTATTCAGATTATGAAAAATCTTATAATCAGTCAACGTTATTTCACACTCCTCTATACTGTATCTCTTGGTCTTGGGTTTTACTTCCGTTATACCAATTATATCTGGTTTGTGTATTTCAATCAGTGCTAACATTTCAGAACGTGTATTCATGAACTGGTCTGTGTTGGTGTATAAACAGATACAATTAAAAAAAAATCCTTTCTTTACAGTATTTGAGGAACTTGAATCTGAAGAAAATGAACTTAAATTTGAAATATGATCAAGATTAAAACTATTTACCGTCTTTCCACTATTATTCTTCAATTGTTTTCCCTGTCGGGGTTCTCCCGCTGGGTACTTGCCGACGTTGATTAGGCATACTTTCCCGTTTTTCCTTATCCAGTGGGTAATTTCGTCCCCCGATGCCCGTGATTCATCCCGTTTTCTTTTCAGTTCCTGGTATAGTGCATCTTCTTCATTCTCTCCTGTGCAGTTAAGTCATTTCGGATAACTATCCGACTATAGATTTGACTGTCTGTTCCACCTGTCTTTCCCGTTTTCTTCCGTGACCTATGGAATTCTTTCAGTACATCATCTCTGATCGTCTCTGAAGTAAAACTTAATCTCGTTGCTGTATTCTCTGGGAATCTTTGTTCACTGCTCCTAGGCGCCTAATGTCAGTTGGTTTATGATCTGTTTTCAATTCTTCCAGTAGTTGAGTGATTGATGCTTCATCACCCTTTTTTCTTTCTTCTGCTGATTTACTTGTGTCTTCTGGCATATTGAAGATGACTAAGTTTGTTTTCCTTCTAACACGATCTTCAATCTCAGCTATTTGGTCTTTGGTTTTGGCACTGATCATTCCTTCAAGTTCAACGGTATTGGTTTGATTTTTTTCTTGATCCTCTTGGGTTTGTGCTTGAGTGATCTCCTTTATTGTATCCACCATTTCATGACTGAATTTTCCATGTTGAATTTCGGCTACTTTATTGTCTACTTCTGTAACTTGCGCAGTTAGTTTTTCCACCTCTACCTCAAGGCGAAGCATGTTCCCAAGTAATTTTGCTGCTGCATTGTTACATGATTTGGAGCAATAATAGTGCAGTAGAGAGTTTGAACGCTCTCCATCTTTCTTGATTAAAAGATATGTATCTTCATTCATCCAGATACAGAAATATTCAAAGAGCACCAGACAAGACCTTGCATTAAATCTCCATTGATGTATGATACTGACACAGATGGGGCGTTTTAAAGCCTTTTCAAGGTATCTACTGAACATGGACCTGTTTTTAGTGTGCAAGCATAATCTGCATGACCCTCGTTCTATATCGACTGCTACACATTTCATTCCCCGATCCTTGGACCTCATCAATGGCATGGGAACACAAGGAGTCCACAGTTGAAGCATATTTTCACTACCCTTTCTCTGACATGGCACTGAGCTAAATAATTAATCTAAAAGTACACAACGAAATGGTCTTTTTCAATTTTATTCATCTTCACACAAGCATGGCGATTTGCAGCTATTCAGACGACTCCTTTACTACATGCCGAGAAACCACTTGACTGTAACTCCGAACTCTGACCTCAGTCATGTTAGATTCGAGAGTTGTCTTTTCATGGCTCAAGGTGTGCAAAGAAAACAGATTCAGGACTGTTGTCCACTGTAAAAAAACAGGGTCAGTTAAAACAGATTAAAAGAAAGGAACTTCGCCTTTAGTTTTTTGTTTGGGATGCTAGGAGAAGCCTGTCATTTAAAAAAAAACGAAGACTCCAAACAGTCCACTAGTGTAGTGTGTCACCGGTGCCTTGCCCTCTTCAAAGGCGTCTGCTTGACAACATCAAACTCTAATTAAAGCACTGTGCCATTGCGACATATATGTCAGATCTTTCATCGACGCTTAGACATTGATAATGATATACTAAAATCTAGCCCATGTAAAACTGGATTGTAGTGTTGTATTCCAACAGTTTGTCATATCTGTTGTGGGCAAGCAGGAAATAAGAAGCAAATCACAAGAGGACACGTGGTTTTGCTGTTAAATTTGTGAAATCCAGCTGATGAAAAGTGAAAGAGCAGGATGTCGCTGACAAAACATCTGCTGTCCTGTAGACTCGGCATCCGCTATGTACCAAAATACAGCTCAACGATACTGACTACTCGGAGAACTATTGGTTGCTCAGGATCCTCACTCATACACGTGCACACTGCAGTGTCAAAAACCAGCCGGTCATCAGCAGTGTCATTGTCACGATTGTGTTTGCAAACATGTCACTGCCACAGCTCAAAGTCATATCATACTCACCGTGCAGCTGAGAGATCGTTAGCAGGATGGCCCAAGGCATCATCTAACCAGATCAGATATTTTCACATCTCACCAAAGCGGAATATTCCACCAGTACTCTGGTTCATTGTCAAACCTGTGGCCAAACTTGGAGCTATATTATCCGGGAGGTGAGTGGAAGGGATTTTTTGTTTTTTAACACTACATATGAGTTCCAACTTAACCTGGCATGATCCCGCAATTGCAGGCATACTTGTAATTATTGCATCAAACTTTTAATTTTGTATCTATAGTTATTAATCTTTACTGCTCCTGTTGATTAACTGACAACAGAAAAAAAGGAATAAATGATCAGTGCTTTGTATACATTTCAATGTGATGGAGGTGTATGATATGTCATTTTTAGAATAATTTATTTGCTTTTAGTGAATGCATTGTTCGAGATCATACTCGTAGTCCATAAGGATTGATATATGCATGCTAAAAGTAGTAATGTGAACAGTTCTGTCATTTCATTGTGTTTTTTTTTTTTTACATGTATGTTGTAAATCTGCTGGCTCTGCATGTGTGTGTGTGTGTGTGTGTGTGCGTGTGTGTGTGTGTGTGTGTGTGTGTGTGTGTGTGTTGTGTGTGTGTGTGTGTGTGAGTAAAATAGAGAGAGAGAGAGAGTAAGGGAGAGAAAATCATAGCTCTAGCATTTTGAGAGGGAATGGGTTGGGGGGTGGGGGAGGGAGAAAGAATGGTGACCAAGTGAGAGAGAAAGGGGATAAGAAAGGCAGAAATAAAGAGAGAATGTGAAGGAGGGGCAGAGAGGGAGGGAGGAATACAAGAAAAGAAGTGGGATAAGGATTACATAAGCAACATACATGTACCAAGGAGAAACTTCCTGGCACTACTCATCAAAAGACATTTTTATTGTTCTCAGGACTGTTAAATTTTCCTTATTGTACTCTGAGTGATGAACAGAATTAGAAACAGATTCAAACATGAAGTGATATATGAAAAACAAATACACAGAAACAAGGTAAGTGCACTTTACTTTTGTGTACATGATTAAAATACAAAATATGAATACTTCAATAAAATTCATTCCGTTTTCTCTTTGTTTGGCCTTTCCCCACTTTATCTCATCATAAAAAAGGTGACTGTCATCTTTATCTGAGTTGGAGTCCAGTGGGTACACATGAACTTAGCTTGATTGGGTGCTGCTCCAAAGAGAGGAATTTAGCAAGGTTTGGTGTTGCCCCTAAGAGATGTGAACAGATCTCTCTCCAGTTGTGTAGATGTCATCACAAGGTGTAGGCCTTCTGGAGAGTCGGATGCCCACTTGGCCATGTGCTGGGCCAGGTGTTGTGGACAATAGGGTCCCAGGGTCTTGTGAGGTAGTAGAACCTGGTTTTTAGATGAAAGGCAAGGATTCTGGCTCGACGAGTCCGGGGCACCTGCTGCGGCACGCTATATCAGAACCACAAGCATGTATCTTTATGCATTTTTAAAATCAGTTCAGAGGTACAGGTCTGGTACTGGCTCCGGTTTGTCCTGACTGATCTTTCAGGAAACTGTGAGGTCTCAGCTGGCATAAGTGAGACTAACATAAATGTATTGCCTTTAATTTTCTGTCTTCACTTTAGTTTTGTCTTGCAGGTGTTAGGTGGATTTGAGCAGGTGGTGTCAGATGATAAGAAACTGCTAAACAACTAGAAAATAGTTCTTCAGAGTAGTCAGATTCTCAGATAGGGTAATTACCTACATGCTTGCAATTAAGGCAAACAGAAGTATTGAATTTGTTGCTTACTACAAACCATTAACACAATCAACAGCAGTCATGAATCATCTGAACAAATTTTACCAAGTATTGACGTAAGGTTATCCTATTAAAATATAAGGCAGGAATACAAACAATGCATAGTCTCAAAACTTAGACACTAGATTTTCCTTACTTTCCTTCTGGGTCAGCCAGTGAGACTTGACACAAGATCTCAGAAAAGGAGCAATTTCCCCCTCTCTGGCATGCATTAGTATTGAGTCTTACACATTGAAAATGACTGCTTTCAATATACCTATGGAAGGTCTGAATTTTTGGAGTTTGATCTCCCTTTTTAGAAGGTGAAGCCTATCATCATGCTTCTGATGTCTGTTTGATTGACCAGTTCACAGAGGTTGCCAGAAGAACAGGAGAGCCAGTGGAATTCATTATCAAACAAAGGTCTAATCATCTCAAAGGAGGTAGAGACTTCTCAACATGTGCACTGTGACATAGTGCAGTTTAGAGAATAAAACATGACATTCTTTCAGATCTTGGCATTTTTTCGGTCTTTGATGCTGACGCATGAAAGAACATTGTCCACCATGTGCATGACCAGTGTGAGCTCCCTGAACACATGAGGGGTGTCATGGCTGCTGGCATCCTTTGCAGCAGTGTTAGTGGCAAAGGAAATACTTGGCCTTTCACAACCATAATTTCTCTGTCACATAACAAGGGCTACCATTACGTCTAAATTTTCTACAACAGAGTTGCATCTTATCATTGTCTTAGCATGCAACAAAGCCAGATGGATGGACTCAGGGAAGGGAGTGAAAGGAAAGGGGGTGAAGATGAGCATCGAAAAATGAGGTCAGCTGATAATGCTAAGGAATGTGTGAGAGAGAGTGAGAGATACAGAGAGAGAGGGTGTGAGAGGGTGGATAATAGTGGCTGTCGATATCACGTCACAGCTATACTCACATTCACAGACACAGACACAGACACACACACACACACACACACACACACACACACACACACACATGCACACACACGTTGCACAATAAAGTAAAGTTTTGGAACCAGACATAAAGTTTAGTCTCATAGGTTATCCAACCTGGAAGTTTCTTGTCAGTATTTCAGCATTAATATTATTACCGTGAATTTTGTGAATTACTGTTTTGCAGAACAGTTCGGAAGTGGTGGCAGTCATTATCAACGAAGAAGCGGGAACGTTTCTGGGTGAAAGTGCGGGAGCGGTGGTACATCATTGCTTTTGCAGCGGCAGGACTTTGTGGTCTAGGACTGCTGTACTACAGTTCTCATGTGGAGGAGACCCCTTTGACAGGGCGACAACGATTCATTGCTGTCACTCATGAACAGTTCATGAAAATTGCCTCCTCTGAAGCCGCACAAGTAAGAGAATGGAAAATTCAATGTTTCGCTCTGTGTTAGAACCTATGCTTGCAACCTAGATGTAATTTGTGGGTCATAAACAACCATTTTTTTTGACAAACGTGTGAGAAACGACAGTATTTCTCACAAATTTATTTCCATTGAAATGATGTGATTTGCCCAGCTGCAGGACCTCTTTTGTGTAATGTTTATGTGTTGGTGTTTATTAATAGGACAGTAATACTAAAGTTTTTGATTGTTTACCAACTGACAGTACTGAAAATGATGATCTAAATGCTTGAATTTATTCATTGTGTTGGATGCATTGTTTCAAGATGGAATGTAACTGAAGTCAGAGCAAAGATCATGCCAATATATCACTTGTGCATCATCTTTGTTATTTACCTAGAACATTTTTGTGAACAGTTTGCACTTGAGAAATGTGTTATGTATAAATGAACATATTTTTGCCTTCAGATAGAAGAAAAATGATGTGTATAATGAACATATTTCTACCTTCAGAGAGAATATGAATAGACTGAAAAATGAAAAGACTGAGTTCGTTTTTTTGTTCATACATCAAAAAAAAAAAAAAAAGCTTGAATATGTTACCATAGATAAAAGTTGGAGACATTGTGTGAATAACTGGTGAACTGTTTTGTTTTTCTATAGCACCTGCTGAAGTATGAAGACAAGCTAGTGCCTGGAAACCACCCGTATTGTGAGCGTGTGCTGAGGGTGGCAAACAGACTGCTGAGTTCCAATCCTGAGGTCAGCTCACTGATGGCATCAGATGCCTGGAGGTGTTATGTCATTGACAGTCCCACCACCATCAATGCCTTTGTCTTGCCAGTGAGTATCACAGACAGTTAGGTTTGAGTGTAGAGTGCATGACTCAAAAGTGCTGATTTTCTTTTAAGTTAAATTGTGTGATGGTTTCTTTGTATTTTTGTTATTTTCCCATGATTATAAATGTTTGATGTGACAGATGGTAATGACAAGGGATCGCCACAATCATGGGCAACATGATAGAGGTGCTGTAACTTGTCCAGTCCTTAAGGTTGTCCTTTCAGAACTTGCTTGGTCTGCCCCTTGGGCATCCAGCCTCCAATTTACCCTGTTTGATGGTCTTGGACAGGAAGTGATAGCGTGATTCATGCAAGACTAGGTTGTGGGGCTTGACAGCTATGAGGAGAGGCTCTTGTTTGTGTTGAATGTGTTGGCTTGCTGCCTGGTGTGGGATTTTCATTTGTCCTGTTTTCTGTGATATGAGATGTGGAGAATCTTTCATTGTAGAATGATATTTTTGTTTAGTATTTTTCAGAAAACGTACGTACATAGACACCACACACGCACACACACACGTACACACTCTCTCTCTCTCTGTCACATGCACACGCACTGATGATAATTTCATTTAATGTTTTTCAGAAAATTGAAAACACCTTGATCACTCACACACAGACGCACTCACACACGCACGCACGCACACGCTCTGTCACACGCGCACACGCACTAATGATAATTTCATTTAATGTTTTTCAGAAAATTGAAAACACCTTGATCACTCTCACTCTCACACATGCACACACACACACACACACACACACACACACACACACACACACACACACACACACACACACACATATATCACACACGCACCACACACACACACATACACACACACACACACACACACTCTCTCTCTCTCTTGCATACACTCACACATGCACTAATGATAATTTTATTTAATGTTTTTCAGAAAATTGAAAACACCTTGATCACTCACACACACACACACACACACACACATGCACTCACACACTCACACATCCATACCTACACATACACACTCTCAGACAAAACACGCACACACTTGTGGGCAAACATACATGCACACACTCGTTGCACATATGCACACACACACACACACACACACACACACACACACACACACACACACACACACACACACACACACTGTCACATGCTTGCAGCTTGCACGCATGTGTGTGTGTGAAAATATTTGTTCCAGACTGGCCATATATTTGTGTTCAGTGGAATTCTTGATTTTGCCCAAAACGATGACCAGCTGGCTATTATCATTGCCCATGAAATGGCCCATGCTCTTCTGAACCATGGGGTAAGTGTGTGCACACTCTTTCATATCAACTCTTTCTTCTTACTTTTTTTTCTTTTTTTTTTAAATCTGCAATAAGGAAGAGGAAAAGTGAAAGGGGAATGGCAAGAAAGAGCATGCAGGCATGAGTAGGTTATGTCAGTTTGAACAAGTGAACGCCTTATTGATAGCAGTTTGAACAAGTGAACGCCTTATTGATAGCAGTTTGAACAAGTGAACGCCTTATTGATAGCAGTTTGAACAAGTGAACACCTTATTGATAGCAGTTTGAACAAGTGAACGCCTTATTGATAGCACAATAAGACATATCATGACCAGTACATATTCATTTTCATTTTCAGCCATTTAGAGGACATGATGTCTTATCATAATAGAATCAGAAGAGCAAAATTTAGAAAGAGAGGGTGTTAGTTACCGCCAATGACATTGACAAACAAAGCACTTGAAAGACACCAGAAGAGCAAGGTAAATGTTTTTATGTCTTAGTTATCTGAAAACCAGAAAAATATGTACATTTTTCAGAAGAGTCAGCTGCAATTATTCAAACAAAATATCACATGTTTAAGTGTTGAGAAATCATTTCAGCTAACTGAAGGAGCCATTTCAGCTAGCGTAAGGAGTATAAAAAGGCATAAATTGGTTCAACATAATTTTTATGTTTTCTTTCTTTTTTTCTTCTTTTTTTTTTTAATGTCTTGTTTCTTTTTTGATGCTGTGCTGAATTTTAGATTGGATTTTTAAGTATGTGAGGTGTGGTTAACTCATTTTAGAAACCCACCTCTTGGCCTGTGTTGGGAGATATATTGTACATTTGAGAACTGTGGTTGGCAAACCCTGAAGAGTCTTCCCAGAGCAAGATGATTATGGCAAGCTTTGATCTGAATGAATGCTCTTTTTCTCCCTTTTGGAGGACTTCAGTTGAACCAGAGTATCCATCCAAGTTTAGGCTCGTATTGTCTTACTTCCCTTTCGTGTGAAATACCTGATCTGTCTGTCAGCTTTGTTTTCATTTCTTGGCTAAAAACAATCTTCAAGACACAGAGCTGCCATGAAAACGTGTTCTTTGCAGACTGCAGTTTAGTTGAATTCTTTACCGATGAAATAGTTTGTAAAGATTGCTGTCATGCAAATCTGTGTAAAGATTTCCACTCAGTTGATTGATTTACTTTTGCAAACTACAGAACACAATTCTTATCATTCATATTAAACCTAATTGAATCAGTGTTGATTCACGAAATACATGGCAGTTCTTAAGGCATAGCATGTGTGTTGTATTCAAAGATGGCATGGTGAATTTATATGTGCTATTTCAGTCACATCCAAGAACTAATAAAGATGAAAAATGCACAAACATTAAACCAAATTAAAGGAATAAGGTGTGGAATTATTTATTGCTTTTATTCTCCAGATTGAACAAATCAGCTATGTGCAACTGCTGGATTTCTTCATCATCGTTGCCATGGCAGCCATCTGGTGTATTGTACCCAGTGATGGCATTTCCCTCATCACCCAGTGGTTCTATGAGAAGTTCATCACTGTAAGGACATACTGATTTTACTGTTCTGTCCCAGATGTATTACGACTGCAACTTAAGTTTAGTCTTGCCAGCTTGTAGAGAACTGCTATAAGTTTTGAACAAGTCATAATGTAGTTCAGTGGAATTTATTTTGACATGGTAGATAAAAAAAAAAAAGTCCCATAGACTTTTGCATGCTTTATTTCTTTAGAAGTAAGAAAAATGATATGGTCATGAACATTTGCATTAGTTGTCAGTCCGATTATTATTTTTTCTTTATGGCATGAAATATAAAACCAAAGTGTATCCCATGCTATCATTATGATCCTCTTCGTCAAACAAAAAAGGAAAAAAAGAAGACAAGACTCAACTTCTGAAATTCTCCGTGCCCTGCACTCCCAATTTCCTTTCCCAGTACTGCTGTTACTGTTAGTTTGTGTCAGTGGTAAATAGAATGGGCAAAATTTAGAAGAGGGGACAATGGTAACCTGCTTGGTGCAGCTCTGCAATTAAGTAGTTATCACAAATGGTGGGAGGCCAAGTAGGTGATGTCAGTGCATGTGGAGCAAGCTCCGCTGGATAGCGTTGAAGTGAGTCAGCAGCAGTGCAGAGTCTCCTCTTGGAGGTGGCCTCATGGAGACCTGACACTGACACTGTTCTGTGGACTGGTCACACTGGGCTGAAACAGGACAAGTCTTCCCCCTAAAATACTCGCCCATAATGATTTGAAGAGTTCTGGCATACCAACAGAAAGGTTTTGTTTTCCTTTTGCTTCTGTCAAATGCTTGCGTTTTGTATGTGGATAAACTTGCACATCCCAGCTAAGCTTGATGTATTTGTGAGTTAGTAGGATAAGCATGTGCTTTCTGGAAGCACATCTGTAGTGCTTGGTTCCACGTACATTGGCCCCAGTGCACACTGATCCCACAGAGGGTGGAGCCATTGAGTTGTAGTTCTGAAACAAAGACTTGGTGACCTGAGTGGTAGGGCCATGGAGGTATGGGACATGTATGTTTCGTCTTTTGTTTTTAAAACGTTCATTTTTCTTTTCAATTTCACATGCCTACGTGTGTTGGTGTGTGATCATGCAAATGCACTTCTTGTGGTTAAAATTCCAGGGTAGTTGCAACCTTCTTTTTTGTAAGCCGAGCTAAGCTTCCATCCGTCCCCGTGGACATTCAAAACTTTCCACATCAGGGTCTTGATTGTTTAGCCGACTTGTTTGTGTTAAAATATAGGTTGCTTGAAAGTTTTATCAATTTCTTTAAGTAAA
Organism: Conus canariensis; assembly: GCA_033310375.1. Taxonomy (NCBI): domain Eukaryota; kingdom Metazoa; phylum Mollusca; class Gastropoda; order Neogastropoda; family Conidae; genus Conus; species Conus canariensis. The sequence goes on from CM065719.1 coordinate 4,622,532, forward strand.
ATGTAGTAGTACTTTGCTTATAACACCAAACAAACCTCAAAATACTTATGATGAAAAACTTTTTTGTACAGTTACATTTGTATAGATGTGCATTATTCTGTACATGTGTTTCAGATCATGCTACACATGCCATACAGTCGCATGCTGGAAAAAGAGGCAGACAAAGTGGGACTGGAACTGGCAGCCAGGGTGTGAATTTGTCGTTTATTGCTTATCTGTAGCTTTTCTGTCTACACTCGCACCCTTTCCTTCGTCTTCTTCATTCAAACAAAGGACACATAATTCTTGAATCACCACATTTCAGTAGTTAAAAGTGTGTTACAAGAACTGCATTGATGTTCATATTTGAAACCTGGGTTTCAAAATATGAACATCAGTCCTTGTAACAATGGGACTGCAAGTTTACAAACCGGGATATGACTGTGAACGGAGACCAGAATGAGCGATGTGGGAATTACACTTCCGGAGCAGATTAGACAGTTAAAAAGAAGGAACAATATTTTTTTTTTAGCACAAAAAAGGCATGTTGCAAAGGATTCTTGATAAGGCAGAAGCCAACAGCTCAAAATGCTGTCTTAGTGCTTATTCATTCCCAAGTAAGTGGTAAGGAGTGAAGTGTAAAGTCACACTACACAGGTGGATCGGTAAGAAACAGAAAAAGAGTGATAGGGAAACTGGTAGTAAAATGATGAGCAAGGCATTTGTGTCCACAGGTGAAGTGCATCTGGTTTGAGGCCAGCTGCACTAAGTGATAGATGGATTTTCTCATGAATGGTGATATGGATGGCAGAAGAGTAAATCACAATGAACAGATTACTAGAAGAATGTCTCACACTGACTGATCGAGGTCGTCATCCCGTATCGAGGTCCCCTCCCCGTATCGAGGTCGTCCGCTAATCATACAACTACTCTTCATGTCATTTTGTCAGGGTTTCAATTCGCTCAATGAAGGCCCCCTTTACAAATTGTTTTCTACGCTCAATGAAGGCCCCTCTTTACAAGTTGTTTCTACGCTCAATGAAGGCCCCCCATTTACAAATGTTTCTACGCTCAATGAAGGCCCCCTTTACAAATGTTTCTACAGCTCAATGAAGGCCCCCTTTACAAATGTTTCTACGCTCAATGAAGGCCCCCTTTACAAGTGTTTCCCCAAACAGCTCTCAATGAAGGCCCCCTTTACAAATGTTTCTACTACGCTCAATGAAGGCCCCCTTTACAAATGTTTCTACGCTCAATGAAGGCCCCCTTTACAAATGTTTCTACGCTCAATGAAGGCCCCCTTTAACACAATGTTTCTACGCTCAGTGAAGGCCCCCTTTACAAATGTTTTACGCTCATAACGGCTCAATGAAGGCCCCCTTTACAAGTGTTTCTACGTCATGAAGGCCCCCTTTACAAATGTTTTACTCATGAAGCCCTTACATGTTCTACGCTCAATGAAGGCCCCCTTTACAAATGTTTCTACGCTCAATGAAGGCCCCCTTTACAAATGTTTCTACGCTCAATGAAGGCCCCCTTTACAAATGTTTCTACGCTCAATGAAGGCCCCTTTACAAATGTTTCTACGCTCAATGAAGGCCCCCTTTACAAATGTTTCTACGCTCAATGAAGGCCCCCTTTACAAATGTTTCTACGCTCAATGAAGGCCCCCTTTACAAATGTTTCTACGCTCAATGAAGGCCCCCTTTACAAAAATTATGAAGACTTCATACTTTTAACCCTGCTTTTTTTTTTTCAACCAGTAACTGCATTTTATATATGAAATGTACTCTGAGTGTGTGTGTGTGTGTGTGTGTGTGTGTGCACGTTCATATGTATTTCTAATTTAATAACTACACAAAGACAGAGCACAGTTTGTATGTAAAAGGGAAGAAAAACTGATGTCATTTCTTCTGTTTAGGCCTGCTATGATGTACGAGAGGGCAGTGTGTTTTGGACACGCATGGGTCTCAAAGAAGACATCACAGGCCTCTGATGATTCTATACCAGAGTGGTTGTCTACTCATCCGTCATATGAGAAACGTGTTGAATTGTTTGATTTCATGGTACCAAAGGTTGGTTGGTTCTTTCTTTTTCTTTCTATCTTTTGTTTTTGTACTGTAATTAAAAGAAAAAAAGAGGAAAGGAACATTGTGCGTCAACATCTTGTTTTTATTAGCAGTGTGCTAAATAGTTCACAAGTCAATGGAACAAAAGATTTTCAATACACGAAATTGTTGTAATGGATGAAATGTTCATTTATGTTGCACTGTCGAAAACTAACGGAGTGGAAATCATGTTGGAAATGCATTAGTTTTTCTTTCTTTCTTTCCGAGTACGCAGACCGATACTCCTATGGACACTCCCTGTGTAGACGGGCAAGTATTAATCCCATCTACCCAACAAAGGGAGTGGAGTTTTGTGTGTATGACCATTTTTTATCCTGCCATTAAGGCAGCCATACTCCAACTTAGGGGAAGATGCATGCTATGTGTAACGTGTCATCCACACCAACGGCCAAACTGGCCTTCTCTTCCAAAAGTTGGTGATGGGATTTTACGTGTGTGCAAGATGTTATGCGTGCGTTCACATATGGAACCTCAGTTTATAGTCTCATTCGAAGGACTGTATGGGAAATGGAGTCAGAACCAATGTTAATGCCGAGGGAAAAATCCCCCTGTACCGAAACAGCCCAGCGGAGATTCGAACCTGCAACCCCAGGATCACGAGTCTGGCGCTCTACCAACTGGGCTATTCCGGGCTCCGAAACGCGTTAGTCTTGTGCAATGTTACGGCACAATTGCTCTCTTTGGAACTATGATGATTATGTTCATAAATGATTGGAAAACTACAAGCATCATGTGACTTGAACAGAAAAGCGATTCTGCCAAGTTCTTTCATGATTTGCATTTGTACGTCGAGTACTCTCAAACATGCTTGTTAAAAGTGGGAACTTTAATGGTTTGAAATAGCATTGGTAATTGGGCAACAGAAATGATAACTGTAATTCTCAAGTAAGTTATGCTTTATAAATAGTCGAGTATTAATGGGTTGCAGTTTAATTCAGCAAACTTCTAAAAACCAAATCTGACTGAATGTACTGCGCATCTTTTGTCTTGAAAGGCAATAGAACTTCGAGAAGGCGCAAGATGTTCCCCATTGCCCAAGAAAGATCCTCGAGAGAGCATCAAAGCCCTGTCTGCCATGGTGGATGAATACATGACAGCAAAGAGAACAGGGCAGAACCTCTCCAGGGTGCAAGTGCAGATTCCCCATCCAGACGTTGCCAAGTCACCTTGATCTCCTGTACCTCGGCCCTCCCCCCCCCCCCTCCCCATTTTAAATTTTTTTTATATTTTTAACTACCATTAATTTGTACTTAAAGCAAGAGAGGCATTCAGTTGACAGATGTGATACAATTATGTGACAACCAAATGAAAGACTCATGGTGATTAGGGAAGACGACGGGTATGTAGATGCACATCTACCACAAGACAAGAAGCACACACACACAGTGTTGGTAGCAGTCAGCACTAATACTAGGCTTAACAGGCTCTTAAGCAACTTCTTACTTCTGTGTTGACAACTTATTTCTTCATTGCCCTCGAGGCACCGGCTATCCATCTGCCTGATTCACCTTGGTCTCCCACCCCTCAACCTCCTGCTCCACCTGTTGGCTCTTGAAATGTCCAGACTTTGACAACTACTGCTGTCTCTGCCAGTTATGCAATGACCACATGCTCTCCTGTCAAGGTGAACAGTTCATCCCACAGACCCATTTCTGCCAGTGTGGCCTTACTTCCCTTTAACCAGCCTGTCGCTTACGTCTTGAAATCATGCGTCACCAGCCCAGCCCGATATTTCTATGCAAACATGTGCAATGCTATATTGTGCATAGGAGGTAAAGCTTTGTTCTACATTTAATAATTAATTCATATCTCTTCCTCTGCTTGATATAATTGGCATTAAATGGTCTGATCTTGATAATGTTTAACTCGATTTTCGGTAAAGCTTTTGCATGCAATTTGTAACATCTGTTACCAATACAAAAAGCAATAGTTGTAAGTGATCATAATCGATTTTATTTTATTGAATTTATTGCTGATAATGTTAACGGCAGATTTACAGCTGTTGCAGTTGCGTAACATCTTTAAACATGGGAAGTACTTCTCACATATTGAACACAATTTTGTGTTTTTATTATAGTAAATTTTTTTCATCAACTTTTCAAGTATTCATTTTCACTTTTGAGTTATGTAAAATTTCTACACTCTTCATTAATATTGGTTTTTGTCCATAGGGTTATGTGTCGAAACATCATATTTTTGAGTTTGAGTTGAAGAAAGACATCATGTTGTTTTCACTCCTTGAAGGTAGCAAAAACCTCTGGCAAGAGGGAGGAAATTCACAAACGGACGGCAAACTTTTCATCCAGACCTTACGGAATTCCTGTCATCTGTCTCCAGAAACAGTGAACAGCATTTGTACAAACTGCATACTGGTCAAACCCATTTTTGTCTTATCAAAGAGCAAGGAGGCTCCAAAGTTATGTTGTACAATCATTGTACATCTTTTTATTGACCGTTGGGATGTGTGTGGTCAAAGATACGAACATTTTTCTGTGGATTTTATGAAGTCTTTGTTCCAAGATGTTTTACCTGATTTACTGTTTTTGAAGGAAATCAGTATTTTTCATTTGATCTGAGTGAAATGTGCTTGGTAAAAACTAAAATACTTTATTTTTAATCAGTCTTGTAATTTAAGCACTTCATTTTGATGATTCAGTCTTGGCCTTTAAACCTGTACATAATTTAATTTTTAACTCGTTTGCAGCTCTCATGTAGGGCCTATGGTTAGCTGGGCTTTAAACTTCATAATTGGTGAATTATATTATAATGATTTGGCTAACTAACATCAAAAGAAACAAGGTGTATGTGAGAGCGAGAGTCTGTTGCATATTTTTTTCACATTAATGGCCAAAGAAAGTGTATTTACAAAAAAATGGGTATGACCAATAACATCAAGACTTCTTAAGATCAGTTTCAGAAATTCCAAGATATTGCAGGAGATTAATAAACAGTATTTTGTGGTAGTGCACGCACACTGGAAAACATTTTGTTGTTGTTGAAAGCGTGTAGACTTTCATACAGTTTATCATTCGTCAGGTTTGTTAAATTCTGTGGTGCCCCCCCACCGCCTCCTTTCCCCCACTCCGTCATGATAATGGTATTTGCACAGGTGGTGGATTTGGTGCATGTTTGCTTGTGTGTACGTGTAAAATTTTGTCACTATGTAAGTGATGTTAACTAATATCCTGCAAACTGGACAAGGGAATTGTTTATTTTAGATTTTTGTTTTTTTGTTTGTTGTTTTTTTAAAAATTTTATCTCACTTTGTATTTTTACAGAATACAAATACAGTGTAGAATACAGTCATTTACAGTCAGAAATCTGATATTGCATCAGTCAAATGGTTTAAAAAAAAAAGTTTTACAATTTAAAACATTTTTATGTACCATCGCTCACAAGTTTCAACAATTTTGAGGAACATTTTGTCTTTGTGAAGTGTAGGAATCTGTTCACTTGTCGTATCAGCTCATGACCTCTAGGCCTTAGGGGCGACAGGGCAAACACATGATTCACAACAGTGTTGCTCTGTCCAGCTAGTCAGTCCTATCATTTCAGCGGGAAGTCCTTGGCATGGGTGGGAAGTCCTTGGCATTGCACATCAAGTATCCTGGTGCTTGCTGCGTATTTTTGGGATGCTGTAAGCCTGTACTCCAGACGTACATTACGGGATCTTGCATACATCTCATCTTCTGGTCGGATATATTTATGTGAAAGAGATTCGAAATTTTGTTTTGTATCTTCATCTGTCAGATAAGAAAAGTCCTGCTGTACATACGTTGCCATAATCTCAGGATGAATGAAATTTTTTCGTCACATCTGTATATATATTAATTGAAATAGAAAAAAAAAAAACTATGATTGTTCTGATTGTATCAGTAAAATAAGAAAATTCTTGCTCTATACATGTTGCCATAAATTCAGGACAAGTGAAATCGATTTATCAAGGGTATATATCTATTGAAATTTGAAGAAATCGTCTACAATTGTTCTGTGAGACCATGTGATGGCAGCCTGTGATTTGTGCGTACTTCGTCTTATCTTTTTTCTTCTTCTTGAATACATCATACAATTTCAGCACAGAATATCTTTGTTTACAGGTTATTTGTATTTAGAATACACCTCTTTGTCTAGAATACACTTTCGAATATCTACATATTTAAATCCATGCATAAATGAGTGTATGAGGCATTTTTGTAACAGAACTGACAGCTTTACTTTGTTCACTCATTCACAAGTGTGTTTTCAAGACTTTTGCTTAGAAAGAAAACTTTATTCAAATTCAGACAACAGATCTGTAAGACTGTTTTTATGTAGAAGAGCAACTTCAAAGCATTGATCAAAGTTGTTTGAAGTTATTTCTCTATTGTATGAAATTTACACTTGTACCATGTGAAATACATGCAGAGATCATGTTATGAAACTGCTGTGATAATTGTCAGTTGTATATGCAGAAAATAATTTTTTGAAAAATGTATAAACTGTAATGAAGTACAAGATGTGTGATGTGGCTGTGATCATACTATCATGAACCACAGCTGATATTCTGACCTCTGGTGTACTTTTAGATAATAAACTTGATGCCAAGTGTGAAAGGTTTGTTGTTGAGAAATGAGAAAAAGTATGGGCTAACAATATGGCATGGTGATCTACAAGATGATCTTTTCCTCTAATCTTCAGCTCTTATCATTTTTGACACCCAGTTGTGTGGGCCACCTTGTACATGAAATCTATGGTCACATTCAGTCTTCAAACATTTCAAATCATCGATCTATCAGTTGTGTGGGCCACTTGTACATTAAAAATTTATGGTCACATTCAGTGTTAAAAAACCCACTCAAATTATCGTCTGTCATTATCCATCTATCATGTGTACATCAACTCAGTGCACACCTCACAGCTTTTGGTCTGTGCGTTCAAACTTGCAGATGATTTGCTCTGATAACTGCGTGGATCAAAGTTTTCCTTCACATCAGGCAAAACATAACATGTTTAGGCTCAATCAGAGACCAGGATGATTTCAGATTTTGTCCCTGTGCTCCCTCTTGTGCTTGCCTCTCTATTCAGTGGCCAAATCTGGCCAGCTAACAGAAAATCAGAATACAAGTCGAGCCACAACACGGCTAAAATAAGTAACTCATTCCCCACTTGAACAGTTCACTGAATTCTTATTCAACACACAGTGATGTGTTCTGACTTCCTGACTTCAATTAACAGTCAGAGATTATAAGCAGAATCATGTTTGACACAGAATTTGAATGTGAGAGTGAACATTCAATTGATTCTTGGTGAAGAAGAACAACAACAAAAAAGAAATAAAATTTTAAAAAAAAGAAAAGAAATTAGAGAAAGCCAAGCCCAGAGAAGATGGTGGGTTGCAGAGCACACAGCATTATCTTAGCTCTGCATGGCTGATCATCATCTTTATGCGAGTATCTCACCTAAAAAGTCAAGCGTATTAAACTGCCCGAACAAGGTAAGTCTGTTCCTTACGTTTGCTGATCTAGGTGGTCTCTCCTGGCAGTTGTCAAAAAGCGAGCAATTGAGTGAGAGACTCACTTGGTATGACATAGGCCTAGGATTTCTCAGACCAACGGGACTATACTTAGGATTTATCATATCACCTAAGATGGCATCCAAGATTCATTGTATCTACACCAAGATTGCTCCTGGGATTTATCATACCTATCTTGACCATGCGAAACTCTTGAGTAATTTTACACATACATGTCTATCTCTTCATCCGACACAACAGTAAACGACAACAGTCGCTGAGAAAGAGAAGCAAACCTGGCTTGCTTAAAACCATTCCACACACACACACAAAATTGCGTCCCCCTCAGATTATTTAATTCGTTTGCAAGTTTCTTCAGATTTCTCTGGCATTTCATCAGTTTTGCAGCGGCTCCTCAAAATGTAATATTTTGTAGATACAGACCTTACAAACAACACTGGGAAACGTGATGAAAACCTGTACATGTTCAAGATACCACAATTTGTGGATCAGACAGCGCTTTGAATTATAGGGCACAACCCTTGATCTTTCTTTCTGTTCTGTATATTATTACATCCAGCAGTATGGCTTTTGTAATACTGCCATTGAAGCATTCTTTTAGGTGCACTTATTTTTCCAGTATACAAAACTACAGTTTTCAGCTATACGCCTGGTGTAACTGAACATGTGAAACAGTCGTTACTTGAACACATGAAGCTGGAGCATGATAGGGTGTGTGTGTGCTGAACTGACAGGTGCACTGGAAGATCCATAATTTACCTTATCATGATGAACTCAGCTTGCAGGTCATGATTTGCCTGGTCAAGGTGATCTACACAGTGTGATGCCAAATGACATACTATATATTGGGCGCTTTGAAGTATGCTCTGGTCAGAAACAGAACAAAGAATCGCCTTAAGGTCCAAAATCATGGTATCTTGAAGAGACACAAACACACCTACACACATGCACAGTGCAGAGACAGAACTGAATACCATTCACTGCTCAATAGTATTCCATCTGCATGCATTCCAAGTGCTTCATCCACATGCACCCTAAGTGCTTCATCCACATGCACTCCACAGTGCTTCGTCCACATGTGCTCCACAGAGCTTCATCCACGTGCACTCCACAGTGCTTCATCCACATGCACTCCACAGTGCTTCATCCACATGCACTCCACAGTGCTTCATCCACATGCACTCCACAGTGCTTCATCCACATGCACTCCACAGAGCTTCATCCACGTGCACTCCACAGTGCTTCATCCACATGCACTCCACAGAGCTTCATCACGTGCACTCTCACAGTGCTTCATCCACATGCACTCCACAGTGCTTCATTCCACATGCACTCCACAGTGCTTCATCCACATGCACTCCACAGTGCTTCATCCACATGCACTCCACAGTGCTTCATCCACATGCACTCCACAGTGCTTCATCCACATGCACTCCACAGTGCTTCATCACATGCACCCCAAGTGCTTCATCCACATGCACTCCACAGTGCTTCATCCACATGCACTCCACAGTGCTTCATCCACATGCACTCCACAGTGCTTCATCCACATGCACTCCACAGTGCTTCATCCACATGCACCCCAAGTGCTTCATCCACATGCACTCCACAGTGCTTCATCCACATGCACTCCACAGAGCTTCATCCACGTGCACTCCACAGTGCTTCATCCACATGCACCCCAAGTGCTTCATCCACATGCACTCCACAGAGCTTCATCCACGTGCACTCCACAGTGCTTCATCCACATGCACTCCACAGAGCTTCATCCATGTGCACTCCACAGTGCTTCATCCACATGCACTCCACAGTGCTTCGCCCGCATGTATCAATGATGCTTCCCCTGCACACCGGGCACTAAAATCCTGTGAGCTTATCAGTCAATGTCACATAATGTAACATCCAACGGACGCTTGATATCGGCTGGAGCTGACACCAAAAACAAGGTGAGAGTTTGTGGCAGTCAGTGTGTTGCAGAGACAAACTGAAAGGAGACCTCGGTGATGGAGACTGATTCACCAGCCTTTTCGTCATACTCGTACCAGTCCTGAAACATACACTGAAAGATTGCAGGGATCACATGTTAAAAATGCAGATGGTTAGAATGTGGAGTTTTTAAATGGTTTTCAACACATACTATCATACTTCATCATACCTCTTCATTTATCTACTGATTCGTGTTCTGTGGCTCTCGCAGACCTATGCCAGTTCAGGAGGTAGTTCAACAGCATGCCTCTTATTTCCTGGGTCTCGCACACCCATGCCTATTAAAGAGTTAGTTCAACACCATGTCCCCATCCATATATCATGGATCTCATTAACCAATACTCATTCTTAAGGCAAAACTGGCCTACCAAAGAAATTAAATAAATTTGTTGAGGACTGTAACAAATGGGGACTTAAGATCAAACAATGAAAAACAAACAAAAAGTCATTTTCAACAATACTGATCCTAAAACAGCCCATTTATTCATATATCATACAGATCACAAGCCAATACAAGTATCTTGGGGTCTATATCCATAAAGACATTTTAGTTCATAAGAGCACAGAAGCGTCTAGCAAAACAAGTTAAAAAAAAAAAAAAGGCACTGCACTCCCTAAGAAGGACAATTTAAGGTACAGAGCTGAAACTAACTGTGATGACACACCGTTATGATATGCTGATTGCATCAGTATGAAGTAATGGCACTTCCACTCTTTCCCAACAGCGCTTATCCCAAACATACCCCACAACAACAACAACAAACATGCAAATTTGTTCAAGAACCTTCTTGGTCTACAGATAAGGCAATGACTATCCCAAAAAATGAATTGGATTGCTTTTACTATCATCCTACAAACAATATGACATACAATGGGCTTGTGTGTACACACAACAAAAGCAGACAACACATCCTTCTCAAACAGACATATCGCAGCATACTTTGAAACACACAAAGATCTAATAATCCAAGGCTGGAATTCATCCAAAATGTTCTACATCAATTGGGAATGAATCAAATCTGGAAAAATCATTCACTTGGTATTGGGAGCAATCATTCATTAAACAGAAATTGTAATCAAAATACACAAGACTTCTTGAAACAACAAAAAAACCCCAGCACTTTTACAATAAAATTACTGAAAACTACCAGCTAGAACCATGCATGATAAATGTAAAAAAAAACAACTTTGAACAGAGCTGTAGTTTCAGCAGACCTTGCATGAGTGCCCATGACCTACACATAGATAGGGGTAGATACATGAAAAGTACCAGACTATACTTAGGATGTGTTGTGGTTGAACATGAAAGGCATCTTCTAGACAGCTACATCAAACCAAACCTATCAAGGCTGAAATGAACAGAACAGCTGTTAAAAGATAGAGCACAGCCATGTGAAATGCTTGGCAATGACGATTTCCAAACCCATTTTGTAAGATGTGTACATGACCGCATGAATATGAGGACAATGATGGCTCCTTTTGTCGGCCTAGATCAATCATGCACTCAACGATAATCATAAACTGTCATTACATTACTTCCATGTTGCGCCTGTAGACCCTTAGGTGTTCTTGTGACAAAGTCTGAGACTGAAAGTCTGTGTCTAAAGCAGTTCAGCTCTGTACTCCTTTATTTTTGTCTTGGACTTCTCAGTTCCATTCATTTTCTTTTCGTTTCTTATCTTCTTTCTTCTGGTTAAAACTTCTGTTGATTACTTTTTCCTAATCAAAAACACCCTTCTATTAAACCGAAAGTTCGCTTCTTTCATAACTGTTACATGAAGAAAAAGAGAATACATGAACAGCAAGTTCAGAGTCGCTTAGTGGTTCGTTCTTTAATTTAACGTCTATCCACCTAACAGTGATCTTAGACAGTATGTAAGTGTTATGTGTGTGTGCATGTGATGTTTTTGGGTGTATGCATGCGAACGGTTGTGTTGATTTTGGGCGTACGTAGGTATGTATAATGCAATTAGGCCTAGATAAAAAAAAAAAAACACAAAAAAAAACACACAAAAAAAAACCCCCACATAACTGAATCCAAAACTATAAAAGAAACACTAAATAAGCAACTAACACCAAGATGGGGAAAATAACATAGACGTTAAAGTAAATGTCCAATTGGGCTCTTAATCAGTCCTTGAACAACTTCAAAAATGTTTGATTCGTTAGAGATGACGTCTTCAAAGACTGACATCGACAGTTCGGTGTTCAACAACCAAGCAGGTAAATAGGGTTTCATTCTATCGCACAAAAAAAGTAGATGGAACGGAGTGATTTGCTGGCCACAAATACAAGTCACATGTTTACAGAATTTTGTTTTAAAGGCATCAAGCCTCAATCTAAAAATCAAACTTTTTAAAATCCTCTCTTGGTAGAGATTCTTGATACCTGTTTTATTGTCTGATATCCTGTTAAATAATATCCCCTTTTTGGTGCCTTTTCCCTTATTTAAAATAGTATTCCAGGCTGCGTCTTTTAAAAGACTATAACTCTCATGTAAGGATAAAGGAATGTATATCTTTGTTAAATCAGTTTCAGTGATAGCAGCCTTTTTGGCTAATGTGTCTACCCTTTCATTAGCAGATAATCCACAGTGAGATGGAACCCAACAAAAACCGACATAAGAACCACGTAAATGCAAAAAATGAATTAGGTGGTACACTTCTGATATAAGTTCTGCTCTCACACTTGTATTCAAAAATTTTAGAGCTTGTAGGACTGATTTTGAATCAACACAAAGTAGTATTTGAAATACAGGAAATCGAAAATCAAGAAGAAAGTTTAATGCCATAATAATGGCAACAAGTTCTGCAGTAAATATGGAAATATTTTTATCAAGGTGGTAACCTTTCTCTATTTTTAAGGATGGAATTATGAAGGCTGATTAACCTTAGGATTAATCTTTACTCAAATGAGATACCAATGGAGCTGTCTTGGGTCTAAATCAGCACTAGCATTTCATAGATTATAGAAGACTTTCACAGAAAATTATGATTCACAAATTGTGAGTTGGTACCTGAAAGAAAGTCCTGCTGTCCAAGTGATGAGGTAGTCAGCAATTTCAACTGGTTTGAATCTATGCATGCAATTCTAAGATGGCTGGCTGAGGCTTAAGTGGATGGAAGAGGGTTCATACTCTCCAGGACTGTAGGTTCTTTTTCAATGAGGATATTTTAGTTTGTGTGGTTATTGTTTTTAATCTCGGTTTTTCTTTAACCTTACTTCTGTTGCCTAGATGCAAATCAAAACATGTATTGATCGATGAAGTCAATGAAGTCACACTTCACATCAAAACATTTGGTACAATGACTGCACTGCTGTCTCTCTCTGCACAGCAAATGCCAAGGCGAACATGCGACATGCTGTCACGAATGATGACTGCACTGCTGTATCTCCTCTGCACAGCAAATGCCAAGGCAGAACAGTGCGACGTGCTGTCCACAAATGATGACTGCACTGCTGTATCTCCTCTGCACAGCAAATGCCAAGGCAGAACAGTGCGATGTGCTGTCCACAAATGATGACTGCACTGCTGTATCTCCTCTGCACAGCAAATGCCAAGGCAGAACAGTGCGATGTGCTGTCCACAAATGATGACTGCACTGCTGTATCTCCTCTGCACAGCAAATGCCAAGGCAGAACAGTGCGATGTGCTGTCCACAAATGATGACTGCACTGCTGTATCTCCTCTGCACAGCAAATGCCAAGGCAGAACAGTGCGATGTGCTGTCCACGAATGATGACTGCACTGCTGTATCTCCTCTGCACAGCAAATGCCAAGGCAGAACAGTGCGATGTGCTGTCCACGAATGATGACTGCACTGCTGTATCTCCTCTGCACAGCAAATGCCAAGGCAGAACAGTGCGATGTGCTGTCCACGAATGATGACTGCACTGCTGTATCTCCTCTGCACAGCAAATGCCAAGGCAGAACAGCGTGATGTGCTGTCCACGAATGATGACTGCACTGCTGTATCTCCTCTGCACAGCAAATGCCAAGGCAGAACAGCATGATGTGCTGTCCACGAATGATGACTGCACTGCTGTATCTACTGTGCAGAGCAAATGCCAAGGCAGAACAGCGTGACGTGCTGTCCATGAATGATGACTGCACTGCTGTATCTACTGTGCAGAGCAAATGCCAAGGCAGAACAGTGCGACGTGCTGTCCACGAATGATGACTGCACTGCTGCATCTACTGTGCACAGCAAATGCCAAGGCGGAACAGTGCGACATCCTATCCACAAATGTTTCTGTGAGATTTGAAATACTGACACTGTATCTTCCTCTCCTTTCCCCATCCTCATAAGTCATAGCAACACTTTGCAGTTCACAGGCACAGTGGGTACAGGGAGTCTGACAGAGGTCATCTCATCAGGAGTGCTAGATCTGGATACTTGCTGGTCTTCTTGTTGTACAGGGAGTCTGACAGAGGTCATCTCATCAGGAGTGCTAGATTTGGGTACTTGCTGGTCTTCTTGTTGTACAGGGAGTCTGACAGAGGTCATCTCATCAGGAGTGCTAGATCTGGATACTTGCTGGTCTTCTTATTGTACAGGGAGTCTGACAGAGGTCATCTCATCAGGAGTGCTAGATTTGGATGCTTGCTGGTCTTCTTGTTGTACAGGGAGTCTGACAGAGGTCATCTCATCAGGAGTGCTAGATTTGGGTACTTGCTGGTCTTCTTGTTGTACAGGGAGTCTGACAGAGGTCATCTCATCAGGAGTGCTAGATCTGGGTACTTGCTGGTCTTCTTGTTAACACCTACCCTCTGGATTCTCACTTTTACAACAGCTGCTTTTTCTTTCACAGCTGTAACGGCAGCCTAGGGTTTGCACATTTGTGGTGAAAGCACATCTTGCAATGAAGTTGCTCCTGTATTGGTTCCTGCCACTATTCCTATATTGCTGACTCTCTTTCTCCATCGCCTCCTGCCTCTCTTTCTATGTTGATGCCTACCTTTCTTCCTATATTACTGCCTGCTTCCAGAACGGTCACCTGCCTCACTGAATTGTTGCCCAGCTCTCTCTCTTTTGCTTATTACTGCATTCATCTATCCACTGATAACTGCCCATCTCTCTATCTGTCTGCCTGATCCTCTTCCTGTATTCTTTCTCCCTCTAGTCATCTACAGCTACTCTAACTTCAGGCAAAATGACTCGTCAACTCTGAATCTTCTGATTTCTCTTGAATGCCTGTGCTTTAATATAGTCAGATGTTCCTTGTAGCTCATGAACAATCCAACTGATGTTCTTTCTTATATACGCTAATGAAACAATATTCCTCAAGCCATTGCACAATTACACCTAAGCTAATATCCATCATTCTTCTTCCATTCTACACACACACCCTCACACATACACACAGAGTGATTGTACAGAATGATAAACTGATTTACCTTCTAGCAGCTTGATTCATGCACATTAACGTAAGGAAAATTTTAACCGTTATGCTATAGGCATTTTGAAAACAAAAAACAACAACAATAAAAAGAAACAGAGCTGATGCAATCTGCATGATGACATGACATTGCTCTGGGAAAAGTGTGGTTCTGTAAAATGTAGGAATAAAAAGTGTCAACATTTTTCTACTTTACAAAAAGTAGGTTGGCGAGACCTACCAAATATGAATGGTGTGTGTGTGTGTGTGTGTGTATGTGTAAGTGTGTGTGTATGTGTTAGAGAGAGGGAGAGAGAGCGAGCGCAAAAACAACAATTGTTTTGTTTGCTTATTTACAAAAAAGAACCTATGCATACATAATTGTCATGCAGCAAATGGAGATGTCTAAAATGTTGCACTGTTTTTACGTAAATCTGAGTATTTTCTAGGAACTTTTTAAAGTGGAAATTTGTTAGACCCACAGGCCATGGTAATGGTTAAACCATCACTGGCCTATCAGGTTAGAGCCACAGGCCATGGCAATGGTTAAACCATCACTGGCCTATCAGGTTAGAGCCACAGGCCATGGCAATGGTTAAACCATCACTGGCCTATCAGGTTAGAGCCACAGGCCACGGCAATGGTTAAACCATCACTGGCCTATCAGGTTAGAGCCACAGGCCACGGCAATGGTTAAACCATCACTGGCCTATCAGGTTAGAGCCACAGGCCACGGCAATGGTTAAACCATCACTGGCCTATCAGGTTAGAGCCACAGGCCACAGCAATGGTTAAACCATCACTGGCCTATCAGGTTAGAGCCACAGGCCACAGCAATGGTTAAACCATCACTGGCCTATCAGGTTAGAGCCACAGGCCACGGCAATGGTTAAACCATCACTGGCCTATCAGGTTAGAGCCACAGGCCACGGCAATGGTTAAACCATCACTGGCCTATCAGGTTAGAGCCACAGGCCATGGCAATGGTTAAACCATCACTGGCCTATCAGGAAGGAGACAGACACTGGGAAAGAAGCAGAGGGGAAGAATGGTTTTCAGTGAACTTCTCTGTTCTTATGCTTCAACCATTCCCATCATACTTGGAAGGATGAAACAAAAGAAGCATGAAAGGCAATGTGACTGCACAGTGGTGTCAGTCACTGAAACTGCTAAGTCCCATAACATGTGCTTGAGTTGTTCTTTTCCCAACAAAACCAGAATGCAGGCAATGTTTGAGCTGTAAATATAACGTCAGGGGCTTAACAACAAAATCAACTCTAAATTTGCTATTTTCTGAGAATATACCCCACAATTCAATCGATATATTTCTATAATAAAAATTACATCCTGTCCCAATTTAAAGAAAGAAGTGCTGAAGAATGTGAAGCAAACCCCAGCCATTTTAACTAAAACAATTAAAAAACAGCCATTTTAACTAAAACAATTTAAAAAATGAACAAACGAAAACCTGTGAGAGATATTATGTGCAAGAAATTTTCAAAACATTTGTATCAGACCTACTTACTCCTTCTTTGAAATCAACTTCAAAGGAAGTGCTGGATTCTTCCCCTTCCGCTGCCCATCCAATCTGAAACAGAATCAAAATGTACCTTGTGTTATACTGTATGGACTTTACAGTAACTCTCTGAATTTATCTTAAATAAATGTTAGCGAATCATTATACCTTTTTATAATCTATTATATATATATACATATATATATTTTTTTAATATATTTCTGTATCATGCTTTTATTATCAGTACCATTATTACCATTACCTTCACTATAGTTGTTAGCATTATCATCATTAACACAATTGTTAGTATTAATATTACCATCACTACCATTAATATCACTATCGCCATCGTCGCTAAGACTGTTGCCACAGCAACCATGCTGTTTAAGAATCGTCTAACCCACTCTCCTTTCTCCCATACTACAACTGCTATTGCCACATTATCACCAAAAGTGGTAGTAATCCTGTCATTTATTTATTTATTTATTTTAATATTTTGATCATCATTACCATTATTAGTATTCCTATCAGTACTATAAGTAACATCATTACTTCCTTGACTCGCACACTATCTCTCTTCTGACAGCCTCGTTTTCATTCAACGCCTACCTTGCGCTGAAGAGACTGAAGATAAGTGATTGCTCATTTATTTTCGTTGTAATAATTGTTTTGTATCTTGCCTGAAAAAGACCTAAGAGGTCGAAATGCATCATGTTTTGTCTTGTGATTCGTTTGTCCACGTGTTTTTTGTTGTTGTTGTTTTTTGGAGGGGGGGGGGGGGGGGGGGGGGGGGGGGGGGTTGCCAACATTTATTTAAGATTTGTTTGGATTTCCACCTGCAGTCGTCTCACTTTGCAACTATATCTGAATTTAAACCAGAAAAATCTGATATCATATGAAAATGACTGAATTTAGTTCTTTTTCAAAACTATGGGTTTTTTGTTCAGCTAGTACATGAATCACCCCATCTTTGAATAAATTAAAGACAACTTTTTTTTTTTGTAAAACATTTCAAATCCCTTCAGCAAGTTAAAACGATTTTTACAACTAAAAGTAGTTTTATGGTATACTTACCTGTCCGAACGAATGCCATATCTCCACTAGGCGTGGAACACACTATACATCAGAAATATCTTGAGATTCCTGATGTATAGTGTGTTCCGCGCTTAATAGATGACAAGGCATTTGGACAGGTAAATATGAAAAAAAAAATAAAATTCATGAAAATGTATGTTTCCATTCTGTCTGCTTCATTCCATCATTTCTTTTGTATAACTAAAACAAGAAAGAAGATGAAATGACACTTTAACAGTTCCAGTGTTTAAGCATGCAGTTTTATAACTATCTCTTATTCATTCTGCTGTGTAACTACCAGAAAACACTCACCGTTGGGTCAAACTGTGTTGGTGTCAAACCTCGGCAGTCAAAGACGGCAATCGTTTTGTAATTGCCAGAATCATCAGCACGGTATGGTGCTACTGACTCCTTTATGATATCTGAAATTCAAGGTGCCATGCAAATTACGAAACTTCTTTTTTGTTGTTGAGGGATTGGATCTGACTTTAAAGTAGATGAACAAACTCCCAGGAAAAGGGTTAAAACATCTCTGCCATTATCTCTACTAAACTGAGATGCCATGATCACTTTAAGCAGACATAAACTCATTGGCAATGGAACAAAAATTGACTTATCTCATGATGTAACATTTTGGTCATATTTTAACAGCAGGCTTGCTCAAAATGACCTAAGCATGCAAGGTATACTTGATTTGAAAACTATATTCATGCTTAAGATGTCTGAAGACATTTTTTTCATGAGTGCTACTAATAAACATGCATTCCTTTAAAATAATGTCATAGCTTCTTAAATGGAAAAAGTTTGAAAGTACATGTGCTTTCCTTACAATGTTTGCTATGTCTGTCAGCACACGCACTGGTAAGAATGGGAGGATTTTTAAAAGTCAAAATGTTTCTTTAATCACACATAAAAACATGTGCAGAGTCAGATCCTTGACCTTTCACAAGTTCAATCACTCTCAAGAACTGCTTCACCATCATGTTTGCTGAAACAGCGATCTCTGAACAAACTATGTGAGAAAGAACGGCATCTATCTAAACAGCAAGTTAATGGCCGATATAGTTTCTCTTGGACTGAAACTCTCTCTCTCCCTCTCTGTCTTTGTTCCTCAGCTGGAGCTTGGAAGATGATAACTACTAAGATGTTTGCGAAAGTGACCATTTTTAATCCCATCATTAAGGCAGTCACCCTGGGACAATGTCTAAACATGACATCAGCATGCATACACTTTAATTTCGTGTCAGCCATCCCAGCGCGACACAATGGCCTTCTTCCTCAGAAAGTTGGAACGGGTTTAATGTGGTGCGAGATTTCTGTATGGATGTGCTCATGCACAAGATGTTGGTTTACCATCTCATCTGAAGGACCGAGAGAGAATTAAAATCTGCACAATGATTAATTCGTAGAGAAAATCTTTTCAAGCCTGGAGGTCTTAAAAGGAAATCAAGCCCTGGTAACTGAAACAAGTCTGGAGTCCTACCTTGGGGCCAACCATGCCCACAAAGTGAAATGTTTGCGTGCACTGATGAGAATTCAGACACACAGACACACACACATGAACGTGCGCACATACATACACACTAACTGTTGTTAAAATCACAATGTGCTACTCTTTGCCTCAATATAATACTAACACAAAGTCATAAACATGGTAATGTCACCGACTGCAGCAAAGACTCTGTAAAAAAGAAAAGAAACCATAACCAACACCATCTACTGATCACACATTGACTTGTTATTGAATGTAACATTTTTTTTTTTTTTTTTTGCATCAAAGTATGTTTGTAAATAGTTCAATATCTTGTTTTTCGAACATATTTTGCATGTACATAACTTATAATAAAATGTATGGATCTGAGAAATGGAGCTTCAGCATCTTCCCCCAAAAGGATGTGTATATTCCAGCACCACAGCTGTGAGAGAGAGAGACAGACTGACAGACAGACAGACAGACAGACAGACAGAGAGAAAGAGAGAGAGAGAGTAATGGGCAACATCACAGCACAGAATTTGCAGAAGATAGGAATGCAGTTTACACTGGAAGAACTCCTGGTGTCGCTATGGTGGTGCTGATGGGAGTGGGGAACCATCCAATGTGGACAGCTTACTCTATGTTTAGACAGAGGAGAACAGGAGAACTCTTACCGATAGAGTTCTCTCTGCTGCACAGACTGCACTTCAGCACCAGATTCGCATGACCCCTCCCTCCTTTTAGGGCAGCCTGGTCCTACAAAACATCACAGAGAGCCAGTGGTATACCTTCAAGCTCCACAAATAATCACTTTCAGTGATGAGGAAAGGCTTCTGTGCCTGAGCTGTCAATGATGTTGCCTATGAAGAGCATATTACAGCTGCTGTTAAACCAGTGTCACACTAGGCCAATCTCACTTTCAAGCGCTCCCTGATGCTCACTTTTTCACACTCCACATGTGGGACTACTTGGGTAGTTACTCAAGAGCAAAACCTCACCCAGTTTGGGTTCAGCTGTTCAGGAGGGGCACTTACAAAGTGAAATTCATCAGCTGCTCACAGCTAGCATGAAAATCATGAGCTCCACAGTCCACTATGCCCTACGGGTACGGTTGTTCCTTTTTCCCTTTGCTTTTATACATGTCCTTCACCAAGATCCAGAATTCGTTTTCGCTTTAACACTGTAATTTGCGCTATTCACTGTATCGTATTTCATAATCTATACTGAATAAACCAACATGCAGTGAACCACATAAATGTTCCGCAACCGAGTCATGTAACTAATTGTTTTACATACTGCTTTCCTGCAAGTTTACCAGATGGGGGAAAGACTGAATTCAAGAACAAAATCTTCCTGTTACGCTTGAGTGAGCAACTCAGCCTGGAGTATCAAGGGCTTCCAGAAGGCAAATATGACATCAGAAACGCATGTCTTATTAGTTCAAATCCAAAGATACACTCATGTCATTTTTTAAAAATCCATATACTTAAAAGAGAAAATATTATCCCGCCAGACGAAAGGGACAAACAAATTACCAGACAAAACACGACGCGTTTCCACCTCTTTGGTCTTCTTCAGGCAAGATAAACAACATTCAGGACAATGAAAATGAAGAATGAGCAATGACTTGTCTCCTTAAATTGGGCGTTATTGTTGAGGTGGTTGAAAGATGAAAAAGGGTTAAGAAATGAGGAATGCTAAATAACAATCATACGCACACAACTAAAAACAGACAGGAAGCGAAATAAGGAACAATGAAAAGCATACAATGATCATAAGTGCACACCTAAAATTGATGACGTGAAGCCAGATACAAAACAATGATTGGTAGCAGTCAGTATGAATCAAAGTTACTTTCAAAATGAGGTGACTGCAGGAAATTAAATTAAGACACTAAACACTTTGTTTCAATTTCCACCTGCACTGACCTCATTTTGAAACTAAAATCCATGGTTAGATCAATTCTGAAACATGGCAATGTGGTGTGTTCACACTATCTAAAAAAGCATGTGCCTCTTGCACCAAAAAAAAAAAAAAAGTGTATAGAAGATTTATCAAACAGATCATTGGTTTAAGTAAAATCAGATAAGAAACAAAGGTTAACCCATTCACTGCCTGAAAATATTACAGACAAAGGCTTTCCCAGTGCCAGGGAAATCTAATGATTTGGAGGTAATAATTAACAAAAAATTCTAGCTCAGAAACTACAAAAGATATAAAAATGAAATATATAATTTTTGAAGGAAACTGAATGAAGATTTTGAATATGGGCTTCTTTTGTTTTAATTTTGATAATAAAAAAATATTTAGGCATTTAGATTTGGATAGATTTTTTTGCACGATCAAAAACATATGTATTTACCACTACAGCTTCACATCGAAAAAAGAACACAAAGCAAAAAAGTTGAAAATAAAGTTTGTATTGTCACACTACACCTGTAAATGAAAGTAAAACAGTTTAGAAGTCTATCAAGATGCTCACACTCTAAGCAGACAGGTCAGTCCGCGACCACGCCCCCCTCTCCCCACCACGCCCCCTTGCTGGACTTCAACCCTCTCTTTCACTCCTCCTCTTCCCCTACCTTTCCCTCTGCCCCGTGTCACGCTGCGAGCAGGCCGTGCTCCCCTCTCACGCTGACTATCACGTCACTGGCCACTGGCACACAGTGCAGAGTACACACTACGCTAGCTCATTCAACGCTGGCTGGCAATCAGTCAGCTGAACACACACTGAGGTAGCACAGCCCGACTCAATAACTGACCAATATGGTTGGCAATTCCATCACTATCATCATCTCACCTTCATGCTCGAGTGAGTCACTGAATAAAAGATTATTGTCTTTGTCAAAAATAATTAGCAGAGCCTGCTCAGCTGTGTAAATATGTTGATTTGGTCGCTGTGCTTGTCGAAGGTTGCGCCGCCATCTTTGCAAGCGAGACGAAGTGCTGGCAGGTCATCCAGTCAGTGATGAGAATAAATGGTCTTTCCCCTCACGTGTGGTCATTTGCATATCATTTTAATACTACAGACATATAAGGCTTACTACGCACACTCTATTTGAGTCCATTGATAGAAATAGTAATGAATGAAAATTCAAGAAAAATGCATGACGTCAGTGGACGGCCCATAGGCACGGGGAAAGCATTTTTACTGCGGCGTCAGCTGACGGCTTAAAGGCACTCTACGGGTTAAATTAAAAGTATCATGGAGATGTGGCTGAAGCTTTAACAATATCTAATACTTATTATGACAAAACTACAAACCATATGTTTACATTAAATAGCAACATAACTTGTAGACAAAGCGTCAAACCAAATACACCACATACAGCGTTTTGGGGGCTGTCACACATTAACAACAACAAAAAGTATCAAATATAATCAACACAGCTCACAACTTGATAATTAAACAACTGTATCCCTACAGCAGATAACATCAGGCTGTGCTGCAGGTGCCTGACATTCCCCTTAATATGTCACCACCAGTTTACACAAATGAGTTAAAACAAACAAATAAAGCAAAAAAAAAAAAAAACCAAGGAAAAACATACTGGTCCACAAACAAATGCCTTTGGAAGCCATGTGTGCAAGCAGACACTGAAAAATGGACATCTCATGGCTAAACTTCACTCTGGACACTGTGCACTAACTCACTATCTAGTAAATTCAATATCAAAGAAAAGCTGGCCATTACACACTGTAAATAAACTCTCACAGTTTAAAGACTTTTAAAAAAAGAAAACAAAAGATGAGAAGACTTAAAAAAAAAAGGTGAGACAGAACATCGACCACAGTTAAAGAAAGATCGATTTAAAAAAAAAAGGCAAATCAACCAATAAGAAGCTAAAAAGATGGTCAAAGACAGTGGCAAAAACAGGAAACTGCATATACAGAATTTCTAGAAGATGGGGAAACAATTCATACTGAAAAAGCCCTTGGCATTTCCCTGAGAATATTATACAGGTTTTGCTTTAAACTAACTCATAGTCATATCAACATATATCACAGGGTTAACCATCTCTGGAACTCCCTACCATTCTCTAAGCAAAAGCATAAATATCTTTAACAAAAACTTGTCACCAATACTGGGATGAAGACTGCTTCTAGACAAATGTAAATAATGCCCTGCGCACACTCAGAAAACAGTCATATTCACCCTGGTCTCTATGAGCAAGTAAAAGGCAGTTAAGCCTACAAGCCAATCATGACAACGCGTTATTTTATTTCCTTGGCACTAGCAGCGGAATAGACAGTACATGATAGCAAAATAATGATACTGTTGGCAGTAAATAACATGGAAAACAGTCAACCTTAAACAGACAGAACAGAACCCTGATTTTACATCCATCTACTGCTGATGAGAGTAGGACAAACCAGAGCTGAGAATATGTGACCAAAAAATGGTAACCGGTATGATAATAACATATCAGAAACTTTACAATGGAAAAAATAAAGGGGGGAGACCTAAACCAAAGATATGCCTCTAGTTTTGACCATTGTAAAAAAAAATGAAAAAGATTTTAAAAACAAAACAAAACAAACAAATCCAACTGATCAACCAAGCAAAAAATACAGGCCACCTGAATTCAAACAGAATGGACGCATGGTACGCACATGAACAAAGAACTTATCCTTAGTAAAAGTGAAAAGGTCAACACACAGACACCCTGTTTCCTGAAGACCATCAAACACTACAGAATATGACTGTCCAACTGTCAGTTTTGAGGTTCTTTAAGTGTTTTACAAAATATTCATCTAAACACTCAAAAATCATCCCCCAGCCAAAATATGGCCTCTGTTGTTCTCTTGGCCATAAACTACATTACCTGACTTGACCTGAACCCTCTTACTAACTTTATTCACCATAGGGGAGAAGAGCAAAAAATGTTCTAATTCCAGGGGACGCCAACGTCATTTGCTATTATCAATTGAATGCGACCAGCGCACTGAAGATACCAATGCCAGTTTTTCTTTTTCCCTCGCTTGATCTTTTTCTTTCTTTCATATTCTTTTTTTCCTTTTTTTTGGGTGCTGAAATGCATCTTTTATTAGCAGATTCTCATTTTTACATTTCGCTGAAATCCATGAGTTCCTGGAGAACTGGGACACACAGTGGGGTACAGATGCACAAAAAACAAACAAACAAGTAAACAAACAAACAGAAAACAATAACAACAACAATAACATCATCTTTAATCCAACATATTCCATCCCAAACTCCAAGTTTTCATTTCTGAGAACTAGTATGTCATCTACTCACCTCAGCTGTAAAGTACACGAACTTTGATGTTTCATCTCCACAGTTTCCACATTTCAGCTGAAAAATAAACAGAAACCCTTCACATGACAAAAAAAAGTTCATTGGTTAGTATTTTTCATTGTTTTCAACATTTTTCTAACTCCACTGCTTTTGTCCATATACCTGCATGTGATTGTGCATGAGACATTAATAGTTTGAGGTACTGTCACTGCCTGCAAGCACAAGCATACACATACCGGTCCACATAAAAAGTCACGTAGATTCACTCATGTCAATGCCAGAACATTAAATCACAATCGATTAATTACTGCAATGTTCCTCATCTGTGTTTCTGAAACAATTCTACACACAAGTCAGTCATCTAAAAGCTTTCAAAAACAAACAAACCAGTCAATCTCAGAGGGAGTGAAGGGGGGGAGGTGAGGGTGGGCTGCAGAGGGAGGGAGCGACTAGGGCAGGAAGGGGAGCAGGTGGGAAGGAAGGGGTGTGTGTTGTGGTGTGTGTGTGTGTGTGTGTGTGTGTGTGTGTGTGTGGAATTAGGGGAAAGGTGAAAGGCACTGCATAACCAAAACAAAACAAAAAAAAGTGTAAATGGAAGTTACAGCTGTCTGAAGGTAGTTTATTTGCCTTTACATTTACATGCTCATGTACAGATACTAGCAATTGGGTGTAGTATCTTATTAGGCCAGAATACAAACAAACAGACAAAATACATTGAAAAGTAAAAAAAAAAATTCATGCACCATACCAAACAGACAAATAAACTTTCAATAAATATGTCTGCTTCAAACATTGCACATAAAAGATGCACAAATCAAGCAGCAAGATGGTCCTGAATATCCTACCTTCATGTACCACCTGAAGTCATCCAAGTTATCTACTTTCAGATTAGTCAACTTCTCCATCTGGGCCTTGAGCTGCAGTGCTATCTTTGGCTGTCCAAACACAGAGAAAACAAATCATTATGTCATGTAACGATCATTACCTTTGGTGCTTTGCACTACACTCACTTGTTCACTATGAATCACTATGAATCACGACTGCTCCTGTGTATAACAATGCCACAGCCTGCAGTCAGGTTTGGATTTCTATCCTAAATACTTGAATCATCACTAGCAGTCAATAAAATCAATCATATGATTACTTGAGTTCAACATTAAATCAAACTATATCGTTATGTTTTGCCATGTCAAATCCCTTTTCTCAAGGAAACATGCAGGCAGAGTCTGCTGGACGGGGCAGATGACTGGGAGTGCACTGCAGACCTCCCAGAATGGAAGAGTCACCCAGAGATCATCAGCAAGAGTGGCATGAGACCAGACATAGTAGTCCACTCTAAGTCAACCAAGCAGCTGATCATGATCGAGCTCACGGTGCCATATGAGAACAGAATGGAGGCAGCTCAAATCTACAAGACTGAAAAGTATGCTGATCTGGCAAACAGCCTGAGGAGAGAAGGCTATCAGGTCAAAGTCCTCACTGCAGAAATTGGAGCTAGGGGTTTGTAGGAACGTCTGCATACAGCCTCATGAAACAGCTCTCAGTTGCAGGGAAGGAAAAAACCAGAGCCCTGAAAGCAATGGCAGAAGCGGCAGAGAGGTGTTCAAGCTGGATCTGGTCAAGGAGGAACAAAAGTGAACTTCATAAGGCTTAATTTCCCTACAAATATCAGGTGTCCCTGTGGCTCAGTGGTTAAAGTGCGAGTCATTAAGTGGAAAATGAGCATGTCCAGAGGGTCATGGGTTCGAATCCCAGCCATGGCTCGTCCCAAGATGGGAAAAAAAAAGGGGCAGCAGAGGGACAATCCGGAGTCATGAACCGGGTGTGGCCCAACCCCCCTAGAGTGTCAGGAGATAAGGGCCGAAACACTTGCTTGAAGGGGGCTTCTCTTCTGAGGACTCTCTGCTGCCACGCTCTCCACGAGTTTCTTTCTACTGATGCATGGGTAAACCATTGACTTCCGGGAATAGGCCGGAGGACGTCCGGGAAAGACCGGAGGACACTGGGAAAGACCAGAACCAAGGGCTCTGTGGGCTGGCTCCCCACTTTGCCTTAAACATGTGGCTACTAAAAATAAAAGGAAAAGATGCTCCCAGGATTCACCGAAAGGGGGAGAGAATGATGAATCCATCGGTGCTCAACCAATCATGACTGCAAATCCCAAACGGACTATGAACATGGACCAAATGGAATATCCATGTGTCTGTGGAAAGCGTTTCGCTACCACCCGTGGCATGAAGATCCACAGAACAAAGATGGGATGTGTGAAGACTCATCTGAATGAGCAGCAGCGCACTGCATCAGCAGATAAGACGTCGGAAGACCAAGGCCAGGATTTAAACCACAGTGCCAAGGACATCCACGCTGTTGGTTCGGATGAGGAATTTGCACAGGCCCTCGATGCCAGGCGCCTGAAACTCAACCTGCCACGAGCAAACGAAACTGAAGATTGGGAGAAACTGGATGCAAAAATCGTCCAAAGACTCGATGCACTGATAGGGAAAAGCACCCTGGAACACAAACTAGCCACATATGGGGACATTGTGTATGCCACATGTAGAGACGCCTATGGAGCAAAACTACCCAAAGAGAAAACACCTCCAAAGAAATCCAGACGCCAAGAAAAGATGGACAAGATCAGGGTCCAAAAGAAAAACCTCAAGATGCAAATGAAGACCGCACTGCCAGCTGAAAAACAAGGCTTGGAAAAACTGTGGAAAGACCTGAAAGAAAAACACAGTGCCCTCAGCAAAGCGGAATCTGCGAGGAAGAGGAAGAGCAAAAAGAAGAAGACACAAGAGCGCTTCTTCAGAGACCCCTTCCAGTTTGCCAGAACACTGTTTGAGCAGCCAAAATCTGGGACCCTAAGTGTGGACAAAGGAGTTCTTGAGCAGCATCTGAGGAAAACATACTCTGACCCACAGAGCAAAGCACCACTCGACATTCAAGGTCTGGTGTGGCCAACCAACCCTGAGGAACAGTTCAATGGCAAGCCTCCAACGTTGGCGGAAATCAAGAAGGTGGTCGACAAAGCCAGAGCCAAATCATCACCAGGGCCAAACGGAATACCTTACCAGCTTTACAAGAAATGTCCCAAGGTGCTGGAGTGGCTCCACAGGCTGCTGCGATCGGCTTGGAGAAACCAGAAGATCAGCGGCCAGTGGATGACGGCAGATGGTGTGTACATCCCCAAAGAGCAAAACTCAAGTGACATTAGCCAGTTCAGGCCAATATCACTACTGAACGTCGAAGGGAAAATCTTCTTCTCTGTCATGGCAGCAAGGCTGACCAAGTACCTGATGGAAAACAAGTACTTGGATGTGTCAGTCCAGAAAGGTGGCATCCCAGGCGTGGCGGGCTGTGTAGAACACGCCACAATGATCTGGGACGCAATCCAAAAAGCAAAAACAGAAAAGAGAGACCTGGACGTAGTGTGGCTTGATCTGGCAAACGCATATGGATCTGTGCCCCATGAGATGATACAGTTGGCTCTTGAGATGTACCATGTGCCAAAGAACATCCGCGACATGCTCAAGAAGTACTTCAATGGCTTCTCAATGCGGTTCTCTACCAAGGAGTACACAACAGACTGGATCAACTTGGAAGTGGGTATTGCAATGGGCTGTGCAATTTCCCCAATACTGTTCGTGCTGGCAATGGAACTCATCTTGAAAGCAGCAACAAACAACGCGAGACAAACAGACCTTGGTGATGGATACAAGATGCCTCCTCTCAAGGCCTTCATGGATGACACTACAGTGATTTCATCCAGAGAAGACGAGACACGTCATGTGCTGGAGAGGCTGGATGACATAGTTGCCTCATCCAGAATGAAGTTCAAGCCAAAGAAATCACAGAGTCTCTCACTGAGGAAAGGAAAAGTGGCCGGATCTGTGGTCTTCAGTGTTGCCAACCAGGCCATTCCAACAGTCACAGAAGAACCAGTCAAGAGCCTTGGAAGATGGTATGATGATACGCTGAAAGACACACAAAGAGCAAAAGAAACCAAGCAGATGGCGGAGGAAGGCTTGGAGACCATTGACCAGTGTGGGCTCCCTGGCAAATACAAGGTCTGGTGTCTGCAGTTCATGCTGATACCAAAGCTGCTATGGCCTCTGATGATATACGACATCTGCACCAGCATAGTGGAGGCAATGGAAGCCAAAATCAACAAGTTCACAAGGAAATGGCTTGGTGTCCCACCCTGTCTGACTGACATAGCGCTGTACTGTCGCCAAGCAAAGCTGAAACTACCCCTGAAATCCATCCTGGAGGAATACAAAGCAGGGAAGATCAGACTTCAAAGCATGCTGGAGGACTCAGGAGACAAGGTGGTAGAAGCAATTAAGCCCCAGCTGAAGACAGGCAGAAAATGGAAAGTTCAAGAGGCGATGGATTCTGCAAAAGAAAGTCTCAAGATCAGAGAAATAACAGGACACACACAGACCAACAGACAGGGACTGGGGTGACCAAAACTGAATGGTGGTCAAAGGCCAAAGGAAAAGCCAAAAGAGACATGATGATTCAGGAGATGAGAAAAGAAGAAGAACAAAAAAGACTCCAAAAAGCAGTCCAGCAGAGCCAGCAAGGGCAATGGACAACGTGGGAGAATGCACTCCAAAGAAGTCTCACTTGGAATGACATTTGGCACATGGCCCCTCTCAGGATCAGCTTCATTCTCAGATCTGCATATGACCTTCTGCCCTCAAATGCAAACCTGGTGAAGTGGGGGAAAACAGACGATCCTGCATGCCCCCTCTGCCATGAAAAACAAACAGTGGAGCATGTCCTAAGCTCATGTAAAGTAGCCCTGGCTCAAGGAAGGTACACATGGAGGCACAACCAAGTGCTCAAAGAAATTGTACAAGTAGTCTGGGCTAGTACCAACACCACAAAAGGGAAAATCAGGACTCCAAAAGCACCCGCAACATTCTTCACGGCAGGAGGCAGCAAATCATGGCCAAGAACAACAGTGCCACTCGAAACATGCAGGCAGAGTCTGCTGGACGGGGCAGATGACTGGGAGTGCACTGCAGACCTCCCAGAATGGAAGAGTCACCCAGAGATCATCAGCAAGAGTGGCATGAGACCAGACATAGTAGTCCACTCTAAGTCAACCAAGCAGCTGATCATGATCGAGCTCACGGTGCCATATGAGAACAGAATGGAGGCAGCTCAAATCTACAAGACTGAAAAGTATGCTGATCTGGCAAACAGCCTGAGGAGAGAAGGCTATCAGGTCAAAGTCCTCACTGCAGAAATTGGAGCTAGGGGGTTTGTAGGAACGTCTGCATACAGCCTCATGAAACAGCTCTCAGTTGCAGGGAAGGAAAAAACCAGAGCCCTGAAAGCAATGGCAGAAGCGGCAGAGAGGTGTTCAAGCTGGATCTGGTCAAGGAGGAACAAAAGTGAACTTCATAAGGCTTAATTTCCCTACAAATATCAGGTGTCCCTGTGGCTCAGTGGTTAAAGCGCGAGTCATTAAGTGGAAAATGAGCATGTCCAGAGGGTCATGGGTTCGAATCCCAGCCATGGCTCGTCCCAAGATGGGAAAAAAAAAGGGGCAGCAGAGGGACATCCGGAGTCATGAACCGGGTGTGGCCCAACCCCCCTAGAGTGTCAGGAGATAAGGGCCGAAACACTTGCTTGAAGGGGGCTTCTCTTCTGAGGACTCTCTGCTGCCACGCTCTCCACGAGTTTCTTTCTACTACTGTAAAAGCATTGTCCTGATGCTACCAAAATGAAAACTAAACAGTCAAAAGGCCTAGTCGCAAAGTGAGAAAACTGCAGGCAGAAATCTAAACAATAATCCTGTCATTTACTTATTTATTTTTTCAATATTCTTATCATCATCATTACCATTATTAGTATTCCTATAAGTACTACAAGTATCATCATTACTACCTTGACTCAAACATTGTCTCCCTTCTGACAGCCTTGTTTTCATACAACACCTATCTTGTGCTGAAGAGATTGAAGATAAGTGATTGCTCGTTCATTTGTAATAATTGTTTTGTATCTTGCCTGAAGAAGACCTAAGAGGTTGAAACGCATCATGTTTTGTCTTGTGATTTGTTTATCCACGTTTTTTGGGCGGTTCGCTAACATTTATTTAAGATTTGTTTAAACGGTCAAGAATATATACAACAGTAGCAAACAAACACATAATACACTGATTCCCCCCCCCCCCCCCCCCCCCCCCCCCCCCCCCCCCCGAAGTCTCTGCCGTCGTTTCACTCACTCACCCTGATTCTAATTCCACACACAGTTATTAAATCATTTTCATTTTGTCTGTCTTCTTCCACATAATCAGGGCTGAAGAAGCTTTTTTTCACTAGCCAGCAAAGCAAGTGGATCATAAATTCCACTAGCCCACCAATGTTTTTACTAGCCCTCTATTTGAAAGGTATCACCACATCATTTTTTTTCTCCCAACAGGTAGCAAGCATTAAAAACTGAAAACAAACCCAGTTCACCACTGTGGTGAGAAATCCTGGCTGAACAGCCCCATTTTCATTCTAAGCGCCGTTATTGGAATGATGACATAATAACTTAGAGCTTCATCGACATGGGCATAAACCAGTGAGTGCAATGTCATGTTATTATTGTCCTGTTACTGGCTGGATTGTGAATAATAACCACAAAATATTAACCTTGAGGAAACATTTTCTAGTTATACATTTTAGATCCATTGTAACTGGAAGTGGAAACAGTCTGCAAACTTGTTTCAAACACCATCATGGGTCAACCATTGCAAGAGATCACCACTACCAGGGGATGTAATACCTTGGAGACCCAAATTCACACCATCACTGACTGAGCAAACAGACCCTAGGTTTTCTCAAGAGGATGTTGAAAATATACACAAAAAGAGTTAAAAACAGTCTGAACTATGCATGTTCCATTTTGGACCTTCATCACAACAAGCATATTAAGAACTTGGAACTATCTAATGTCAAGCATTGCAGTGGGTGTGCCAGAGAGAAAGAGCTTCCAGTTTGGATGACATGCTTACCAAATTGAAAAGGCTTTCACTGCTGTGTAGGAGTTGAAAGGTTCGCCTCAAAAACTTCTACAATCTGATCTCCTTTAAAAGGCCTGTATAATCTGCCCAAAGATCCAGACAAACACCAAGCCCATGACTGAATTCCTGATCCTCCCCTGTCTCCGCCTTTACCTGAAATATTTTTTCACCAGGGCTATTGCAGAGAGGAATATATATATATATATATATAAAAAGAGGCAGTACTTGCATCCTCTGTAGAACCATTCCAACAGCAGATCTGAATACAGCCTTTCCTCCTTCCCTGCAACACCATTTCTTGTTTTCGTCCCCTAGCATGTGGCACTTTGTGTGCCCAGGCACTAGACCATGCCCGTGACCGTGCAAGGGTTCCATTTTGTAGCCTGCAGGTAGCTCTGAATACTTACGGCGGTGCTTGGTCAAGTAAGTATGAGTTTATTTTGGGGTATCGCTCTTGTTTAGTTGCTCCATTTGTTTGTTTTTCGCCCATGTTAGTTCTTTTCTCCTTGCTCACCCCCTCAAATGTTAAACAGTTTTCTGTACATCAAAGGTGTTCACCTTGAAGAAGAAAACAAGATGAGTAGATTGCCATGGCAACTCCAAACTGGCTAGGCCAAACCTTACTGCAGGATCAGACCCACCTGATATCCTACCTTCTTCATACTGGTCTGCAAAACTACTGGAAGCAGGATCATCTACTTCCCTTGTACCATCTGTGAGTGGAATTGCTTTCCACCTGAGGTAGTCATACCCCCATATCATCCTCAGTGGAAAGACAGGTTTGTCCACATTTATTCCCACAAAAGAATTTCGGAAAGCAGTTTTCTAAATCAACCGTTGATACTCTTTCCATCAACAGATTATCTTCTCATCAAGGGGTAACTGTTGCTATTGCTGGAAGACCAAATTTCTATCTTCCAGCCTCCTCCTTTCCTCGTCAACCCCATTCTCCTCCCTTTTACAGTTTTAGCTGGGTTTGGGTCCGATAGTCCGACACTTCACGATTCCGACGTTTCGATAGTTCGACAAATCATGATTCCGACGTTTCGACAATCCGACAATTTTGTCGGACCAACAAAACTTGTTTTGTAATGTTTTATTTTGTGCCAATAGGTTTCGAGCGATGACGTCACGTTTCTACCGAAGCGAACGGAAACCTCCCTGTTGGGAAGCCATTTTTTCGATGACGGCCAGCAGCAAAAGAGAACGTCAAGTACATTGACAAGTTAGATGGGGAGTGTAGATCTCGCTATCGCCAAAAATAGGTGTGGTTGAATGGATTTGATCCGTACGATTCCAGGGGAAAAGAGTGGTCAAATGAATTCAATCTTATACCACCACTGAAGTTCCTTGGACTCGTGAGTTACCTTGTCTGTGGTGTATGCGCATACACCTTGCAGCAGTTCGAGTGCTACAAAAGCCTTGATGCACATATGCAGTTTACTGATGGTTGGGTGCAGGAACTGAAAGTCTACAACCCCCCCCCCCCCCCCCTCCCCCAACTGTGAACACTTCGTTGTCAAAGCAAAGGTAGATTTTACAAAGTCTTCTCTGTCAACTCTGTTAAAATGTGTCAGTGACTGCAACATTTGAATGCAATAATTCACTAGATGTACAAGAGTTGGAGAATCTTCTCATCGATTCAAAGGCATAGGTTTTTATGTTTCAATTTTGTAATTTATTTAAAGTGAGTGTGTGTGTGTGTGTGTGTGTGTGTGTGTGTGTGTGTGTGTGTGTTACAGCAGCAAAGAAACATCGGGGGAAAAATCATGATTCAGTCATTCAGGTTATCAGTTATTTGTTTGAAGCAGCATTCATGTGAAATGCTTGATAAGGGGATGCATGAATTAAATGTATTAATACTGGTCAACATGGATTTGGTGACAGTGAAGATCTAGCCCACAAACAACAAACATCCACTGAAGAGAATGTAAATATCTAGGTTCACGACCACCCATCTTATTTTGCATGAAAACCCCCCTTTTCACATACAAATTTCGTCCATCTCATGTCATTTTTGGCCAGAATTAACACCTGTTTTCTAAACAAAATTAACACGCAAAAACCTCCAAAAATCGACGTAATCGGTACATTAAAATGGGGGCTTACGTGCAAGATAAGATTGGTGATCGTGAACGAAGATATTTACATTCTCTCCAC
Organism: Conus canariensis; assembly: GCA_033310375.1. Lineage (NCBI taxonomy): Eukaryota > Metazoa > Mollusca > Gastropoda > Neogastropoda > Conidae > Conus > Conus canariensis. The sequence continues at coordinate 4,656,025 of CM065719.1, forward strand.
CGCTATTAACGTCCGCGGGACTGAGCCCTTACTACTTTTTAATATGCTCTTCTACTTCCAGCACTATTAATAAATCAGAACAAACAACTAGCCTTCCATCTTGATTAGTTATTTTTACATCTAATGAATTTATAGCCCCCTCAATTAATTCTTTAAATTAACTGTTTCCATCAAACCCATATAGCTGATAATCGCAAAACCCCGCCTTAATTGACGGCAGCACTCTTAGAACTGTAGATGGATGGCCATTAAACAAATTAGTATTTGTTTTTAACTGTTGTAAATGGACATACAACATTGGGTTTACGAGAAAATCAGAAGGTTTATTACCTTCAAATTGATAAGCATCTTCTCTTGTAGTAAATTTATAAGATTTGTCACTATTGTGGAAGCCCAAGATTCGAGCAAGCCCTCTAGGAAAAGTGTACTCTCTTCTTTCTTCTAGTGGGAAATGTATAGTAATTCTGAGGTTTGCTTCGTTAATTTTTAGCAATATGCCAAATTCGTTAAGTACTTCTTTTAAAGAACAAAAGTTGTAATAACCATCAGGTATTTGTATATGGCTTATTTGATTGCCTTGTTCGTCATCAACATTAATCCAGTTATTTTGAGCTCCTTCAGATATGTTAACCCACATAACTTTAAAGCCAATTTCTTTAAGGGCAATCCTACAACTCCCGCTCCAATTGGTAATTGGGTACGTTAAGAACACACGCTCGTTTTGTTTGGTTATATTGATGTACATCTTTTTTATAACTATTTTAAAAAACTAATTTAAAAATGGAACCTTTTAAATATAATGAAAGTGCTACTTACAATGTAGGAGCGTTTTATAACCTCAAATCTTTGGACTTCAGCAATTTAACAATTGCAGTAGATGGATCATACGGCTTCCGGGTTAGACTTGTAAACCCACTAACTAAATATTTAAATCCGCCAATAAAGAGTGACAGAGTGCCATCAGCATGGTCATCTCACCCTATGGCTTTTTTCCAGAATCAGTTAAATTTTGCCATTTACTGCGCAACCACAGGCTGCGGTGTTTCATATGCAAACCATTTAAACCACCCCAATCTTTTAGTAAGGTCAGTATATAACTTTCATGTTTATTACCAGTACAGACGAATACTAACTGAACTACAAGTGCCCCTCCCTAACGACAAAGCGTTTAATCCATTTAACAGCCCAATGGACACTAATGCATATGAAAGAATTTGCAACGAATTTAACATTAATCCTTCAACTGATTTTAAACAAAAGTTAGACCGTAATCATGGGATGGGCACATTGTATTTGTGGGGCGAGCGTAGAGAATATAATTATGACTACTGGCCTGGCCACACTTCTTTTAAACCAGACAAACAAGTTAGATTAGGATCAATAGAACAAAAACACCCCAATGCTTGGACAACATTTATCTTAGATGAAAGTGAAGGTCTAACAATGCCAGGAGTGCAAAGACTTAATGACTCCATAAGGACATACGTTTGGTGTCTATTAGGAGCACAAGCACAGACTAAATCTAGCATAGTAGATCAATCTACAGGTTTTGATGCCAGAAAACAATTTCTAGCCAATTTAGAAGATGCTATTAACTCTGCTGTTGATTTGCCTTCCAGCATACAAAGGTACCAAAACGTTCTTTCACATGCTAGGTCAAAGGTTGACTTTGTTGTGGGCCATGGATTATACATGCTGCCTTCTGACCTTAGACTACAGATTAGCATGATACAGAATTATAATAATGAAATCCTCATAGCCGGAGACGATCAAACTTAGGACACAATCAAGGCTTAAACACAAGGCCTGCTCCATCCATTTAAAAAAAGTACCTAGCCCTGAAGAAAGCGATCCAGTTATAAGCGCCCCACAGCCAGAAAGCACGCCACCTGTTAATGTACCTCGCACTGACAGTCATACTAGCGAAAAGACAGCCCTTGTTGTGTTTTTAACTTTTACTGGATTAGCCATACTTTATTTCACTAAAAATTAATCCAGCAGCTAGCACTCCTAACGTCCACAGATGGTCAGCCATATAACCGGCAACTTTGCCTATAGTAGACAAAACCCAACTAACAACACTGCCAATTATGCCAGGCAGAGCATCAAGCGCTTTGGCTGCTAACTTCTTTAATAGGTTTGCTAGATGATGCAATTGTTTTCTAATCCAACTTTTACCAGGCTGAGGCGTTGGAGGAGCTACTGGCCTTGTTGGCGCACCACCTGTTAAAGCATAAACGAGTGTAGAGATAGCAAACCCAACAGCCGTTAATATGCTAACTACTGTAATCCCCTGTTCCCTGAACAGAGTCCTTATTCTTTCTGCTAGCGTAGTGTTTTCATAAAGCATTCTGTTTATAGTTTCTTTAATTCTGCTTGTTTGTGATGCTAGCTGCGCCCTGTTAGTAGACAGCGTTTCTAACCTGGCTGCCCTTTCTATCATTAAATCCTGTATTTTCTGCTGTATTCTAGCCTTTTCTTCTTGCCCTAAATTGTTATCATCTGCATCAGCCAGCTTATTTTTTTCTTCTTCTATCTCTCTATCTAGCTCGCCAAGTTTTGCCAAATTGTTTGTTAGTTCACCCCTTATTGTCCGCAGAGCAGCATTAAGCCCCAGGATTTCACGCATGGGCAATGGAGAATCACCAATTGTTTTTAATTGTGTCTCCTCATTAAAACTCGTCTCAATTTCTGTTATTGCTTCATCTGCTCTTTGACCTAAATCTTGAAAAGAGGACATTTCTATTTCAGATCGTGTTGGCAACCCTTGCTCCAAGGTCTGTAAAAGACTAACAGCATCAGACCTTAAATCTAAAATATTTAATCGCCTTCGGTCAGCAACAGGGATCCTTAGTCTAAGTGTGCTTAGTTTTAAAAACTTGTTTGGGTCTGGTATTGTGGTAAGTTTTACAGGGCCTTTACTAGTTATTGCATACAAATGATTCTTTTTATCTATCATAAAATCAAAAGGACTGTGACCTTCTGGTGGCACTTGTCCTATGCTTCTATAGAATGAGTTAATTTTATTTGTTAATAGTTCTGCACGAGCTGCGCTAACTGAAGGGGGTGTTTCTGATTCTTCTAATGAAGGGGTTGAAGAACCTTCTGCTGCTCTTTCAAGTTCTTCGCGCAATGAAGGACCTAATTCTGTTTCATCTTCTTCAAATGAAGTGCCTGACAGATCTCTTTCTTCTTCTTCAATAGGATCAATTGCGTCATGATCTTCATCCATATTTTTTATTTATATTCTTTTTTGTTTTATAAAAAATGAACTCATACGGTTGTGACCTCGACCCATACAGAAAAGAGAAAGAACCCCATGGCGTAAGAGGTATAAGGCAGACTGTAATTAGTGTAAATACTCCATCAACAGTTCAGCCCGGACAAGTTTTAATAGTTAAGTTCCCTGATCTTGGCGCTGGCAATGTTATAATGCCAGGCACTGCTAAACTATCATTCAAAATAAATATTACATGGAAGATCCTAATGCTACTGTTGTTGCTAATTTGGGCAGGGCAATCGTTAAACATATGGCAATTAAACTGGAGGGCAGAGAAGTCTTTGTACTAAGCGAGGCAGACATTTTTGCTCTCTATTCTGACCTATGGCTGCCTAAAAAAGAAAGAAAAGAGAAAGTTTATCAGGGAATACAAAGCCCAAACGGTCTCAAGCACAGGTTTAAAGCGGAGGATGCAAAGGATGATGTTAAAGATGAGGCAGTAGCAGAAGCATTTGGCAACAGATTCTGCATCCCTCTAGATTTTGAGCTGTTAAAGACGCATATGCCATATTACCAAGGTGCACTAAAAGAAAAACTTACTTATGAACTGACATTTAATCCTAGCAAGTCTGTTGTTCTGTCTGAAGACCCTGAAGCTAAATACACAGTCAGCGACATTTCTCTTGAGTTTGATGTTGTTACTAACCCTGAACTGGCCAGAACAATCTTAACCCAGTATAAAAATAAAACAGTTATTTATTATGAAAGAGTTATACACTCCACTACAGAAAATAGAAACAAGCGAGACACTCTCTGGAACATACATCTAAATCAGTCTCTGAAGTCTTTAAAAGGAATTTTGTTCTTGTTTACTGAAGGAACAACTCCTTTTCATAGAGAATCAGAAGCGTTTTATAATCCAAAAATTGAGAAGGTTGACTGTGCAATAAATGGTAAGTCTGATCAGTTGTATTCGGGTCGCGGACTTTTACCTCACCAACACTTTGATGAAATAAGAAAGTTGTTCGCTGGAGGTAGGCAAAGAGATCCTGCAGTTGATCGTGTATGTAAAAAACTTCGCCTTTATGATGTAAGACTCGAAGACTACTTAATAACCAAATATGGGCTGTGGCTGGATTTTAGATCCACATTTGACAACAGATTGTTTGGAAGTGGAGAAAGGGTAGGGCAAGATGGTATAAAAATAAATATTCACAAGAAAGCAGACGGAAACGCACCAATACAAATTCATGTTTTTATGGTTTGTGATGCTCAGCTAAACATTGAAGAAAACAGGCTAAAAGACGTGGCTTATTAAAATGCAGAAGAAATATTCTAATAAAAACAGATGGATAGTTTGAAGTTTCTGCCCAAAGATCCGCACTGTTCTCTTATTTGTGGGATTACTGGGTGTGGGAAAACTGTCTTCGTGCTTGATTTGTTACAAACAGTCTACAGGTTTCATTACGAGCACATTGTTATATTCTGCACAACCATTAAGCACAACAAGTCTTACAAAGAAAGGAAGTTTATTTGGACAGACGATAATATATTTTTAGTTGATCCTAGCGACAAACTGAGCGACTGTTTAGAACATTACTATAGACTATTTGAGGGAACTGAAACACTGTTTATTATTGATGACTGCTCAGCTGAACGAGACATTGTTAAAAAAAGAAAAGCTTTATCAAAGCTAGCCTTTAGTGGACGCCACGCCTTAGTTTCTGTGTGGCTCTTAACTCAAAAATACAATGCTGTCTTAAAAGACTTTAGATCGCAGTTAAAATCGTTGTATTATTTTACACTAAGGACAAAGATAGTTTTGAAGAATGTTTAAGTGAAAATTATATAATAAGGGACAAAGATGAGCTAAAAAAATAAAAGAGCAGTTAGAAAAATCTAAGCACGCTAAGCTATGCTTACGGACTGACCCCCCAGTTCAATACGTTTGTTTATTGTAGATTGTTTATTATAATTTTAATATTAAAAAGAATGTCTGAGGGCCAGAATCAAAAGCGCAGCTAGCTCCTAAATGCACTGCAGTAGAGCTAAAAGACCTAGCAGACACAACTGAGTTTGATTTAATAGGAGTTCCAGGAAATGTTTATGGATTTGAATACACAGATGATGGGGTTTACAAACGAACAGAAATTGAAGACAAAAAACGACAGCAGTATCCTACCCTAGAAGAGATAAGAAATTTAAGGGCAAACGATTTTGGCAAACATGAATACAAACTTCATAAACGAGAGAATGCTTGGGCGTTGCTTCCTGAAATTGCTTGGAATTTAAAGTTTGAACTACGAAGCCCTAATGTATACTTTGATAAGAAAAACAATTTTAGAAAGGCTTTGAATGCAGGTCCCTTTCTTGTTAGCCTGGTTTCAGGAACACAACAGAAAAAACAGATTGAAATAACTAGGCAGGGTTCTGAATATATGCTAAAGAGAAAGAGGCCCTTAGCTGAAGTGGGGGATGACACCGTTGGCTTAGAATTTACTCCAACGCTACAGTCACTACCTAGGCAAATGACGATGCTTTTTCGCTTATTTATTACTCCAAGGGAGGCTGATCCTAGTTTGCCAGAACATACGTTAATTAGAGGCATACAAATAAAGGCTGAAAACTTGGATGCCCCTCTGAAGCTCGCTATTGTTATTACTAAAAACGGAGATGAAATAAACACCCTTGTATCATCTGACAAGGTTACTGTGATGGTTGACAAAGACAAACTAACAGTACTCGACTTTATTTTCATTAAGTATGTTGATTTTATTGCGTTTTACTCTGTTGATGAAGTGCTGCCAGAAGGATTAATAAGAAGATATGTATAAGATTAATTAATAAAAATAATCTTAATTAAAAAATGGAGGTTCAACAGTTTAGATTAGAGCAAATAACTGAACTTCAAAAGGAAATAGAAAGTGACTTGGATAAGTATAGGGCTACTAGAAAGAAATATGCTAAAGCTTTAAATACTCTTTCTTATGTAATTACTGGCTCATCAGCTGTAGCTAGCGTAAGTGCTGGGTCTAGTGTTGCTGTTTTAGCTACTGGGGTTGGGGCACCAGCCTCTTTAGCATTAGGGAGTCTTGGTTTAGGTTTAGGCGCTGTGTCTATGATTGTGAGTGCTGTTTTAAAAAAATTAACGCCTAAATTACAAAAGCACACTGCCATTGTTGCCTTAGCATCAGCAAAACTTTGTTCATTAAGATTAAGAATAAGCAAATCATTACAGGATGAAAACATTACGGACGAAGAATTTCAGAAGCTTATGGCCGATGTTGAGGATTATAGACGACAAAAAATTGAACTTCAAAAGGAGTGGAGAAAGACTTTTACTTCACAACAGGTAGACACTGATGCAATTAAACAGAACATTGAAAAACAAACACATGATCGGTTAACTCTAAAATAGGTTAAAAAAAAAAATTATAAGTTTAGCAAATACTATTTTTTTTAACTCACTGTGTTTGGTGGAACAACTTGCAACTCTTCACGAACAAAGGATCTTTTAGGGGCGGGCTTTTTAGACGTAGTAGCACCGCTAGAAGAAAGAGTTTCTCTTAAATAATACACAGGAGGGGTTGTTTTCATAATTCTTTCAACTTCATATACATCTACGCTCCATATGGGGTCTGTGGCTCTAATTCTAACATCACCTTCTGCCTCTCCAGGAGCATACAAGTATCTTACTTTTAGTCCAAACGGCAAGAGTTTTTGAGTCCCCTGCACATCTTTAGTAATGCTAATTTTTTTTAATTTGATCGCGTTTACTGGTTTAAGGCCTGTTGCTTTAAATTCTTCATTGTTCATGGCACGTAAGACTGCTGGCAATCTCCTAACCCATTCTGTGTTGCGTTCTCTGTCCATAATTTCTCTGTGATATTGATAGGTAAACAGACGTTCAGCTAGATTCTTATTAAAGTTTTCTACTAGGGCTTGTGATCGATGGTTGCCTGGGATTCCTCTCTTAACTGTAACATGATGTTTTAAAAACAGCTGGTTTACAGAACCTTTAAACTCTTTTCCATCATCAACTTGAATCATCCTAGGATACTTTAATGGGCCTCGCATGTATATTTGTTGTAAAGCCACAGCCACGGCAGTTGAGCTTTTATCCGTTAAAGGCTCAGCGTCTTTGTATCTTGAAGCCATGTCAACAACAGTCAGAGCATATTTAAACTGTTTTCGTCTAACTTTGTCATGTGGAAGATACAGCAAGTCCATCTGGTGGGTGTCATTTGGAACTGAATTAACAAATCTAGGTCTTATTATTCTTTTTGGGGCAGGCAGATATATTTGCCAAATTGCCTGTTTTGAAAGCCAGTCTTTCGCATCTGATTCAGACACTCTAGCAGCTTTACTCAGTTTTTCAATAGCAGTCTTTCCTTTCCAATACCCTTTAGGAGAATAATATATTTTGTACTTCGTATTGTCCATATTTTAAATGCAGTTTATTTTACACAAGAAAGCGAGCAACAAGATAGACTGAGGCCATGCCAACTACAATAAAAGCTATCTCTGAACTCTTCTGTTCCTCAGATAGTTCATAAAAGTCGGACAGTTCTGGTGGTGGCGATGTTAGAAACTTCTTTCCTGTCACTAAGTAATACTCATTCATTGCGTCATCAACGTCTGTAAATGTGTGCTCTGCATGACCCTGTTCTCTTAACTTTTTATTAATAAAGTCTAAGTGAGCAATTCGTCTTTTCTCGTAAGCGCCTCTTGCCTTAGCCAAATCTTCCATTGCCTTGTTATGGTGTTCTCTCTCTTCATCGGACCGCAATTTACTAAACATATAATTGCTGCCAGAGAAGGCCAAAGCATTAACAATAGCTCCTCCCACCATCAGAACCAATCCAGACATCTTTTTATAAATCAATATTTTCTAGATTAATCTGCCTATGCATTAATATTTTCTGGGATAATCCCCTGCGTAACAAGAAAGTCTTTTGAGGCAATCCCTGCAGTAATTACAACTATAACCTTAACAACATCCTCAATGTCTAACCTTCCTAGATCCGCCGGCTTCATTTTTAACATGTTTTTTGCTAACACGCTATAACCAATACTAAGGCCGCTAATTACAGCAGAATGGTAAATCGTATTGATAATCTTTTTTTCACTCATCTTTTTATTAACTAAAAAAATAATTAAAATAATCATAATACGAAAGACTGTCTATGTGCTTTTTAATCAAATAATCTTTTGTTGTTAAAGCTAAAAATAAGGCTGCAACTAGTCTTGGCAAATCTTCTATCTTTCCCATGTTGGGCGGTTTTATTCCTAGCAAACATTTTGCAATGGTTGAATAGACTATAACACCAACAATAGGCACTGCATAATTAACCAGCGTTAAACTCATGGTTTTAAAAGTATTATATTATTTTTTATTGTTTTAAAAATGGATTGTGACGAACTATTAAAGTGTGAGGAGCAGGTAGGCTACTCAGCAGGCTACTCCGTAGACCACTGCCATAAAGAAAGATTATACTCTCTGGCCGCGTGTGGAAAAACTAAACAGTATTTAGGCGTTGAACTAAGTATCGAACAGATTCAGCAATTGTCTACATCAGACGTTGAGAAGTACTACGCTAGGTACGAAGCACAGTTAGGTTCAAAAATGGTTAGATCAGTAGGCCAGACAATGATTAGCCTATATGCTAAGTTAGTAAGTAAGATGGCGCCGGTTGATTCAGAAGAAGATTTAAAATACGACTTATCACAAGATCCGGTTTTAAACAAGTCCCTAGAAACTCTTGCATGTGACATGTATTACAGATTTGGGACTATGTTATGCCCATTCATCATGGGATTAATTACTTTTAATCATATTAAATTTAATCGCAATAAAAAAAATGAGCGATCAGGAGAAGAAGACTGCGATGCCGCAGGACAGTTCGCAGGAGCAGAATGCGTTACAGAGCATCCCACAGGTGAATGTACCACAAGTGAGTAATGTTACTAAGTCTAAAAGTCCTGGACGTGTTGAGGCTGGTCGCAAACTAGCTGAATGGAACAGACTAAAAAAAGCAAACCAAGCAGCAAAACAAAAATTGTTAGATAGTAATACAACATCGCCGCCACCACAAAACAACACAATTAACAACAACACAATCAAACGATAAGATGTATCATTATGTATTGGGAGCTGCTGTTGTTGGTGTTGGCGGGTTTTTAGCATACAAATACCTAACGCCATACCTAGCAACAAAGTCACAAACCCCCACAGTAAAAGAAGAAGAACCAGCTTCTGCAAAAAAAGGGCAACCTCCTGCTGTAGACCCATTTTCTATGGAATAGTTTTTAATGAACTAGATAAAAACTAGATAAGTACAAGTTAAGTTAGTTATAGAAAGTACTTTTTAAGTTAAGTGCAAGTAAATTACAAGTTAAGTGCAAAAAAAATAAGTTCTAGTTAAGTTCTTGTTAAGTTCTTAAGTAAGTACTAGTTAGGTTCTTAAGTTAAGTACAAGCCAAGTCAGTCAAGTTAATCTTTTAAAGTTCTCCAATGCCCTACAGCATATGAAAACTCAGGATTGACGTAAGTTCTCTTGTTATTGTTAGAGACTAGTGATTTCTTATTAACTGCAGTTGTGTTTACTTGATGAGGAGTAGAGCGCAGATTAACATTTGTGTGATAAAATACTTTGTTTTCAAAGAGAGCTTGCTTGTAGTTGTCGTGAGTTATATTTTTTTTTACAACTTCTTTACTTATGCCTTTAGCTTTTTTCATTACAGAAGTTTGGCTGGCAACGCTATACATCTTCGACCGTAAGCCAACATATTCTTGTATAACTGTCCCATTAAGTTCATCCTTCATCTTTCCAATCACTTTCTTGTTCACAGTTAAATGTAGAGGTGAATCTTTTGGGTAATCGCATGTGTCGTACCACCCATCAACTCCTTTAGCCACTTCTGTTTCTAAATCCTTATAGAAGTCTTCAGTTGGGACGTCTAGAATAAAAGAGTCAGTGTCTGTGTAAAGAACTCTTGCTTCTGGGTACAGTGGTTTAAAGTAGTCATACAAGAATTCTAGCATCAATAACTTTGACAACTCTAATACGGTGAAGCCGATAAACACCGGTTTGTCTAACTTAACATCCTTTTTCTTCATCATAATGCCAACCAGGCTGTCGTTAAATCTTCTAAAGTCTTGATAGTTAGGTTTAGAGACCAGCTTAATTGCTTGGTTTTCTTTTGTAACTAATTTCACATCTTTGCGTTTGTGTGGGTTCTCCATGGTTTTACCAAAACAACTGTTGTTCATCAGTTTAAAGAAGTCTTTTTCTGAAGCGTCGGTGGCTTGGGTTCTAAGATCGGTGTTCTTCATGATGTATGGCCTCATGAAAGGCTCTTGATCACAGATAATTATTCTGTGAACGGCGGTCAGCTTTAATCCATGCTTTAGGTAAAACTGTAGGAGTCTGTAATGGCACACATATTTAGTTTTATGTCGAAGATTAGGTCCAAGTTTAGGAGGTTCGATGGGACTCATCTTTAATCTTTCTGCGGCTAGGGGTAATCGTTGTGGAGATCGTGTAATTCTTTAGGATATTCTAAGTCTACTTCTAAGATTAGTCCTATTGGATTATCGGGTGGAAGCTGTGACAGCATACCTAACACAATATTAACATCATGAGGTCCTTTTATCATTGTAAAGTTTCTCAGTGGAAGCGGTTGACTCATGGCCCATCCATACAGATTGTTAGCGTCTAAGTACATTAGATAGTTGGATGGTTTAGTGGGTCATAATCATCTAAGTACTTGTTGTTGGCTTTGCAGTAAGGATGTGAGGCCATGCTAATACCTCCCCTTAGGCCGTCTTCAATCATCTGAAGTGTGGGTAGATCAGAAATTAAGTCAATCTGAATGTTTGTAGACTTTAAGAATGCATCCCAAGACAACCCTGGGGCAGAGATGTAATGTGATGAGTCTAAGCTGTAATGTTTCATGCATGTAGATCTGTAATTCTGAAAGACGTCTGCCAATAAACACACGTCAGCCATCAAGTAGTGATCGTGATAATCGCCCATTGTTTGACAGTGTAATTCTGTCCAGGCCTTATGAGCGTATTCATATTCAGAGTCAGTTATGTCTTTGCCTCTAAGACTAGAAAAGAAAGCGCCTTTAGGAGGAAGCGAGTCTTCGTCAAACCTGTCCCACGAGTCCATGTATTCATATGGATAGACGCCTTTACGCACTAAAGATGGGTCAAAATATTGTTTAGTGATTGGAAAGTCTTGTAGAGATCCTGCTAACTTATCTAAACTCCCCATCAGATGTTGGGCAGAGTCATAAAAGGATAAACAGTCAAGAGTAAAAGTCATGTACTTTTCTGAAGACTGTGCAATGCAGGTAACCCTCTTATATTCAGAAGTCACTGCTTGCATGATAAAATGAGAATCGTAGCCTCGTAGGTTATGAAAGAAGATAGGCAGTTTCCATTTTTGGGGGTCAACCTTAAGTTGAAGATTACAGCTGTTGAGCGCAGCCCCTCTGAATTTGCCAGTAATGTAATCGTGGTCTCTTACTGGCACGTCTTTACTGTTAGGTGTTAGCTCTAAGCCGCAAATCCAACAGTGAGTGGCTGAGTCATAACGTTCCTGGTCTTCAGGAGTCATAACAATGTCTGAAAGGTTCAGTTCATTGGAGTAGTAATTACGAAGTTGTTTCATCTGCTCTAAAAATCTACTAGCTGCGTTGGGACCTCTGTAAATCTCAGGTGTTGTGTGTCGGCCATCTGACCTAACAACAATAAACGCATAAGAACAGATCTGATGGTGGGTTAATAAGGTTGTTTTTTGTTTTTGCTGTTGTGGGCCGTAGTACTGTGGCAAGATTGATTCAAAGTCAGCATAAACCACGTATGGGCTCATCTGCATTTTGTGTACATTCTCAAACCTAACTTTAGACCCTGGTTTGGGCGTAAGAAGTTTAGTTTCACAGTCTACAAAACTTTTACAATGTTTCTTATGACTGGCAGCTGCTTCTATAGTAGGAATTCTAACCAAACACCTTCTACAAAGCCCCTGTTTAGCAGGATCCTTTGTGGTATACGCCAGAAGTCTGCTCATTGTTCTGATTAATACATAATGGCTCTTTGTACTATCCGCAAACAGTATCAAGTCTACATGATTCTTAAGTGAATCGCCTAAAGTAGGAGCATTGGGAGAAATCCTTAGAGGCACTAGATTATCTACTGCAGACCATGTGTATACGTTTACGGTGATTGGGTTGTTTTGCTCTTCAAACTGAGATATGCTTTCTATACTCACTGGAAAGGTTATGTTATCAAAGTTCAGCTTGTTAAGATGAGCCATATAATTAGATACTCTGTTTGCATGATTTTTAACAGGATGTAAATGCGCTAAAACGCACCACATAAAACACATGTTGTCAGAATTATGTATGTTTAAGACTGCTCGTTTTAACTCTAACTCTTTTGGGAGAGGAAGGTAAGAATTGCCAACTATAGGATAGAACTTTGTTTGTTTCAATATAATTTGAAGGACTGTTCCTTCAGACCAGCCAGAACCGCGCAATTTTGCTTCTTCACTTGCATGGTTAAATTGTGTAAGCATGTAATCAGCCCAGTCAGAGTTAAAGTCGTGATAGCTGATTACTTCTTTCTGTCTTGTTGAAACCCAAACTTGCACATTTCCCACTAGAAGAAAGAAGAGAGTACACTTTTCCTAGAGGGCTTGCTCGAATCTTGGGCTTCCACAATAGTGACAAATCTTATAAATTTACTACAAGAAAGATGCTTATCAATTTGAAGGTAATAAACCTTCTGATTTTCTCGTAAACCCAATGTTGTATGTCCATTTACAACAGTTAAAAACAAATACTAATTTGTTTAATGGCCATCCATCTACAGTTCTAAGAGTGCTGCCGTCAATTAAGGCGGGGTTTTGCGATTATCAGCTATATGGGTTTGATGGAAACAGTTAATTTAAAGAATTAATTGAGGGGGCTATAAATTCATTAGATGTAAAAATAACTAATCAAGATGGAAGGCTAGTTGTTTGTTCTGATTTATTAATAGTGCTGGAAGTAGAAGAGCATATTAAAAAAGTAGTAAGGGCTCAGTCCCGCGGACGTTAATAGCGGTGGAGAGAATGTAAATATCTTCGTTCACGATCACCAATCTTATCTTGCACGTAAGCCCCCATTTTAATGTACCGATTACGTCGATTTTTGGAGGTTTTTGCGTGTTAATTTTGTTTAGAAAACAGGTGTTAATTTTGGCCAAAAATGACATGAGATGGACGAAATTTGTATGTGAAAAGGGGGGTTTTCGTGCAAAATAAGATGGGTGGTCGTGAACCTAGATATTTACATTCTCTACTGATTATGCACCAAATCAATGCATCACACATCCACTAGGTTATGCTGTGTAGATGTAGGGCTGTGAGTGTGCTCATACAGTGTTTGTGCTCATACAGTGTTTATTTCATTATCAAAGGCGATAAAATTTATAAACAAATTTGATTAAGCTTTGATTTTTTTCGCAGCATGTTCTGCATTTGTGTGTGTGTGTGTGTGTGTGTGTGTGTGTGTGTGTGTGTGTGTGTGTGTGTGTTCGTGTGTGTGTGTGAGTGTTTTCTCTTTTTCGTGTGCATGTCTGATGTGTCTTGCATCATTTCATGTTGTTTTTTTTCATTATGTAGATCAAGCTGATAACTAACAATATCTTGCACCTTTGTTAAAGAGTTTAAAAAGATGAATCTACATCATGAAGATGTATATTTTCGTATTAACATTGCATCAACATTCAGCAGTTAAAGTATAATTTCTCTTCCAGACTGAGGAACTACTTCCTCTTCCTCTGCGTTCGCAGGGGACTTTTCGCTTCCTTGGCTGGCACACTACCTTAAAGGCCACAAAGCCACTAACACTGAGCAAGAAAAAAAAAAAAGGAAAGAAAGAAAGAAAAGTTAAAGAACTCTGTAACAGAGTTAACTCTAAATGTTGGAGTCAAAGTGTGATACACATTTAACATTCACAATGACCATAGATATTTCCTCTACTACTTTTTCATTTGCAGTCATCTTGTCACTTGAAATTTGCCTTTTTTGGTTCTGCAAAGAATGTTCATCATAATACCATTTGCATTATGTAGTATTAGTATATGCATTCAAGTGTAATGGTTGATGCAGTTTCCCCTGTAGTTTTCAGAAAACTGTGTGTGAAAATTTATCGTCTCTCTTGATGCGTGTAACAGCAAAATCATGTATTGTCATTTACAGCTCTTTCTAATATTTTCAGGAAATTTTTTCTCTTGTAAACCAGTCTTTGTTGATAATGGTGATGCTTTTTTCTACTGCACTGTTCATGCATACAACTCAGATACATATATGAGAAACACTGCCAGGAAAAAAATGTTCTTATATCACAATCTATTTTGTTGTTGTTGTTGTTTTTCAACTTTCACAGTGATCATTTTGTTTGAAGTGTGTAACAGCAAAATCACTTGTCATGTTGCATACAGTACAGCTGTGTTACCTTTGCAGTATAATTTTCCTCTTTTAAATCAGTCATTGTTATTGTGGGAATTCTTTTTCATTGTACTGCTCATGCATGTGTACATAACTCAGCATGTGTGCACTGCTGGAAAACAAGTGCTCTTGAATCACATCACACAAACATAGTAGAATATTAATAGTGCGCATAATAGCTGAACTTCATAATCAATTTGTTTTGAAACTCAGAGGAATACAAAGCCACACAGATCATAAATGAAAAGTTTTTTTTTTCTTTTTTTGTTTGTTTTACAAACTCTGCACTTGTAAAATAATACTGGAGGAAGACAGACAATTTATCATGGAAAACCCACTGACACAGTTTTTGTGCCCAAATATGATCACTAATATATGCCAATGACAGGAGGAAAATGTCATCTTAAAAAACATTTCAATTTTAAGAGTCTTCTGCTTCATCTTTGTGCCCTCATAGGGAACAGATACAAGTTGAAGATATACATGGAGACAAAGATCATCTTAAAATAATATTTCTATTTTACCAGTCTTCTGCTTCATCTTTGTACCCTCAAAGGGAACAGATAGAAAATGAAGATATAACTGGAGAAAAAAAATCATCTTGAAAAGTTGTGCTATGGTCAGATGGCCAAATATCACTTATACTAATTATAGCAAACCTGTTTTTTTTACCTTAAGACCCAAGAGGTTGAAATGCATTGTGTCTTGTCCTGTACTTTGTTTGTCTATGTGCTTGGTGGTAACTAACCCACTCTTTCTAAATCGAAATCTTGTTTTTTAGTCAAGCTGTCATGTGTGTGTGAATCTGATGTTTCAGATTGTTTAGGAAAATACTTGGATACATTGTTTTATTCAAATTATGATTCTACAAGTGTCCTTTCAATGCTAGCTTTTTGTGTACATAATGTGTGCATGCTAGTGATTGCTTTGACTTTTCATGTATTTCAATCCAAAATGGAGAGAAAAAAGCAGGGGAAAAATATTTTGAATGAAAGCAGCTTCTGTACATTTTCGGAGTTGTTTTGCATAGTTGTGTGTCAGTTTGTGTTCCAAGCAGTGTGTGTGTGTGTGTGTGTGTGTGTGTGTGTGTGTGTGTGTGTGTGTGGTATTAAAACTGCAGAAGATTACAGATCAGCTGGCTAATTATTACTTTATTAAATCTGGAAATTGTGGAGTCAGTGTAAATACTCACACTGAACTTTTTAAATATGTGAAATGATCAGTTTCAAAAGTTTTCCTGCCTCATTACTTTCCTTTACCACTTTCACTGACAGTATAATTATGAGGATTCTCATGTCAGTCATTCAGATTTGATCTCCCAATGTTTGTTACACTTATGACAATGTTGGCTAAAGGAAGAACCTTACTGACAAGCTGAAACAGTGAATGAGTCTCCCATAGTAAAGAACTTGAACACACACTCACTCACTCACACACATACACGCACACACACATTCATTTTTGGGCATTTTTAAACTCTGTGCCCCTTCCATCCACATAAAATCTTATTGCATGTCGCATACAGAGTCGAGGGGTATCTAATTATATCCATGAAAATGTTTGGAATAGACTCGAGCGCCTTCTTCACTGTGCACAAACGCGATGTCCGTACGCCTGATCGCGGCAATCGACGCTTTTCTTCTCCGTGTTGTCAGTCCTTCCTTTAATTTTCCGCAACGGCATTTCACCTTCGGAATTAAAAAAAATTGCAATCCATGTTCTCGTTTTGCACCCTAGTGTGTGTGAGAAGAGCTATGACAGCCGACAAAACAACAGCGTTTCACTGTGTTTATCACTCGCTGTCTTACTTCCTGCGCATATGACGGGCGATCCCATAAATCATTGCGTGTGACGTCAACGGCTCGAAACCTATAGTTCGACACATCACGATTTTATCGAAACGAGTTGGAGTTTGAATTGTCGGAATCGTGGGATGTCGGTCTATCGCTACTTTTTCTTACAGTGTCGGATTATCGAAACATCTGAACGTGGGGTGTCGGACTACCGATGTGTCGGACTATCGAAACGTCGGACTACCGGGCCCAGCCCTTTTAGCTGCCTTGGTCTTACCTGAGCACACCCTTTCTCTGTCACCAATCATTTTGTCATGAATGTTGGAGCTGATCAC